>JBBCBC010000005.1:24636398-25151227 GCA_037126765.1 Stenogyne calaminthoides | reverse complement strand
TTTGATGATATGCGGGTTTGTTTCTGTGTTGAGTTGGATGTCTTGGTGATCTCTTCGAAAATGGTTGTTTCATTCACATAGCCATTCTCGAGTCTTGGAGGCCGGGTAAGTATAAGGACCGATTGGCAACTATCTAAGTATTACCTTCATCTCGCTAAGTTTATCCAACTTTTCGGTACTTAGGATAGAATGTTAGAAGATATTCAATGAAGGCTTCATTCATATCCGAAATGGTCCCTCCATTCTCTCGAAATTTCATAAATGAATCTAGAAGGTTCTCTTTATTTTCTCCCACGATCATTGAATTGAATAGGCATCCATTTGTCAATGTGCGCCATTCTCGAAACTTTCTACGTACCTCTCCTTTTGCTTTCAGAACTTCTTGAAACCACTTCTTCTTTTTTCGCTCTTCTTCTTTCTTTTTCACACGATCACGGGGAACTCCCCGACTGAGATCATTTTTTTCTCTTTTTCAACTTGAAGTGTTTTTGAGCTTTCTTTTTTGTTGAAGACTTCTTTTATCGGCTTCTTCCTCGGATTCTTCAAAATCTATAATCAATTTCTGCAGGTAGATTTGGAAGCTTTAGTTCTTTTCTTTTCTCTGCTCTACAAATGCCTAGCGTTTCTATTAATGGGTTTGACTTGTTCTTCACCGGTTGACTTGTTCCACCATCCTTCTACCACTTTCGGTTTCTCGAGAATTGCTTCTGAATAGTCTCGCTTTCCGGATGCTTGAGTGTAGATAGGCTCTTGACTTCCTTGCGTTGGGCTTCCGATTGGCTTCCACTTCTTTTTAAGGCATCGGCAATAATTATCTCTTCGGCTTCTTTCTCGGCCATTCTCTTCAAATTTTGTGTCAACAACTCACTAAACTTGCCAGGGCCTTTCCCCGCACGGCACCATACCTTGGAAGAAGTTGAAAGTCGCATTATCCATATGATATTGCTCTTTGCTAATACGCCCTTGCTTCCCCCCGTGCATTGCTCATCTTCGGCCTCTTCATATGATTCTTGGCTCTTGAGAACTCTTGAGATAGGCTGGCGGGTGGCGAAACATCATCATCTCGTCATATTGGTCATGGCGTGAAACCCATTTCTCAGCGGTTGTCTTCATCATCGGATTTCTTCTCAACCAGCTTGGCTTCAAGATATCACAGTTCTTTCTTTACATGTGCTTTCATCTACGCGTGAGCTCGACTTTGACTCCATCAACCTTTCCTTCTATGGAAGTCATTTTATCGACAAGATGTTTTGAAGTTGCATCATATGTCGAAGATGAACCGGTGTTTCGGCTCGAGATTGGTTGGCGAAGGTTTTCTTCAATTTTGGTCATTTTCTCCACCATTGGCACCACTTTCTCCAATTTGTCCAAGATAGGGTAGTCAATCTCTGGGTGTATAGAACTTTTTCAGCTTTGGTGGGTTGCTCCCACTGAACCTCCCGATCGCATATCGGAACATATGATTTAAAGATAGGAACCCCATTAGCTTTGGCATAATGTTTTAATAGTGCCAAAAGTTACGAAGAGTCTTAACGATGCGAGGATGTGGTCTCGGTCGGCCGACATTAGTTTTCCTTCTCCATTTTGAGGATTGCTTTTGACATCATCTTTGTTGATCCTCTTTTATCTTGATCCTTAAAGTGGAAGCATCATTATCGACTTCCCTCCTCTCGGCCACCTTCTTCTTGACTAGCTCATCAAAATCAGCAATTTTTCATCTGAGCTTAGTCTTCCCGAATCGAAGAACTCTGTCGACCTGGCGATCTCGGCATTCCACTGCAGTCCTCTCGCTAAGGAGGTATGTTGACATCTACGTAAATGCGATTCGAGGATATAGGCGTGGTCCCCGAGTGTTCCCCGAAGAGATCTGAAGGTCGGGGATATGAGCTGGCTTCGGGTACCTATCGAATGAATAGTTTATTCTTTGCGCCACACCAATCTCTTCTGTACCTCTCGCTGTGGCTTTGGGCTTTCGGGTTCGATAGGATGATTCAGTCTTGAGGATTTAGAAAAGGTTCACTTTCGGGAAGCATCTAAGTTGTTAGCTCTGAGGTTCGATTGATCCGAGGTCCGAACAGAGTATCTCCTCGTGAACCTCGAGGTCCCTTGAATATTTCTTGAGATATCTTATGCGAGCTCAGATGTTCCGAGAACCTCGAGAAAACTCGGTCCTGGTTTGTTCTCGAGTTATTGTCTAACCGAGCAGTAACTTGCAATGGAGATTTTAGTCCTCATTGGTCCTCCGGTTGGACTTCCTCGGTGTCGGCCCGACCTCCTCCTCCACAATTTGAAGTTTCTCGCGCTTTCCGAGGGGCAATGTTTTTCTCTCCGTAGTCTCCCTTTTCCCTTTTCACCTCCATCGGGGCTTTCCCCGCTTGTTGGGTTTCATCGGCTCCTTCTTCAAGAGTCTCCTCTTGAGACTTTGAGCTTTTCTCCTTCCTTCCTTTCAAAGTCTTCATAGTTGTTGGAGGTTTCAATTATTTTCGACTTTGGAAAGGGTGAGGAATTAGCAAAGATATCCTCTTCTTCTCTCACATCTCCAAGATATATGCTATCTTGGTTGCATGAAGGATCTTCCTTGATAACAAATCGGATCCATTCACCTTTCCGGACTTGCTTAGCTTGATCACTCACCACTTTGATTAGATAATGTAACCAAATGAAAAAAGAAGTGGTGGGTGAATCTTCAATCGCCACCATTAATCTCAACTTCGCGGCTAATAACTGCTCAAAGTCGCCGACCGACTCATGATGCATTTACTCACAACGTATAGCAAAAACTCGATACTAGGCTTCAAATGACTTTTGTTCAAAGTCGCTTTAACTTAACAGATGCTCGCAATCCTATCCAGACACTCTTGCTCCCTACCCATCATATGTTGGGGAAATGAGTTACCGAGATCTATTCTGGTGAATATTTAAATACAAATTTAATTCATTAATTATTACTAGCATGAATTAATCCTATATTAATTCAAATAATAATTGCAACAACATATCATGCATATAAAAAGCGTAAAACCCACGACGCGAATCTAAGCCATTTACGGAACGCATTCTCCTGGATGGCAGGGCTTTGGTCGGACGGGACTAACCAAAAGGACTTCCCAAGTATTCCCTTAGCCCTTGCTTCGACAATCCGTGGAAGGATACTTTCGAACAATTAACAAAAAGGAAAAAATAAACTTTGTTTACCAACATGTGGATTTGCTAATATTTCCAAAGACATGGATTGTGATTTGGGAATGAACTAATCATCCCTATTTATAGGAGAGAGGGTGGACAAAATTTGTGTTGTTTTTCAATGTGGATAAGACTTTTCTTGGTCACCAAGAAATCTTGAATATATCCCATATATTCTTTTTCCCATAATTAAAATATTCCACAAAAATCCACCTCCTCTATTTTATGGAATTTTTCGAAATATTAGTGTGCAAGAATCCAAGATTTGATCTTCTTGAATTTATGAGATATTCTTTGTATTTCAAGAAATACACATCTTCCATAATATCTTTTTTCAAGAAAATCAAGAAAAATCTTTCTTGCCACTATATTTCCAAAATTTCGAAATTTCATTATGTATAACCAAGTGGAGATTTCTTGAATTTAATGAGACAATCTTATATTCCAAGAATACATATCTTCATTCCATAACAAAATTCAAAGAAAATCTTTCTCCCTCTTTTATCCATAATTTTCGAAAATAAGAGGAAATATAAAGCAACAATATTTATTTTATTTTAATCACATTTTCAGTTATTGGACTATATGTTGGGCTACTCAGGGCCTTTAGGAGAATTAAGATTGACCTTCTAATGGATCTTGAATATCTAATATTGAGCCACAATATAATTCAAGCCCATAAATATTAATTAATCCCACTACATAATTAATATTGCACTATCCATCTTAACCCATATTACAGTCAATATGGCTCCCGGTCATTATTTCCCGTGTTTAAGATTATCTAGCCCACTAATTAATTCAAACCCTTTCAAATAGCTTTCCGTTAATTAATATCTTTTTGTCCTTGGTCGAGAACGGTTCAACATTATTATCCATACCGAAACTAATTCCACTTGCAAGATTTGGTATGATAAAACTTATGAACCTCCCAAGGCAAATCAAGCAAGCGTACTTGCACGATTCTTCGTATTAAATCTTAGCAATCACATGTGACCAATAATATTGCCCAAGATAAAAAGTATTGAATCTCTCTCTGATTCGCTACCCATGATAAGTCAAAGCAATAGTTACCAATCCCACGTGATCCTATTTAAGGGACGAAGGTTAAGAAACAACGAACCACTGAGGTCTAATTCTTCCTTGTTCAGTTCTGAAGAATTTATCCTCCTGTAGGTCCTTTTCAGCGCATCAGTCATGCACTAGTGTAATCTCTTGGTCAAGACAAACCAATCTGAGCCTTACACCTCAACCTTTCGCGATGGTTGTTCATTTCCATCTAGGTCGTGAATGGCGTACTTTTAGTTACAAGGGACTGTTAATTTAATCTTCTGTGATCTGGTATCACTAAATTAACTACAGTGTAACACGTATGAATTATTGAACAGTTATGCAGTAAATATATATAACATTCAATCATATTTAAAGCATCAGTGATAAATAATTTATTTCAGTAAATAAGTCTGAAAATTCAGTTTCGATTATACAAAGTAAAAGCATACTTTTCAGTATAATCCCAACAATCTCCCACTTATACTCAAAGTCTGCTTTTAAGTATACTACAACACGTCTCGAGTAGTCCGTGACATCTAATGTCACCTACACGAACCTAATAATTTCTCCCACTTATACTCAAAGCAGATTGGCAACGGTCTTGACACCCATTCCACTCACATGTCTCTCGAATGTATTCAGAGGCGACGCTTTGGAATGGATCTGCCAGTCGTCCTCGGGACGCTATCTTTACCACATCTACATCTCCTCTCTTAACGATTTCTCATATAAGACGTCTTTCCTTTAATGTGTTTGTTTTTGACTCGTGGACTCTTGGTTCTCTTGAATTTAAACGCCTTTCAGCGGATATTGCTAGTCAAATTCAAAACACCATCCAAGTCCACTAAGAAGATCTAGAGCCCAATCGGTTCTTTCACTGCTTCACAAGCAGCTACTTACCCGAGTCCTATGGTTGAGTCAGTGATGCATTTACTGCTTCACACTCGTCCATTTGAGGCTACACTTCCCAAATGGAAACACACTAACTGAGGCGATAATTTTACTGAATCTATATCGATTGGAAATCGGAGTCCGTGTAGCCGATGGGGATTGAGTATCGACTGATAAATCAACATTCTATCCCTAGTTCTTTTGGACACTTCAGAATGTTTTAAACTGTCGTCAATTTGCTTTCCCGGTTTACTCCGATATCTTGCTACCATGCCTACGACAAAGCATATATCCCGGTCTCGCACCACGACATTGCATACATGGGTTTTATACCAAAGCACAAGGAATGCCTTTCATGTCATCTATCTCCTTTTAGCGTATTAGGGGATATTTTCTTGGATAGATGGATTCAAAGTCCGAAAAGATCATTTAATCCTTTCTTGGAATCTTGAATGTTGAATTGTTTCAAAACCGGTGTCAACGCAGTGAATACTTCATGATAACCCGATCATCCTTTTCTTGCGATCTCGAAAGTAATCTTTATCCCAAGGATGTCCGCTTTCCTAAGTCTTTCATATCAAACTATTTTGAAACGCCATGCCCTTACGCCCCGACCACACCTTCACATCGTTCCGATGATCACAATGTCATCTACGATAGTACTAAGAATACCAATGCGATTCAAACACTTTTATACACACAACTTTCAAACTTGTTTTGATCAAACCCATAAGACTTTATTACATGATCAAAACTTTGGTTCCAAGCTCGGATGCCTATTTGAGTCCGTAAATGGACCTCTTGAGCTTTACAAACTAGGTGTTCTTGGCCCTGTTTCAATGAAAACATGGGGGTTGTTGCATATAGATCTTCTTATCAAGACTTCCTTTAAGGAAAGCCGCTCTTGACATCTATTTGCCAGATTTCAAAGTCTAAATGCGCAGACAATCGATAAGAGAATACGGATGGACTTAAGCATGGCTACTGGCTAAAAAATTTCCTCATAATCGATCCCTTTCTTTCCGGAAGTATAACCTTTAGCCATTAGTCTTGCTTTAAAAGGTTTCAACCTTCCTGCTCGATCCTCTTTTCCTCTTATATACCCACTTTCATACAATGGGTTTGACCCCATTAAGTGGTTAAACTAGCTCCCACACTCTATTATGAAACATAGAACCCACTTCGGCTTTCATTGTCGTTTGCCAAGAATCTGCGTCCTTATCTTGGAGTGCCTCGCCATTATGTCCATGGTCTGCGATTCCGGAATCAAGTCCGGGGACTCTCCTATTCCCATGAATCTCTGGTCAGTTTCTAACAACCCTCCCACTATAACGAGGCTCGGTTGTGAAAACATATCGTTTGGTATATCATCTAGTACAATCGACGACACCGAGGTTTGCCCTCTAAGCTCATTTAAGGTAATCTCACTGGTTTTTCGTTCTATAGTTTTCTTCCAAAATCTAAAGTGGATGCGGATATCCACCTTTTGATCTTCTAACTATAGAACATTCACCCTTTTTGTTCCCTCGGGTATCCTACAAAACAACCTTAATTCCGATCGAGGATCCAATTTACTGGCTTCTTTGTCCAACACGAGGCCGGACACCCCAAAGTTCTCATGTGTCTCATACTAATCAAGGTCCCCGGTCCACAATTCTTTTTCGGTTCGGGAACCGATTTGGATAGCACCCAAGTTCGTAATGTATGTCATTTTTTTCCAAGGCATGACCCCTGCAATCACTTCGGAAGATCCGTATAACTCATCATTGATCTAACTATTTCCAAAAGAATTATGTTGCTTCGCTTCCGCAAACCCGCTTTGTTGAGGGGTTCAAAATGGAGGTGATATCAATCCCTTCATCGATAAGTAGTTCAAAAACTTATTCTGCCGGTAGTCGCCTCCATGATCGAGATCGTAGAAACTTGATACGTGTTTTTCCTTATGATTCTCGCTTGAGCTTTAAAATTCTTAGAATTTCTCAAAGGTCTCGATTCATGCTTCATAAAGGAAAATGTAACCGCACCTTGAGTAATCATCAATAAAATTACTCATAACCTCTTCTTGCTTTGGTTGACATTGGACTACATACATCTATGTGAACGATCTCTAACACTTCTTAGCCCCCATTCCTTGGCTCCAAATGCCATCTTGGTCATATTACCCTCCAAACATGATTCGCAGGTTGGAATCGATTCAACTTGGAGACGCTCCAAATAACCATCTTTCACCAACCTTTGGATCCTCTTTGATTTATATGACCTAATCTTAGATGCCAAAGAAGTGTCTCGCTCACGTCGATGAACGTTTTTCTTTTCTAAAATGATTGATGTGTTATAGGATACATTTAAGTGAGTGGTGTGCATGTTAATTGCATAGAGATTTTCCATCAATGTCCTGTATCGTATACACTCATCATTTCAAAATGATGTCATTCTTATTAGAAGAAACTTTAGTGTCCTTTAATCGAATTTTAGAAACCGAAAGTGAATTCTTTCTAAAAATGGGAACAAAAGATAATCTCAAAAAAACTTTATCTTCAAAAGATAGGTGCATTTCTCCCATCGCTTAATCACACTCATGTAGCATTGCAATGTCTGCTACTTGCGTAGTATTGCAATAATCGTTACTACCGTAAGATTGCAATATCTCGCCACTTACGTAACATTGAAATGTCTTCTACTTTAAATAACGTTGCCCGGGTAGATGAGGATCTCACTCCCACTACGTTCTGCCGATCATTTAGAACCCATGAAGCCAACATGATTAGTGGATCTCGTATCAACCACCCAATGAATGAGAAGTATCTTGGTACTAAATAAGTTTCAACAACTAGTGTGTGAGAATTACCTTTCTTTTCGGCCCTTTTTGGGTTGGAACAGCAAAACCTCCATTGTCCTCTCTCACCGCAAGCCTTAAGCACTTCCTTTTGATTTTCCTTGACACAACAAGCATTCCTCATCTTACCATTGCCCTTGGCAACAGTTGAGTTTTATTGCTTATGGCCTTTGGTCCTCTTCTTTATCTTGCCTTCCCTTGGCCTAGAGGATGAAGACGGACCACTTGTCAATCAAAGCTTGAGTTTGGTGCCTTATCATCATTTCGCCGAGTCCAAAAGTTTGCAACAAATTAGCAATGCGAGGCCAAAATGCTCAAAAACCTTTCGGGCAGAGAATGAAGTACCAAATTCATCTCGAGTCTCCGGATCATAATCTGCACTCGTAATCTCAAGTTTGTTCAGATGGGCCATCTATTTTGAGGACGAATCCCTACGGGTTTTTCCTCCACCATTTTTTAGCGACGACATCTCTCTCAAGGTGATCCGACGAGTCCCGCATGTTTTGACTGCGTCGGTTAGCTCATCCGATTTTTGTGTGTCAAAATCCACTTGTGCTTTTAATGCGCTAGGACAATTATAATTTTCCAATCAATATAATTTCCATACATATTGTTTTGACTTTAAGTATAATAACAAAGGGATTAAAAGGTAAACATCTTTACGTCGAATCAAATAAACAACTATATGCAATAAAGACAAGTATATCACAAGGTTCGATCACATTTCATCATATTTAAAATCTCAAAAAAAATATGAACATGCATCAGCCAACATCTCAAAACAGGTTTAAATTAACCACGCTGGGTGGGTCATTATTTAAACACATTCAAAGCGGGTTACAAACAAGAACAAGCATAAAACCCTAATATCCGGATTAATAGTTGGCTCCCGACTTGACCAATATAAAATCGAAGGGGACTTCTCGAGAAGTATATGCATATCAATTTTATACCTAAGTAATAACCATGATTAAATACAGGATTACTATTTCGCTTTGGTCATCGTCGCCACTAGTAATAACCCACAATCATCCGTTTGGAATTCATTCATGTGAAACCTATCTTTTGACCATCCCGTTGGGGGAATTTCTCCCAAAGAATTCACAAATAAATAAATCATGGAGGTCAAAATTAATTCAATTTTATTATCCTAATAAAATTGTCAATTAATTATTTAAAACATACTTAGTAATTTTGAAGTTGAGATTTTTCAATTTGGCAACCCTCATGCAAACACATTTAAACAAAATTAAATAAAGCATAAGATAGCACAAATAAATCAAGCATAACAGAAAAATAAACATATTGGGCACAAATTATCCAATTGTCATGGTTTGATTTTTCTTGGCTTGATCTTGAAGAAAACACGCCTCGAATTTCTCCCACTCGCTCGTCTCGAAAAAAATACTTGCCTCGAACCGCCCATGCCAGTTCGTACCGGATGGACGCGCCAAGATCCGGCCGGCCGCTTGGATAGAACTTCTTCTAAGACCTCGGCAATGCTTCCGGCCCACACACTCTAAGACGCCTCGACAAAGGCTTGTTGATAAGAAGGATCTGGCGGCAGCGCGTCAGCGTGCATCGTGTATCCTTTCGCCCGCCATTTCCGCCTCACCCGACCGCCATTTCGTCTCCGTCTTGGCGCCCGTAGCTTTTCCCGTCCTCACCGGTTCTTAGCGCAGACCGCCTGTATTGCAGGCCCTTCATCCCCTATCTTCGGCCTCCCGACCCTGACTTGTTCCCAAAGCGTGCCGGCCTACCATACTGTTTACGATTTCGTCCTTTAATTCTTCATCTCTTCGCTCCCAATCCGGTTACAATTTATTTACAAAATAAATAAACCTAGATCTAAACTAGTCTATTACATTGATCAAATCAAACAAATCTAGTCTACTAGATTGGATTTTCTCCATAGGCAAAACAAATCGACAGAATCGAATTAAAAACCACAGCTTATATGCATGCAAAATAAAACATTAAAATCCATGACAATTGGATACCTACAAAACGATTCAATACTTGGTTCTACTATTCAATTTCAAATTTAATGTCCATTTAATTAAATTACAATTTAAAAATTCAGAGTCCAAACAATTGGCTCGATACGGCTTGTTGGGGAATGAGTTGCAAGAGATCTATTCGGGGTGAATATTTAAATACAAATTTAATTCATTAATTATTACTAGCATGAATTAATCCTATATTAATTCAAATAATAATTGCAACAACATATCATGCATATAAAAATGCCACGTAAAACCCACGCACGGAATCTACGGGTTTACGTGAACGCACCTCGGGATGGCAAAGGGCTTTGGTCGGACGGACTAACCAAAAGGATTTCCCAAGTATTCCCTTAGCCCTTGCTCGACAATCCGGTGGAAGGATACCCACGAACAATTAACAAAAGGAAAAAATAAACTTTGTTGCACCACTTATGTGGATTTGCTAATATTTCCAGCACATGGAATTGTACTTGGGAATGAACTAATCATCCCCTATTTATAGGAGAGAGGGTGGACGAAATTTGTGTTGTTTTTCAATGTGGGATAAGACTTTTCTTGGTCACCAAGAAACTCTTGAATATATCCCATATATTCTTTTTCCCATAATTAAAATATTCCACAAAATCCACCTCCTCTATTTTATGGAATTTTCGAAAATATTAGTGTGCAAGAATCCAAGATTTGGATCTTCTTGAATTTATGAGATATTCTTGTATTTCAAGAAATACATATCTTCCATAATATCTTTTCAAGAAAATCAAGAAAATCTTTCTTGCCCACTATATTTCCAAAATTTTGAAATTTCATTATGTATAACCAAGTGGGAGATTTCTTGAATTTAATGAGACAATCTTGTATTCCAAGAATACATATCTTCATTCCATAACAAAATTCAAAGAAAATCTTTCTCCCTCTTTTATCCATAATTTTTGAAAATAAGAGGAAATATAAAGCAACAATATTTATTTTATTTTAATCACCTTTTCAGTTATTGGACTATATGTTGGGCTTCTCAGGGGGCCTTTAGGAGTATTAAGATTGGACCTTCTAATGGATCTTGAATATCTAATATTGAGCCACAATATAATTCAAGCCCATAAATATTAATTAATCCCACTACATAATTAATATTGACTATCCATCTTAACCCATATTACAGTCAATATGGCTCCCTATCATTATTTCCCGTGTTTTAAGATTATCTAGCCCACTAATTAATTCAAGCCACTAAATAGCTTTCCGTTAATTAATATCTTTTGTCCTTGGTCGAGGAACGGTTCAACATTATTATCCATACGGAAACTAATTCCACTTGCAAGATTTGGTATGATAAAACTTATGAACCTCCCAAAGGGCAAATCAAAAAGCGTTTTGCACACGATTCTTCGTATTAAATCTTAGCAATCACATGTGACCAATAATATTGCCCAAGATAAAAAGTATTGAATCTCTCTCTGATTCGCTACCCATGATAAGTCAAAGCAATAGTTACCAATCCCACGTGATCCCATTTAAGGGACGAAGGTTAAGAAACAACGAACCACTGAGGTCTAATTCTTCCTTGTTCGGTTAAAGAATTTATCCTCCTCAGAGGTCCTTTTCAACAAGATCGATCATGCACTAGTGTAATCTCTTGGTCAAGACAAACCAATCTGAGCCTTACACCTCAACCTTTCACGATGGTTGTTCATTTCCATCTAGGTCGTGAATGGCGTACTTTTAGTTACAAGGGACTGTTAATTTAATTTTCTGTGATCTGGTATCACTAAATTAACTCTGAAAGTAACACGCATTTAATTATTGAACAGTTATGCAAAAGAAATATATAAACATTCAATCATATTTAAAGCATCAAAGATAAAATAATTTATTTCAAGAAATAAGTTCGAAAAATTCGTTTCGATTATACAAAGTAAAAGCATACTTTTCAGTATAATCCCAACATCATATACACTGTAGGGTCTTCTCCTCTATCGCTCAATTCGTATATGGCATTAAGATTCTTAGGAATGATATACAATTCCCTAACAAAATCCACATACTTTGAACTATGCTCTAAATGAGAAACTCATGAATCATAATTCTATAAAGTCCTCCTCATCTAATTTCAAATTAGAGATAAACTCTATTATCTCCTTTGTGTATTCTACCTCTGGTTGATTCGCAACCAGGCAAGTGAGCTTCGCCAATCGAATCATGTGCAAAAGCTTCTTCGCGAGTCGCATTCGATGAGCTTTGAGTGAAACGACGTATTCATACCACAGTTTGTTAGAAATGGCAAGTTTATCGTATACAGAGACCGTCATTTTTTTTGGAGAATTTTCGTGAAGGGTTTTGAAGAAGATGATAATTTCTGGGCAAATGAGAGTTTTTGAAGCAGAGTGTTTTGAAGACGAAGGTTATTTGGAATTGGGCTTTGAAGGAATTCTTCAATAGATATATAGGATTTGATTTATGGAAAATCATATAGATGAAGAAATCGACGGTTGAGGTTAAACACCCGACTAAATCGGGTATATGAAAGGACGATTTCAAAAATATTACGCCGCCAATTTAACCTTATTGGTGATTAATGAACATTGGTAATTAATTCTCTCGCTGCGGACCATTGACTTTCTTGGCGAGTATTTTAAAGGCCCCCTTTAAATATTCCTTCGGTGTTTTGTTATTTATTGCTAAATGATTCTTGAGATTTAGTTAGACAATAAATGAGTTGCATGAGTCAATACTTCTTGGACTAATTTCTCCATCAATCTTCTTGAAGTTTGACCTTGATAAAATGTCGATAATAATCTTTGAAATCTTGGCGAGGTCAAGATAATACTAAATCTTGAGAAAGATCGATTAAGATCTTGAAAAGCCGAAAATTGTATGATCTGAAATCTTGAAAACGAGTCGATATAATCTTTTAATCTTGATCTTTAGGATATCTGAGTTTCCCATGACTCAGAGTTAAGTACTTTAAATTTTATCATGAGTTTCTCAGTAAAAATCTGAAAAACTTCATGATCCGAAAACCTTCAATTTTTCAGATTTGCTTTATACACTGGATCCAACATACCTAATTCAATCGATAGTTCACGAAATCTTGATTCACCAAAGGTTTAGTCAAGATATCGGCTCTGCTTATCAAGATGAATTTTCTCCATCCCGATGTCTTTCTTCTCAACATGATCTCGATGAAGTGATGTCCGATATCAACATGCTTACATCTTGGTGTGCAATACCGGATTTTGTGTAATAGCAATTGCACTATTATTATCACAAAATATAGGTACTTCATTAGCTATAATCTTATAAACCCTCAATTGTTGTCTGAGCCAAAGAATCTGTGCACAACAAATTTTCATGCATCCATGTATTCAAATTTTAGAAGATTGGTTTAAGTTCTTGAGGTTTGTTTTTTGAAAACCATGATATCAATTTACTTCCAAGAAATTGACAAGTTCCTATGGTAGACTTCTGTCAATTCTACATCCTCCATAATCGAAGATCCTAATAACCAGCTTAATTCAAGGTTACCATCACCGGATACCATAATCCTCTATTCACAAAAGCCTTTAAGATATTTGAATTTTTTTGGCGACCTCCATGTGACTAAATTTTTGGATTAACTTGATATCTTGCACATATCCCAACAACAAATGTTATATCAGCCTACTTGTCAGAAGATATAACAAAGGATCCAATGATCCTCTATAATCGGTGTGATTCTTGATTTGCCTTCGTGATCGTGGTCCATCTTGTAGTTAGTATTCATAGAATTCTAACTGCATTGCAATCAGACACCATACTTTTGCAATCGATCTCTAGTGTATTTTGCTTGATTGATGAAAATTCCTTCCTTAGTTTGTTTCACCAAGTCCAAGAAAGAAATTCATCTCCCCATCATTGACATCTCAAACTTTCCTTTCATCGGGTAGAAAACTTTTCACACAACTGATGATTTGGAGAACCAAATATGAAACACCATGGATATGAACAGAGTCAACTTCAAGAGTTCCATATCCTTAAGTTTTTCCTTTGGAATTGTCTCCAAATGTGATCCGAGGGCCTTTTTGCTCAACATAGTCGATGATTAGTTGCTTATATCCCATTATGTCTTGAACATCCACCGTCCATATACCATCCACAAAAAGAGCCAATTCATTTCCACTCATCGGTCTTATGTTGCTTCATTCACCGGTGCCCTTTTCTTTCAATTTCAAAAACAGATCGGTTCTTAGGTACCCATTTGGTGTAGGGTCCTACCAAAGTTAGTTTGTACCTTTTTGGAACCCAAATCGCCTAACAACTCTAATTATTTTAGAGTGGGTGATTTGTCTCCTATAAACATCTACATACACATTCACCACTTTAGGTGCCTTGACAAGATCCTCAGTATGAGTGCGACCTTAGCATGAACATGAGCCTTAGAGTTCTTCTTGGGTTCGGGCCTTTTGTTCAAGTGCTTTTGGCTTTTGTGCACCGGTCTTTGTCTCTGTGACTTGGGTTCAAGAAACCTTTATCCTTAGGGGTTGGGGTTTGGGTTGCTCTCTTAAAATTGGGGTCCTTGAAGTCTGAGGACTTGGTCTTTTCGATTGAGAATATCTCTGGAAAGTGTTTCTCTTCAAAAAAATTCCTCGATGGTTCGGTGTAGATCTCTTGAGTTGGTATTCTTAGCCCGAGGCTTTGAAATCTTGGCTCAAGATTTCCTCTTTAGTGGGTCGGGTTTTCTTTTTCACGAGGTCTGGGCTTTCTTCCGAACCTTCGGTTTTTTCGAAACCATAGGTCCTTTACCCTTGTCTAAAACTCGCGGCGGTTCTTCGAAGAAGATTAGGTGCCACTTGTTTAACAAAGACAATTTTTTGTGCTACTAAAAGCGAAGATTCGAAGACCTTGTGAGGTTCCCCTCGAATGTATCCCAATCTAGCTTTTATAGTTGCGGTCTTTGATAACTCAATTTCATCTATCACTTTAGATCACGAGAATTCAATAGAGCTAACTTTCTCTGCAAGACTATCCTCACATTTCTTTAGAGTTTCATGCTTCTCAAAGAGGTCATTGAACTTCGGTTCGATAAAAGTGAATCTCCTCGGTGGATTTCTCTAATTTTCCATCGAGATTTCTATCACCTTCTCTTTTAAAGAGTTGTACTTTCGAACATCTAGTTCATCGATGTTTCCCATCAATTGAAAGTGATCTCGGCATTTTTTAGAGTCTTTCCACTTGATTCTCGTGATCGATTCCTTGTTACGCTCTTGAGTTTTCATGGAGCGATTCTTGTAACACGAGAATAGTCCTTCATAAGATTCTCAAATGAATCCATCGGTCAAAATTCTTGTTTAGAGTAGAACTTGAGAACTCATGTGCTTGTGTAGGAGGCGACAACATAGATAGAAGAATTTACATCCTCTGGCCATTAGGCAGATATCATCACCGTCCTTATCTCGAGAACATCTCATCGAGGAACTGGAACCTTCTTCAGAATGTTCTTCTTCCTCAGCAATCATAGCTTTCTTGCTGGAGAACTTCTTGTCTCTCTTGGCTTGTCTTTCCTTTCTTTCTTTAGCACTTAGCTTCGGAGGCGGTCATATTGAAAGTGACCTTTCTTCTTCCGCCAAATGTAACATCTGTTGGCATCATCATCCCCGATCACTATCCTCCTTGGTCTTGGAGTCCTTCTTTTGGATGAAGATCCTTCAAATTTTCCGGGTCCTTTCTTTTCTCGGTTGTCCTCGGCTTTTTGAGTCTCTCTTGTACACTGTGATTCTGTAATATTTTTTATATTTCCATATCTCGCTATTGAGTCTTTAAAACCTCCTTGCCATCGATTTACTTAGCTTTTCCTCCCCCGCTCATCCCCGATTTTTGGCAAGTGAGTTCTCGAACTCTCTAGTCTTACATGATTTCTCTTTGGCTTTGAAAGCCACATTCTTGCTAGATGAAGAATCATCTTTCTTTGTCGACTTTCTTAGATTTCTTGTCAATCACAAACTCATAAGCTTTCACTTGGGAGAAAACTTGTTGATATAGCATGGAATCAATATTTTTGGTGTTTTCAATCACCACAACATGTATATCCCATTTCTTAGATAATCCTCTAAGAATTTTCAATGCCACTTCTCTCTGTGGATATCTTTTTTCCCAAGAGCATTCAGGATCATTCATGATGCTAGTGAATCGACTTCAAGTTTGTCAATGGATTCACCATCTTCCATTTCAAAGCCATCAAACTTTCCAATAGCAAATGAAAAGTTTGTTTTTCCTTAATATGATATGTGCCTTGACACATACCAACAAATGTGTCCCATATTTCTTTTGCGCTTTCACAAAGGAGAAATCATCCCCATAAAACCATCATCAATAGTGCTATATAAAGTATCTTTAGCAATGTAGTCAAGATTGACTAACTTTCTCTCATCGAGAGTAAGTTGATCATCCGACTTTGGAAATTCATCTCTCGAATCATTTCTCTCAAAGATCGGTGATTAAGGGATTCACAACAAAGGAATTTGAATGGTCCTTCGAAACCACTCTCCACATTCTTTCATGTTTTGAATACGATTTGAGCCCGCATTCTTAATCTCCATAGGTCATAGCTCTCAACCGAGAACATAGGAAGTTTATTAGAAGGCATGATGGTGAGCCTTGTAAGATATCGAAGAATAGATCCGCTCAAAGAGACCACCGTAGTCTTTCAAGAATTAGACAATGGCTTAACAAAGCGAGTGGTCAAGTTGAACCAACGCTCTCGATACCACTTGTTGGTCCCGGTGCTTAACGAGTCTCCTGCGTGTATGGGGGAATACACGTGTTCAAAGGATTTTTAAAACTTTTCTTTCCTTTGAGGTCGGATGGGTTAGGTTGTCCCGATGATTTGCCCCGAGAAGCCTGACGCATACTGAGTCAAAGTCTACAGAGACAATGATCCCGAGCTACTTTCGTTTCTTCAGATTAGCCCAACCGAGCTGAGTTTGTTTATCGAGATCCCGAGTTGCTTGGATTAGATAACTATCTTACAAGAACTTCCTAGTGGACTTGGATGTAGTTCGAATTTGCTCAAAGACAATCACTTTTTTATTGTGATAATGCTTGAGCAAATTGAAAATTCAAGGAACCAAGAGCCCACAAGGCCGCGGAAACACATTGAATGGAAATACCATCTTATACAAGAAATCGTTAAGAGAGGAGATATAGAGGTGGCAAAGATCGCGTCGAAGAAGACAACCCAGCGAGATCCATTCACAAAGGGTCCGCCTCGAATACATTCGAGAGACATGTGGAAGGAATGGATGTCAAGACCGGCCGCTAACTGCTTTTGAGTATAAGTGGGAGATATTATTAGGTTCGTGTTGGTGACATTAGATGTCACGACAGAACTACACGAGACATCTTGTAGTATACTTAAAAGCGGACTTTGAGTATAAGTGGGAGATTGTTGGGGTTATCTTTGAAAGTATGCATTTACTTTGTATAACCAAACCGAATTTCTGCTATTATTTACCAAATAAATTATTTATCAATGATGTTTTAAATATCATTGAATGTTACATATATTTATTGCATAACTGTTCAATAAATAAGATGTTACATTGTAGTTAATTTAGTGATACCGATCACGAAAGATTAAATTAACAGTTCCTTTTGTAACCAAAAAGTACACCATTCACAACCTAGATGGAAATGAACAATCCATCGTGAAAGGTTGAAGTGTAAAAGGCCTCGATTTGGCTTATCTTGACTAAGAGATTACACTAGTGCATGATGATGCACTGAATAGGACCTCTGGGAGGATAAATTCTTGAAAGACTTGAACTAGGAATAATTAGACCTCGGTGTTCGTTATTTCTTAATCTTCGTCCCTTAAATAGGATCGCGGTGGTTAGTAATTATTGCTTTGACTTATTATGGTGAGAGAATCAACGAGATTCAATACTTTATATCTTGGGCAATATTATTGGTCACATGCGATTGCTAAGATTTAATACTGAAGAATCATGTGCAAGTACGCTTTGTTCGATTTACCCCCCTTGGGAGGTTCATAAGATTTATCATACCAAATCTTGCAAGTGGAACTAGTTTCGGTATGGATAATTGTTGGTCCCGGTGTTAACGAAGTCTCACACGTGTATGGGGAATACACGTGTTCGATGATTTTTAAAATTTTCTTTCATCGAGGTCGGATGGGTCGTCATTGTCCCGATGATTTGGCCCCGGTGAAGCACTGATCATACGAAATTTTACAGAGACAATGATCCCAGCCGCTTTCGGAAGCTTCAGTTAGCCAACCGAGCTGAGTTTATCGAGATCCCGAGTCGCTTGGATCGAGATAACTATCTTATCAACCCTCAAGAGAGTTAGTTCGCCTTAATAACTATTTGTTCTAGCTTAGTCAAGTGTGCGGAATGGTTGGCCCTAAGTTTATACTCGTTTTTAGCTTTGTCAATATCTTCCTTTAATGAAACAAATGATTAAAGCTATGATCGGTTGATGCAAGTTCGAAGGGATTGGTTCCAACCGAATATCGATGAATTATGCTTTCGGTGAAAAACATGCAACGAGATAATAATGCAAAGATGTAAAGCAAAAAACAACACAAAGAATTATAGTGGTTCGAGACTCAAGCTCCTCGTCCACTCTCTCTCGACCTTCGGAGAAATTCCTTAATCACTTCCTAAAGCTTTCTCGGGTGACTCCACGCAACGAGCTTACTCACTTTTCTACTTTGAGATTTTTGGCTGACTCACTTGCAGCTTACTAACTCAATACTCACACAAGTGTTCAGACTACCACAAGTAGCTTACTAACTACTTCTCTAGAGTTTTCTTGCTAACTCACTTTGTAGCTTACTAACTCTTTACAACTCCAACAACAAACAAACACACTCAAACTACCTTACAAAGGGTTTGAGTTTTAGTTGGTTTCCAACTAGGATGAGATATCCTTTACAATACAATAAGTACAATGCAAAGGCTAGGATATCTCTACTAAGCTTTGGATATATCTTATCAATCTAGGTGTTTAGAAATATTTTATATGGAGAATATTATGTGGCTAAGTTGATAACAACTCACAAACAAAATAAGTATGTGTACTATATATGGTAAATAACAGAATTGTTGACCCATTAAATTAGAATGACTACTCTGGGGGCATGCTAAGCCGTGGATGTTGTATTAAGTAGATTTACATACACAAGACAAAGATACTTTTCATGGATGAACTTCTATGGAAGAAGATGATTTGGAGAGTAAGTGTGTGAATGCTAGGATTTTTTCCGACCCTTTTTCTCTCCGGGAAATTTTTTTGTGAACATCACCACTATGGGAAATTTTTTTTGAACCCGCTCTTTTTTTTTTTTTTTTCTATTTATAGTACTTTGACAAGCATGAAATGGTTTGGCAAGCATGAGCCGGAGACTTCGGTCTTGCAAGAACTCATGTGATGCTACCACGCTTTCAAACCGCTTTCTTGGTTGATCTTTGCATTTGCTTGTCTATAAGGCACTCTTTTGCTCGGTCAAATCAATCTTTTGCTCGACCGATCGCTTTGTTCGCCCCTTCTTTCTATATCAATTTTATACAGAAAAGTATCCTTTATCGAGCATATCCGAAGTCCTCGTGTTGTCTCGAGCCCTCAGTTATATCCGCATCGAGCATTCGACGGAGTATGTCCGAAGTCCTCGAGATTATCCGAGTCCTTCAGTATTCTTGAGTTCAACTCTTCCGAATTCGGACATCCCCGAGCCTCAGTCACTTGACTCAAAGTTATCGATTTCTTTTTATACGATCGTCGGTTTGATCGATCGATCAACATATCTTCAGATTATCTCAGATAACACCCGGTTATTATGCCAGATTTTGGCGGAGTCAAGAAGCGAGATTTGCGGCGATGAAATTAGCCGAACAAACGTGTTAAGTTTACGCGAGAAGCGGTAGAGCGATGAAACAAACTTGCTTGTTAGGCGAACGTGAGCCGCGAACAAATGATGCTTTGCTCGGGCGAAGCTAGCGAACAAAAAAACTTACTTTAATTCGGGCGAGCATGTTTCGGCTTGGTTGACAAGTGGCGGTGGCGAACAAACTTTGTTTGGTCGGCAAGCGGCGAGCACACTTGTCCATCGGGCATGATTATTTTGATAGTTGATTAATACACGTGTCTCTTCCATGTGTTCGATAAAATTGATTAATTATATCGAACACAACAATAACCCCCAGCAGGGTCGCTTTGTATTCATCATGGGGGCCAGGCAGTTATAATTTGATTGGGCCGTAGTGAGCGTCATTTCGTCTTTTGTGCCATATTTTCAAAATTAAACCCGGTATCTATAAATACCTTATTTTATCGCCTCAATCTCTTTTCCTTCTTTTCATCTTCTTGTCTTTGTCTTCATACTCTTTTTTCGTCTCAAAACTTCCTAGGGCATTATCATTTTGGCAAGGGATCTTATTCGTAATTATTGCATACTCTCTTTTTAATTAGATTATAACTTCTCGTTTAAATTCTTACCGCCTTCAATAGAATAGGACCACCATAGTTTCTCCTCCCCTCTTTCGTACAATCCCCTCAGAGCGGCGCTTAATGCGTCGGAGATAAATAACTTGGGATCAAGGTTCGGCAGCCATTTGCCATTCTTTCCTCAGATTCGATGATGCCTAAATGAATTAGATAGGGATTTAGCCCGTACTGATTTTTTGGATGATTTGAGTGAGGATTCTTTGCCCCAACCCCAAATTAGGTCTAGGGTTGTAAATAATGATGATAATGTGAGGCAGAACACAGAGCTCACATCCCTGTTGGTCTTCCTCATAGCCCAACATATAGCGAGTATAATGCTCGTTATAATTTTGATTGGCCCGAACAGCCTCATAGGACTAGGGTTGAGAATGAGTACCCGACGAGCAAAATTGCGAGCATAATTGATGTTGATATGCTCACTCAGCTGTATAGGAATTATGAAACCCCGAAAGATGTATTTTTCTGGGCACTTGGTCCCAATGAGCGAGCAGACCATCCCCCTGAGGGTTGTGTTGCTGTGAATTTGGACACAATGGAAGCGGGTCTTCGATTCCTACTCCATCCGGCTATCACTCGTTTGCTCGTAGAATGGAACATTACCATTACGCAGCTGAAGCCGAATGGGTGGCACATGATTATGAGCTTCTTGAATTTGTTCGGCAAAACGAAGCCCGTATATTATCCCACAACAGCTGAACTCGCACGACTAGTGCATTTGACCTGTCCGAAGGGCGAACATGGATGGCTGTTGATGCAGGTAAATGCTAAATGCAAGGTCAATGAGGATGTGCCGAACAAAATTAGTGATTGGAAGGAAAAATTTTGGTTCGTTGGGGGCGATTGGAAGAGCCCGGCTTCTAGGAGCGAACCAGATGCTCGCTTAGATATCCCCACAGATTTTGGGGTTTGCCGAAGTAAGTATTTTTGTGTTTTTGCTCTACCTCTTGAACTGATTTTAACTTATTCTCCATTTTAGGAATTCCAGCTGCGACGGACAAAGAGACCAACGACTGCTATTTTAGCAGCATCTGGCAAATCGATCTCGAGCCTCGCTCAGAACGATCTGTGAAGACTTTGAATACCGCCGATCAAAGGAAGAAAGGAGGCTTGTACGTGCCCCCTCACCATCTTGTTGTTGTTAATCCCGCTGGTAAGGATTGTTTTTTGCATTTGCATATGTGTTGTACTCTTTGTTCGCAACTTCTCTTTCTTTTATTAGAGAATTGTTTTGTCTACAGCCTTTCCTGCCTTCACTGTTGCTGTGAGTACCTCCGAGCATACTGAAATGGCTCGAACAAAAATACCTCAAGAGCTTGCTCGAATTCAAGCAGAGCGGGATGCTCAGGGAGCAAATTGAGGAGAGGCGAGCAGGGTGAGAAAGGCGAGCCGAGCAGCTGCGTCTGGACCTGGGGAGTCGAGTCGAGCCGACCAAAAAGGACAACTCGTTCGGCTGAGCAGGGGGCGAGCGAACAGGCTCCATCGCTAAAAAGACCAAGGAGGGAACCTGACGAGCACGAGGCAAGCGACCCAGCTCAGACGAGCATCGATGCTATTGGGGAGACCCCCACTACCGAAGCAATCAGAATGGCCACCTCCGTGGTCGGTCCGGTCGCGCAAATAGTCGAAATGGAGGTTGGTACATCTTCTCCACCTCCTGCAGGACCCCGAACTTGGACCCCCTTGAACCCTCAGCTCCGGTCCCCCGAGGACAAATCATTTTTGGGATGGGACCCGGCTCGGGCGAACAGGTACGTTTGTTCGCTTTATTGGAGTATTTCTTTTTTCATTGATTTTAGTCACTTTATCATGTTTGTTTGCTCGGGTGTACATGCAGGTTGAGTAGATTGGCGCCTTTGATGCTAGAATTGAAAAATTACTACTGCTCACCAAGTGTTCGCAAAGTTCCTGGCATTCCCGAGCATGTTCAAAAGGCATGCGAGACCCCCATATGAGCATGGACTACTGAGCTTGAAGAGGCCACCAAGGGTCCAACACCTTTGGAAACCATGCGACTTGGCCTGGTACATCAGGGCCAATCTTTGGTTCTCCTTGAGAAAGCTTATGCTGAGTCCGCCAATCTTCATGCCAATTACTTGGCTCTTATCAAAAGTTTTGAAGAGAAGGTGAACGAGCTGAGCAAAACTCAGGATGAAGTGAGGTTGGCTCGGGGACGTATCTTCGGGCTCAAGCGAGAGGCTTGCAAGGCTCAAGAGGATGCTCGCCCAAGCTCGGGAAGATGCTTTCGCCCGAGTAGGAGGAGCTAGGCCTTGCTGCTCGGGGAGGTGGTGGTCGGCATAAGGAGAGTTCAGAATGAAATGAATGTCGAGCTTTGTAAACTCCGAACTGACATCGAGGTCATGGAATGCGAGAAGAATTTGCTCGGCAAACAACTCATCATTGCTGAAGAGACCAACACTCGTTTGGGTCTCGAAAATTCAAGGTTGCACAGTGAGGAGTATGTTGATTCCATGTCGAACTTCTCTTACATATGTGCTTTTGCCGATGCCATTCGTTCTGCTCGACACACACTCACTGCCGAACAAATTTCCCCGCTCATATCCCATTTTCAGAAGTACCTGATCGACAACCCCCCAGATCGCAACCTTCCCATATCTGATCTGAGTGATCTGTGCGACTTCTCCAATCTTCCTGAAGGGATCGAGATTGATGATCCTATTTTGGATGAGGAAGATGGCTCGGATGCGGACATTGTTGATCAGGTGCAGAACGAACAAAGGGGGCCTCCCAAAAACGAGCAAAGTGCACTTCCTGGCGCGCAGATTAGGCCTGACAATGCTGGAGGAACTATTCCTGAAGGGGCCGAGCAGATGGGGCATGATTTGTTCCATACTTCGCTTTCGCCCACCCCCAACAACAAATTTGTTCCTTAGTGTAATTTTTGCTTTGCTGAACAATTGTTGTGTAATTTTTGTCTTCTTCTTTTTTGCTCGAACAATTTCTTCTGAACTTGTGTAATTTTTTGCCTTCTTCTCTCGTGTTCGAACAATTTCGAAGTTAATGATTGAATTTGCTTATTGAACAATTTCCTCTAACCTGATCGTTGAGGATGAATGTTGTTGCTGATGAATGACTGATACTTGTGTTGCTTGATGTTCGCTTTGCTTTCTAGTTTATGCCTCTTTTCTTCTGAATGAATTCGAACATTGTTTTTGTCTATGTTCCCTTCTGACTTCTTTCATTTTTTATTGTCTTATTGAGGTGCAATCGGTTGATCGTCTTATTTAGCTGCGACCAGATGGGTTAACTTATATGCAACCCCCCCTTTCTTGGTTTGTGATCATCTTATTTAGGCGCGATCACTTCGTACTCGGGCCTTCTTATTTAGGTGCGACCCCGCACTCATCACTCGCTTTTTCTACGGGTATTTGTAAGTACGAGTCATCTTTTGCGACTGCGTACCCATTGCTCACTTTTTGCTGCAGGTATCTAAGCACGAACTGGTTCGTCAGGTGAACATAAACTTTGGCTCGTTCATCTTTGTTCGGGTCGTCCGGCTTAGGTGCGACATCTAATAGGCTTCAACTAGAAAATCTTAACAAACAAAAATGTTTTTGCAACATGTTGTATTCTATTATAACCTGTAGGTCCCGAACGGGTTTTGTGAGGGCAGAAGTCTAGAGGGGAGGGGTGAATAGACTTCTGAAAAACTTTTTGTCTGATCATCGTGTGAAAGCGATTATTTTGATCAGTCTTAAATGAATCGATTTTGATCGATAACCAACTTACTAATCGCTGAAGGCAGTCGGTTCGGTAACTATCGGTTTAACGATGATGCGGAAGCTAAGTTTTACCCGTGTGAAAAACCGGTTTTGATAAATCGATTCCAAAGTTAGTCTTTTTAACCATTGACTAAAGTGTCAAACTTGATCGAGATAAAAGCTTGGTGCTAAATGATCTTAACTTAGAATATGTATCTTTACTTTAATAGTTGTGTGCGATTGTGTAAACAATTAATCAAGGCGGTAAAGGCACACTAGATTTATAGTGGTTCGGACAAACCAATCCCCACGTCCACTCTTCCCTATCACAAGGGGGCACCAACTAAAACCAACCGGACTTAGATTTTGTGTTAGTCCAACACAAGACAATCGATAGATATTTAAAGAGTTCTCACTCAACCGATCCCAAAAAATCGAACTAGAAACCCTAGTCCAAAATCTTGCTAAACAACTTAACCTAACTTTGGGTTTGGATAAGATTATTTTGGTTCAAACTATGAAATCTTTTCTAGTGTTTAAGGTAAATTTATCGGTAGATGAAAATATTTCTATGCTAAGAACTTATGGGATGAACACTTAATAAAATAATCTTCTTGTTAGTGTTCTTTGTCGCGGAAATCGATTATAAGCTTGAGCTTCTTGATCGTTTCGGGGTTTCCGTGTCTTCACTCTGAAGTGTGATCCATATTTATAGACCTCGAAATCAAAGAGCCGTTGGAGAGCAATTTGAATTTCGTGCTATATTTGGTAGGCTTCTTGATTGATGTGACGTGTTTCAGAATGGCATGGCGAAAAAGCGTGAATAGTGTCTTTTATAGCCGTTGGAGAAAGCGGCACAAATCCCATAATTGCCGGCTCCGATCATACGCGTGTCTTGTTCTTATTGGTTAACGAGCGCACTTTTTTCGGTGTTGTTCTTCCAACTAAGTTTGAGATTCTTCTTGTTCGGATCATCGACGTATGATTTGGTGAAACATCGATTTTCACTGGTGAGTGACTTTGATCGATCAAAAGTCGATCGATCTACGATGGAGTCTTCAAAGGGTTGACTTAGCTTCAACTAGCGCCAGACTTACCGATGTAGGTCTCTGAGTCCGATCTTCTGGAAGTCATCGATCTTCAAGTATTATGAGTTTGAGCTTCATGACTTGGTGAGATATCGACTTGATCGGATCGATCGATCTTCTTTCTTCTCTTGCATTACGGCCGCGTCGGATATCGGCTATTCTTTGGATCTTGGATCGACCTATACATATTGATGTTCCCCCTCAATATGTGACCTATCTATTACATCGGTTGTTCTATACAATAATTATCAACTGGGTATTCTATAAACGGTAATATAAACATCGATCGGCTAACACGCCATTTGGTCCTATTATACATGTGTTTTAGAACTTTCATCAAAACTCTAAATTTCCCAACAATTTCCCCTTTTGATGAAACCAAAACACTTTTAGAAACCAATCACAATTGATAAATATAGAACGATAAAAGAGGACATAATCGAAAGACAATGAGATTTTTTTCTTAGGATCGTAAAATAAAATTTTCTCATTAGATATGTCGATTACATGTTACATCGAGAAAAGTTAGAATTTAAAAACAAATGATCCTGAGAAGTCTTACGATTCTTCACTCTTTTGAAATTGATCCTTCGGCATCTCTCTTTGATCTTGAGGGACGTTGAAAATCGATAAAGTTTCCATTTGACATCATTGACTGGCCGAGGATCGATTATCGCTTTTGCTCAGGATGTCAAAATAGAATCTTTGAAATGCCAGTCTGTCAAATGAGCCATCTGCCTTCTTTGAGTAATCCAACAGATCATACTCTTGGCGAGATATTTTTACATTGATTATTTTGGCCTCATTTTCCAGATACTTCAGAAAATCTAGATGTTTGTTTTCCAACCAGTTGAGGAATTCAGCATCTGGAGATTCTTCTTGTGGAACAAGATCCAGAACAAAGGCATCCAGAAGCCATTCGCTTCTGATCTTATTCCATTCCTCAAACCTATCAGCGTGTGCAGCAGTTTTTGGAATGATCTCATCAACTCTTGCTGGCAACTGAGGTTCTGGTACAGATTTTCCAGCCTTTCCTTTCTTCGCCCTCGATCTGAATTTCTTCTTCAGATCTTACACTGTCAGCAATTTGTCTACCCTTCTCTTCTTCACTTATTCGGGCTTCTTCCGCAATCTGTTCTTTGGACAATTTCTCAGCCAGTTTCTTATCGGCCTGAATTTGGCTAGCTGTGCTTCTTGTGATTTTCTTAGTCTGAGTGACTGGTACAAGTTGTGATGTCCCAGCACACCCAGAAGAAGACTTACCAAATGACCTTTCTTGCCTTTGACTTTTCCATCTTTTCGTAAATTCTTAGCAAAAAAAGATCCAGATGATCTTTGTCCATAAGATTCAACCTGTGCGAATCGGATTCTTATTTGTTACGATCGTGTCAGTTGGTTTCTCACTCTGTCCTTCCCCCTTTTTGGTTTGATAAAAAAGAGCAGTGAGGTGGGAGGTCAGAGAACCAAAGCTGACTGATATCGCCCTGTTGAGATCTGCAACAGATAAACCTTGAGCTTGAGCAGTTAGATCTTGAACCTTCGAGATCAGCTCAGTTTTGACAGATTCCATGGCAGTAGAGAGTGTAAGAATTAGTTTGTCAAGTTTCTCTTACATCGATTCTAGCTTTTCGAAAGCATCGATAAAAAAAAACTTGTTGTTGATCCACCAATTAGTTTTTCATCAACCGATTTTATAAGTTCGGCAGAACCACGGTGGTCACAGATTTGGAGAACTGATCTTTGATTGCCTCAATCTGAAATAGCCAATTCCTTTTGATCTGTTATTTCTTTGAGGCCAATCTGCCTCGATCGACTATCACTCCCTCAACTTCTTCTTCGGAGAGATCTTTGAGACATGATCGATCTCCACTCAAGTTGATCGTGATGATGTGAGATGTAGGAATGGTATCGTCACTTGATATGTTTCGATTGTTTGTGCCTCCGGTGGTTGGTCATGAACTGCAGACACCAGATTCCACTATCATCATCGACTCCGCATCCTTCATAGGCATATCTGCCAGAGAGCTTCTTGGCGATCTCTATTCGCCTTGTTCGATCAACCCCTTCTGCGGATCGAGCTTTAATTGATTCATCGGGCCATCACTCAATTTGTGATCCTACTTGAGTAGATTTCTTCATATCGAAAATCAAAATCTGCAAATTCATCGGCACCTCCCATCATTCTATAATCATCATAAAGTCGAGAAGCTCTTTAACCCGGAGATCTTTCCATGTGAGGATCTCCATAACTTCCTCTCGATAACGAGGATGGGCGACCCGCTCTGGATACATCGCATCAATATCTCGTTCAATTTGCATCGACCATTTTCCGGTGATGTTCTTGGATGATCTGGACTCGAAATTATTTGCTCGGATCGACCCAGTTCCGGTTGATGAGATGTAGAGGTTAGGTGGTCTTGAGTAGGCGGAAGTTAGGTGATTAGCTCGACCTCTTGAGAGGATTACTGTTGTCGAAGCAATTACGTCCGGCTCTATGTAACGGTAAAGCTTTCTAGTTCGCGAACTGATGTAGTTCGGAGTTCAGCGGATAATCTGGAAGAAGGAGAAACATGCTCGATGCTTGGAAGCGGCGGTGAATCGGCTTCGAGTTTGAGAAGAGATCGTTAAAATCTCTTGCTCCTTCCTCGAGAATGTTCTGGCGAGCTCTCGGCTTGAGAAGCTTTGTCGATTTTCTCGATCTTTGTGCCGCATCGAAATTGATCTGGCACTCCTTCATCATCGACTCATCTTCGAAAACGAGTCATGGCGGCTGTTTGCCTTCTTGGCCTCTTCTCTGAGCCTTCACCGATTTTCTTTTCTTCTTTTGGGGAGCATCCCAGGTGTAGACGTGTGCTTCCTCCTTGGTTTTCCTTTCTTCACTTTTGGAGGAGTGGGCGCATATCATCATCGGTGGCCCATATATAGTCTGAAGTTGTTGTGAGGAAGGCCTTGTTGGACTTCAGTCCATTCTCGTCCCATTCAACATTTGGCGGTTTGTCTTTCAAGATAACCGCAACCTTGTTGAGATTACGATCCTCTTCTTCGAGATAGACTGCCTCCATTCATTAACTCCAAAATTTTCATGTTCTTGGAGTAGAATGGCCTTCGAGAAGCCATGCCAATTGATGTTCTTAACCGTCAATTATCGCAACCATGTCTTTGTGCAGGTTTGACGGATGTTAGAGCATCTAGGGTTGAATGAAATACCCATGATTGTTTTTGACAATATGTCAAACAACGATCGGTATTTTCTTTTTAGCATCGGTCGACAAAACCTCAAGGGTCGATGTTTGTCGGCTTCCCTGAAGAGTTCGTTTACGATCGGCTCATCTTCATTCTCCTCAGTCTTGCAGCGAGATTAAATCCTTTGGGCAAGCTGAACAGACGAGATATGTCAAGATTCGTCGATCGATCTTCTCTCCGTTGACCGAAGAGATCAGTTAATCTCCAGGAGTGTTCGTATCCACCTTCAAATTCCTTAGGAATTGAGTGCTTCATATTGCATCACCGATTGCGATGAGCAACACAAAAATTTCTCAAGGCCTCCTTTCTTGAAATTTGTTCCACTTCCATGGATTCTCGATCCCGCGAAACACCAAATTGTACGAATTTGTCATCGACAATCTTTGTCGCTAGATCAGCATAGTTGCACATAATCTTTCCCATACCGTGAGTGGCCATCTACAACATGATATACTCGATTAAAATTGTGCATATACATAAAGATATCATGTATAGATTATCAGACCTATTCACAGGCCTAGTAATCGATAAAAACAAAAACGGATATCAAGAAAAGACAAAAGGCATATCGCAGATAACACATAGACATAATCTATATGATCAAAGGATTTTGAAAAAGAAACTCATCAAATAACCAGAAATTACGAGATTCAAATTTTCAGAAAATGAGTTTGAATCGCAGGAAAACACTTGAATCACAGAAAGGTAATTTGAGTTTTAAGAGAATAAATCGCAAAATTTTTGAGAATAAGAAAACTCGTAGGTTTTTTTATGAAACTTATAAGGAGGAGGAGGAAAAACGAGATTGGAAGATCAACCGCTTTGAAAAGATTAAACGATCCGTTTAAGCGGTTTTTGATAGTATGGTCGAAAAAAAACGTCTGAATACCTTTTGGATTTAAAAGCACATTTTGTAAAGAATTAATACAAGTACCCCACGTCCGCATTAAATGTTTTGCAGGGAATACGTCACAAAAGGTAATGAGTACAGTAAGGCAAATAATATCAGATAAAATCAAATAAGTAAGCAATAAACAAGGAAACAGAAAATCGTATCTGGTTGACTGATATTGTAATCAGTCAATACCACTAGTAGTTGTTGATTCCACTTGTTGATCTTAGTTTTCTGCCTAATCCTTATAATTTCCCAACTGTTCTTTTCAACTGATCCGCTTCACTTTACGGCTGATTTCCCTTTTCTGATCCTCCTTGATCAGTTGAAGTTCCCCCTTCAACTGATATTTCTGTTTTTCTCATAGACTGGTATATATATATCTGATTTGTTGAGGTATTAAGCTCAACTGATCTTCCTCATCTGATCACCGTATGTAATCGGATTTCAGTTGACCTAATCTAATTCTTCTTAGATCAAGCCAATTCTTGGGATCGATTACCGCCAAAACTTAGTCTAGAATGGTAGTCTCTATTCTTGTTGGCACGATTTGATCGATGTTCTTATAGTCCTATATTTCGATATGTCAATCCGCCGTAAATTTATCCAATTATCGGTAGTCTCTTGTGATGCAAATTTCTCTAAAAGGCTTTTTGAAATCAAATTTGCATTTTGCACCCTTGCTGGCCTCTATAAATTGGACCAATGTTTTACACAACATAACCCATTCACCATACTAATCTTCTTTTGTAGAATCATGTTTCGAACCCTTATTTCAATTCCCAAAAACACCTTTACCCCCTTTCTCAATGAATTATCAAATCAACCCCGTGTCCCTTATCACTTGTTTTAAATGCGTCATCAAAGATTTCACATACAATTGTTGCCAAGCTTCTCTACCACCAAAGGCGGCGGATCTCTTTCATGCATCGGAGAAGACACTTCTCCTAACCGTATGCACCTTGTGTCTTTATCGAGATGATGGAACTAACATCAACAGACTTCGATCGATATAAAACATGAGTTTGATATCGGTCTTGATCGGACAACAAATGATCTTCGTATATCAACTCAATTTTTTTCATCACACATGTGCCCCATAAGGTCTTTGAACCACTTTCTTGGCACATGTGCTCCATTTAACAAATTGGAGAGCCCATTGACTTCGTGTCTAAGGGCTCTGGCTTAAAATCCTATCAAGGCCTCTCTCGCTCCATTGGTTTTAGCTTCAAATGAGAGGCTTTAGGATTATTTCAAAGCCTTCTCACCCTTGTTAAGTGGGGGAAAATGGGAGCATGAGATCTTAAAATCTCTCTCTCTCCCCCTCTTCTAGGGTTAGGATGAGGGTTTAGGGTTATAGGTTTAGGGTTTTCGGTTATGACTTATGTACTGACCTCCGGGTCCTCTTGTACTTGTAACTTGTAATGTAAACCTGACCTTCGGGTCTTTATCAATGAAAATTTCTATTATTCCATTGTTGTGTAAATTACCTGTTTTCTTATGCGATGTAAGCTTTAATCTTGTGAATCTTGCTTGTTGAATGTCAACTTAATCGACTTATAAAGATAGAAATAACCCAACTGATTTAATCAGATAATCCTTTAATCTGATAAACCTTTAATCTGATCAGTTTCTTTAATCTGACAAATTTGTACATCTGATCAACTTCTCATATCAGTTCCTTGGTCGATCTTACGATCGATTGAGATACCAAACTCAACTGATCCGTCTTAACCTGGTTAGTCTCTTAACCAGCTGGTTCTGGAGAACAATCCATCAAACATTTTAGGTGCTTTTTCTCCAAGATCCAGAAGCCCTAGCTCATTGCATAATTCTCTGAATCTGATCTCAGCTAGTGGCTTGGTTAGAATATCAGCTTTCTGTAAATCATTGTGTATATTTTCCATTCTGATATTCTTCTTTTCAACATGATCTCTTATAAAATGGTGTCTGACATCCACATGCTTGCATCTTGTATGTAGAACGAGATTCGAGTGATTGCAATAACACTATTACCGTCACGAATATATAGGTACATTCTTAGCTACAATGTTATAATCCTCACCGCTTGACTAAGCCATAGCAGTTTGGGAACAACCTTCTTCCTACTGACCATATATTCCGCTTCATAGTAGATGTCGTGAATCGATGTACTCTTCTTTTGAAAACCACGAGATCGGTTTACTTCCTAAGAACTGACATGTTCCTAGGTTGACTTTTTCATCGATTTTGCAACCTCCATAATCGAATCGAGAATACCCACTAAGCTCTAGATTATCATCGATGGGTAAAATAAACCAAGGTTTACCGTCCCCGGATATGATATCTTAATCCGCTTAGTCTTCTTCTAGGTGGCTTTGCATTGGATTTGCTCGAAATCGCACATACACCTCTTTGCAAAAAGTGATATCCGGTCTCTTGGCGCAAATGTATAGTAAAGATCCAATGAGAGCCCTATATTCTTTTTCTCGATTTGTTTTACGACCATCCTCATCTGGATCCATCTTGAATCCAATCATCATAGGAATTTTGGCTTCCTTACGCTTTTGAACTCCAAACTTAGCCAATAAACTCCTAGTGTACTTTGCTTGGCGAGATGAATATTCATACAGATTTTGTTTAACTTGTAGATCCGAAAAATAACTCATCCGACCCCATCATGGACATCTCGAACTTCCTTGCATCGGTTTGTTGAATCTTTCACATAGACTCTTGTTGGGAGATCCAAGATGATGTCGTCCACGTAAATCTAAAACCATCGAAATATCTTCTCCATCTTCTATTCTCAATAGGGTTACGTCCCAATGTTCCTTTAGTGAACCCACCGCCTATCAAGAACGAGAGTGTATCATACCAAGCTCGAGGAGCTTGTTTCGTGCCATAAAGAGCTTTTCTTAAACGGTACACTTGGTTGCCCTTTTTCAAAGCACGGAGGTTGTTCGACATAAACTTCCTCTCGCTAGTATCCCATTTAAGAATGCACTCTTTACGTCCATCCGATACACGAAGAACCCTCTGTGGGAAGATATGCCGAAACAAATAAATGGCTTTAAAGCGGCGGCCCGGTGCAAAGGTCTCATCATAATCAATTCCTTCCGATTGTGAAATACCCTTTAGCAACAAGTCTTGCCTTATTCCCGGTTATGACATTTTTCTCATCTCTCTTGTTCTTGAAAAACCCACTTCGTTACCAATTATGTCTTGATGATTTGTCCGTCCACCAGTTCCCCCAAACTTGATTTCTCTCGAATGCTTCCAGCTCCTCCTGCATGGCTAGAATCCAACTTATGTCTTGTAGAGCTTCCTCTCTTGTTGTTGGTTCCTTCATAAACGAGATAACAACAATACATGGAACTTTCACCAATCGATGTCTAGTTTTAACTCTATCGGATGGGTCTCCTATGATCGAGATCAATTGGATGACCGGGTTATCCGTGTCCTTCGCTTACGATTTGCATCGATTTGGAGAACATCATCCATTTCGATAAAGATTCATTACTAGCGATTGGGAGTGGTGCGAGATCCACTTGATAAGAACATGTCTTAGGTGATGTTGGACTCATCATGTGGCCGATGTCCGTTAAATGGGAACTTCAGTGTTCCCCCTGAACCGGATGGTTCGATTGATAATGTCTCACCGTATGCAAACTTCTTCATCGACAATTTCTCGTACCTTAGGATCGATTTGATCCGGTGAATCAGCCTAGATCTGGAATGTATCTTTATTCACGATGTCGATCCTTTTTCCTTGATTGTTAGTCGATCCATTTTCCGAGCATCAGTCTTAGTTGATCGTGTACATCTTGTTACGAGGCGATTTCTCTTGTTCGAAGATGCTTCATCAAAGACTACATGGGGTGTTTCTTCCAAACTAGGGTTAAATCATTTGTAAACCCTGAAAGCCTTGCTAGATGAGGAATATCCTAAGAATATACCCTCATCTGACTTGGCCTCAAAAGTCTTCAACTGACTCTTCCCATTGTTGTGTATGAAACACTTACACCCAAAAACATGGAAGTAAGAAACACGAGGTTTTACGCCTTCCCACGATTCATAGGTGTTTTGTAGTGAGCCTTAGTCGGAAGACATCTCTTACGTGTATGACATGCAAAGGTTGATAAACTTACCGAAAACGGCTTAGTATTGCATGTTCAGCTTTAACATCGTGCGAGCAGCTTCTTTGAGTGTTCTGTTTCTCCGTTCTGCTACTCCATTTTGTTGTGGCATTCTTGCAGCTGATGTCTCATGTTGTATACCAAACTTAGAGCAAAAATCAGTTATAAAGAGTTCAGAAATTCTGTACCTTTATCTGATCTGATTTTTACTACACCGACACCCTTCTCATTTTGTAATCTTTTAAGCGGCGAGGTATCTTCGTTTGTCGCCTCATTCTTCTTATGTAAGAATATAACCCGTAAACTTGGAATAGTCATCCACAATTACGAGTATATTTGCGTCCGAGATCCACCGACCGTAATCGGTCCAAATAGATCCATATGAAGCAAACCGAGAATATCTGCTGATGCCGTCCAGAATTCCCTTGAATGAAGCTTTGACTGTTTTCCTTCCGACATGCAACACATGTCCGATCCTTTTGAAAATACTTCATTCTAAGACCTTCCACTAGAGACATCCTTGCTATCTTATTAAGAGTTTTAAAGTTTAGATGACTCATTCTTTTGTGCCAGAGCCAACTGCTACTTTTGGAACTCTTAACAATCAGGCATGTATTTCTTGGGCAACTGTTCCAATCTGCTGTGTACCTTGTTGGCCAGACCCACGCGAACCTGCAATCAAATCAGGCTTTAGGTACCCTTTTGGATTGGGTCCCGAGGGTTAGGTTTAGTTTTGGGGATCCATACAAATAGAGCACTTCTATTGTGATCAATTAGATCAGAAGGCCTGATTTGTCTCTCATACCTATCAACATAATTAGTGTGAACCTTGGGTGACTTAGAAGACTTGGGATTTATCTTTTCTGTTTGTCTTCTTTTCATCCAAAGTGGTTCAAAAAGTCACGACCCTAGGTTTCTTAATAAAAGGGGTAGGTACGACTGCTACCATCAAAAGATTCATATCTTTTTTTGGCATAGGTGGTTTTTGCGGTTTTACCTAAAAGCGTGCTTATTCGGCAATGACCTTGATTGGGTCTCGATTAGACTTCCCTTTTACAGTTGTCTTTTTCGATACGATTTGTTGATCGGAGTTGAGGTCTCTTCGTAAGAACCGGTTCTTCTGTTGATTCCTCGGCTGATGCTTTACCAGTTGGGGTCCATTTCTGTTCCCCTTCTGGTTAGGCACCTACCTTACCTGCTCAACCGGTCTTTTTCCCTAATTAGATACAAGTTTGGCTTTTGGTGTATCTTTGTCAGAAACTTGTCTGATTACACCTTTTTGAGGTGAATCAACCGGGGCTTTTGAGGATGTGGAAGGGTTCTCATACCCAAGTCCCTTCTTGTTAATCGTTGTTCAAAAATAGGTGTTCATATCTTGAACAATTTAGAAGATTTTGTAAAAACCTCTATTTTCTTGAGCAAATTATCCTCAGAAGATTTTTAGACTCTCATGCAATCGGAATAGCTCATCAAATTTAGCTTTGAAGGATTTTGAAGTCATCGACTTGTTTGTTTGTTAATCATAATGATCTTTGATCTGCTTCTCCCGATCGTAAGACTTAACTTTCGGAATGTTAAGTTCACCGGTTGCCTTGAAGCGATTTCAAAGACTTCATTCGAGAGCTTTTATTGAGATCGTTCTCTTTAACAAGTTGATTATTTATGATCCTTAGCTTATCATTTCAACTTCCACTATAGCATAGGTGTCAATGCATTGGAGAGATCATCAAGCAATTGCTCAGAGTAGAGCTGCAGGTCAATCTCCCCAGCAGGTGTGCTAATGATAGCGTGTGTAAGGCATAAAGCGAGAAGGTTTGGAGGTTACCTCAGATTGGTCCTCCTTGGCCATCGGCGATCTCTCATCATCATCGAAGAGAATATCGATCTTCATTCTCATAAAGTCAACAAAGACTTTGCTTATCAGACATAAATCTTCTACAGAGGAGTATCCAGAATCCTCAGAGGGCAGATAGGAATCATCAATTCCAGATGTGTCAGCAACCATGGCTCTTCTGTCCCTATATCGTTGCTCTTTTCTATTCCTCTTTTCTTCCCTTTCTTTTGGCGTCCGTCCAGGCGTCTGTACCAGTAGTGACTTCAGCTTCTCCACGGTTGAAGCACGCCCTTGATCCATGGAACCTTTTCTTCCAGGTGAGTCACTCCGTTTGTAGGATCTATCAGGTGACTTTCCTTTCTGATAGTAATCTGAACTCCTTCTATCAGATCTGTTATCTCTCTTCTCATCAGATAGATTATCTCTTTTCTTTTCTTCTCTGTGATCTCTTCGATCATCAGATCTGGTTCTTTCTGGAGATCTGTTGGCTAATCTCCTATCTCTTCCTCGACTATGTTGATAATTTTTATAGAATCTTCGATACTTACCAAGTTGAATATTTGATTTTTCTAGTTTCCTGGTAAGCATAGCGATCTGTTCTACCTGACTTATGATGTTTCCAACAGGTTCATTGACCTTCGATCTGCTGCTGGTTGCCTTAAACGCAACTGATTTAGAAGTTGAGGCTTCAGCGGGCACCTCATCTTCATCTGCTTGTCCTCTTTCAATTAAATCGAACTCGTGAGCTTTAAGGCTTAAGAACAAGCTACTCGGCTTCATCTTTGAAATGTCTTGGCAATCCTTGATTACCGTGACTTTCATATCCCATTTCTTGGTGAGAGATATTAAGATCTTGTAGTTGATGTCCTTGTCTGACATCTCTCTACCAAGTTCTCGTAGCTTATTCACTAACATAGTAATCCTTCCATCGAGTTCGTTGATGGTCTCGTTGGGCAGCATCTTCAGTTTTTCGAACTTCACCAGTTCGGCTTGTAGACGGCTGTCTTTGATCTGATCATTTCCTTCGCATATCTCAGCTAGAGTATCCCACATTGCTTTCGCAGTTTTGAGATATTTAATCTTTTCCTTGGTAACTTTATCCATCGTTTTCATGATAATATGCCTGGCGATTGTATCTATAGTATACAGTTTCCTTTCCTCTGCATCCATCAAGGCTGGACTTTTTCATACAAGACTTCCCGGGGCAAAGTCTAGATCTCCTCCAACTGCAGGGTTGTCGTAATATATGATGATGGGTCCTCTTTCAATGACTTCCATCATTCTGCCACTAATCGAACCTAGATGGTTGCACATATAAATGGCCCAATCTGCATACTCATCAATTGAGAACTTTGACAGATCATGATACATACCGGAGGTATTCTCCATCCTGAGTGATTTTGGACAAACGAATGAGTTTTAAAAATGGTTTTTCAAGATCTGTTCAAATGACCACAAAGATTCTTCCTCAAGAATCGATGATACACAAAGCCAGTGGTCTGTAGAACCACTGCTCTGATACCACTTGTAGGTCTCGAACGAGTTTTGTGAGGGCAGAAGTCTAGAGGGAGGGGTGAATAGACTTTTGAAAAACTTTTTGTGCAGGTCGTGTGAAAGCGAAGCTAGCCCGATCAAGTGTCAGCGAAAAGTGAATCGATTTGAATGATAACCAACTTACTAATCGCTTTGAAGCGATCGGATCGATTCGAACTATCAGTTTAACCGATGTCGCGGAAGCTAAGTTTTACCCGTGTGAAAAACCGGTTTTTGATAAATCGATTCCAAAGTCGGTTTTTAACCAAATGACTAAAGTGTCAAACTTGATCGATCGAAGCTTGGTGCTAGATGATCTTAACTTAGAATATGTATGTCTTTGCTTTTAATAGTTGTGTGCGATTGTGTAAAATGCTAATCAAAAGCGGTAAAAGGCACACAAGATTTATAGTGGTTCGGACAAACCAAATCCTATGTCCACTCTTCCATATCACAAGGGCACCAACTAAACCAACTGGACTTAGATTTTTTTGTTAGTCCAACACAGTACATCGACAGATATTTAAAGAGTTCTCACTCAATCGATCCCGTAAATCGTAACTAGAAACCCTAGTCTGAAATCTTGCTAAACAACTTAACCTAACTTTGGGTTTGGATAAGATTGTTTTGGTTCCAACTATGAAATCTTTTCTAGTGTTTAAGGTAGCTTATCAGCTAGATGAAAAGATTTATATGCTAAGAACTTATGGGATGAACACTTAATAAAATAATCTTCTTGTTCGTGTTCTTCGTATGAAATCGATTATAGCTTGAGCTTCTTGATCGTTTCGGGGTTTCCGTGTCTTCACTCAAGTGTGATCCCATATTTATAGACCTCGAAATCAAAGAGCCGTTGGAGAGCAATTTGAATTTCAGGCTATATTTGGTAGGGTTGCAGGATTGATGTGACGTGCTTCAGGAATGGTATGGCCGAAAGCGTGAATAGTGTCTTTTATAGCTGTTGGAGAAAGCAGCACCAAATCCCGTAATTGCCGGCTCCGATCATACGTGTCTTGTTCTTATTGGTTAACAGACGCACTTTTCAGTGTTGTTCTTCCAACTAAGTTTGACATTCTTCTTGTTCAGATCATCGATGTATGATTTGGTGAAACATCGACCGGGAGGTGGTGACTTGATCACCAAAGCCGATCGATCTACCCGATGGAGTCTTCGGTGCGGTTGACTTAGCTTCAACTAGCGGACTTACCGATGTAGGTCTTCCGTCCGATCTTCCGAAGTCATCTGATCTTCAAGTATTCTGAGTTTGAGCTTCATGACTTCAGCTGAGATATCTGACTTGATCAGATCGATCTTATCTTCTATTCTTCTCTTGCATTCTGGCCTGTCGGATATCAACTATTCTTTGGATCTTCAGATTTGACCTATACATATTGAGGTTCCCCCTCAATATGTGACCTATCTATTACATCAGTTGTTCTATACAATAATTATCAACTGGTATTCTATAAACGGTAATATAAACATCAGTCAACTAACAGGTCTGACTGGTCCTATTACATGAGTTTTAGAACTTTCATCGAAACTCTAAATTTCCCAACACAACCTTTACATTGAAGAAGACTGTCTATTACACATAACTATAGACATCAGACTATGGTTTTGAATTTAAACCTTGTCTTGAATAGACATGAGCTGGCCTCATCTCGTCCGTGGAATTGATGTTGACAAGCACGAGGCGGATCAGCCTGTCTACCCTTCTTTAAGTAACATGCTCAAGCAGCAGCAGCATAAGCGTTTGTCCCTCCTGTACAAGTTGTGATTATGCGGGGCACATGACATGAGCATGTGGCCGAGCACGCCGCTTTATATCGGCGCGAAAAAAATCTCTCTTTCCGCACCATTTTGTCCCCGTCGATAGATGCTCGAGCATCGATCCGTGATGTTGTTCTCGAAGTGATACCACGACATCCCTCCCCTTCGGAGGAGATTTTGGGGATGCGTAGGAGACTAGTGATTTACTACTGCATAAGCAGTGAGTAACGTGGAGTGGCAACCATGACTCTGCCGAGCATCTTGAGTCCGCAACGAGAGCCAACCTATGCTCGGAGTGTCTCATGGGGTACAAAGCTCGCACTAGTACAAGTACTAGGACAGATGCTCGATTCAAAGGAATGATAAATTTAATCGAGTCTTTGGATTCTTCGTCTGGAGGCATACTGAACAAACTTTCTTCTGATAACTGTAGTATTTTTTTTCTTTTTCCTCTGTTTTTTTCCACTTTCTTCAGCTATCAATATGCCTATTTATAGTACTATCCCAAACAGGTGCTGGCATAGCTAGTTGTTGCTGGCCTTCTTGCTTTAACTCCTCCTTTTGACATCTGTCCGCTTTGAATCCTCCTTTTGACATCTATCCGGTTTTTTGCCAGTTCTTATCCAAGGATTGACACGTTCCTTTTTTGGTTGCCACCACTTCTCAACTTGTTTTGACACCTATCTTCTATCTTTCAATAGTGCTGGCCAAAATTTCTTCTAGAAGATTTGTGTCGAACACGGTGTGTTCTTCCTTCATGATTGTCCTGTTCGTCTTAGCTGAATGGCTGATTATGTTCGGCCATTTGTGCTCGTTTCAGCTATGTGGCTGATTATGTTCGGCCAGTTGTGCTCGTTTAGCCTGAGTGGCTGAGTGTGCTCGGCCAGTTATGCTCGTCTCAGCTGTGTGGCTAATTATGTTCGCCGGCGACAGCTCTTTCGTCATCGATAATATTTTTTCAGATTTGACGCATTCCACGAGTAGGACAAGGGGACTCCATTCAGGTCTTCCAAATCATATGCCCCATTTAACAAACGTTCTGTAACTCTGAATGGACCTTCCCATGCTCGGCCGAACACACCACCTGATACCCCCATTGCTCGTCTTAAAACCAGCTCGCCCACATTGAACCTGCGTGTTCGGACTTTGGAGTTATAGAACTTTTCTGATCTCTTTTTGTACATGGTGTTCTTGAAATCAGCCTCCGTCTTTCTTTCTTCTAATAGATCTGCATTCAGGGCGAGCGCCTGGTCATTGATGTGCTCTCCAAAAGTCATTCTCCGATGACTCGGAATCTTTATTTTTGGGGGTATAACAGCTTCCGCACCAAATGCCAGGGCAAACGGGGTTTCCGCAGTTGATGTTCTGAAAGTAGTTTGATAGGCCCATAATATTTCGGGCAACTCTTCAAATTTATCCTCCCCCCTTGAATTATCAAGTCCGGCCTTGAGGGTATGCTTGATAATTTTATTAACGACTTCAACTTGTCCGTTTGACTGGGGATAATACGGAGTTGAGTAATGCTTTTTTATGCCCCAGCGAGCACAATTTTGTCGGAATTCACTTCCATCGAATTGTTTGCCATTATCCGTTACCAATTATTGGGGAAGCCCAAAACGACAAATGATATTTTTTCAAACAAAGTTCCACATTCTTTGTTCGGTGGCTTTAACAATAGCTTTGGCTTCCGCCCATTTATTAATCATCAATCCAGAACCACAACATATTTTACTCCCGACGTGCGGTAGAAATGGGCCGATCAAATCGATTCCCCATTTAGCAAATGTCCATGGGTCAGAACCCGGCACTAGTTCTTCAAAGTGGGCTATGAATAAGTGGGGCATGTAGTTCTTGTGACACACGCGAGCATACGCTGTGAATAATCTTTTTAAGGGCATGTAATAATAACCTTGTCTGATAATTTTATGTGCCAGGACAAGCCCACCTGTATGGTTTCCACATACTTCATCATGAATCTGCTCCAGAATTACATGACCCTCTTCAGGAGTAATACACTTCAATAGTGGAAGTGAGAAACTTCTTTTGTATAAATGCTCATCTAAGATAGTATAACGAAAGCGATTGTAACTGGGCTTGGAGTAGATTGTGCTTTATTCTCGGGGAGAAGTCCTTTTTGTAAGTAATTTAAAATTGGAGTCATCCAGGTTTCTTGCTCGCCTGTTACATGGGCGACCATAACTCTGGGAATTGATGGTGAACAAGTTATGATGACCACAATGTCCATCGTGTTCGTCACTCTTTCTACTGTTGCCAGGCGTGCCAAGGCATCGGCAAACAAATTACCCAATCGTGGAGGGTACCGGAGCTCGGCTTCCTTGAGCACCTGGCTTACATAGTAAACGGGCAAGTGTGTTATCCCCTCTGCCTGAACGAGCACAACGCTAATTGCATGCTCGGATGCAGCAAGATACAGATAAAGTTGTTCGCCTGGAACAGGCTTAGACAATGTTTGAGTATCTGCAAGGTACTGCTTTAATGACTCGAATGCATTTTGGCAATGCTCTGTCCACTGGAATTTCCCTTTCTTTAATGCATCAAAGAAAGGTTTGCATTTGTCCCCAGTTCGTGATATAAACCGGCTTACGGAAGCCAAATGTCCGGTTAATTTTTGGACCTCTTTCATACTCCTGGGGGCCTGCATGTCTAGCATGGCTTAAATCTTTGATGGGTTTGCTTCAATCCCCCGTTGACTGACCATATGTCCTAGGAATATTCCTGAGTGAACCCCAAAGCTGCATTTCTTCGGATTTAGCTTCATGTTGTACTCCCTGAGAATATCAAACGTTTGTGTGAGGTGGGTGATGTGGTCTTCCTTGTGTTCGCTTTTTACCACAATGTCATCAATATACACCTCAATTGTTCGGCCGACGTGTTCGTCGAACATTTTGTTCACCAAACGTTGATATGTTGCTCCGGCATTCTTTAATCCGAATGGCATGCGTTGCCAACAATACATATTCTTTTCGCTGCAGAATGCCATATTCTTTTGATCGTCCGGATGCATAGGTATTTGGTGATAGCCAGCAAAAGCATCCATGAAGGTCATGAGCTCATGGCCTGCTGTATTATCGACCAAATAATCGATATGTGGCATCGGGAAATTATCTTTCGGGCATGCCTTGTGTAAATAAGTGAAATTTATACATAGTCTCCAAGTTCCATTAGACTTGCGGACGAGCACAGGGTTCGCAAGCCATCTTGGGCATTTTACTTCTCGAATCAGTTTATTATCGAGCAATTTTTTGATTTCACTATTCATACCTGCATACTTCTCCGGACTGAACTTTCTGCGCTTCTAGATTACTGGAGTTTGTGTTGGATCAAGGTTGAGAGAGTGACATGCATGTTTTGGATCAATGCCAACCATGTCCTCATGTGACCAAGCGAACACATCCAAATTTGCTTGAAGATATGCGATCATTTCTGTTCGGAATGGTTCTGGTAATTCCGAACCAATGAATACTTCTAATTCCGGTCTGTTCGGGTCAATATTAATAGACTCCAGTTGCTCGACAGGTGTTGCTCACTTTCTTTTTTGCTTCCACCGAGGATCTTCGATCGACCCCCGGTGTTCGTCATCGACCTCCATAGGTTCAAAACCTACACGAGGCTCTAGATCCAGTAGCTCGTTTGGCGGATCAATGTTCATTAAATCTGGGAGATCTAGGACATGAGTCACTGTGTTCGCGCATGGAGGTGTGCTCGTCTAAGGGTATTTTGGCAACGTATTTGCCTGTTGGCTTGACTCTCCGATCTCCCATGTTTGCTCCATCATGTTAACGATATTTTGTTTTTCTGGCGCACATGACATCAAACAATCTCGAGCTTTTTTCTGGTCGCCTTTTACGCTACCCGTTCCATCTTGAGTTGGAAATTTAACACAGTAATAATAAGTCGAACAGGCAACTTTAAATTCCTGAATAAACAGGCGACCTAAGAACCCGTTATATGTAGATGGAGCATCGACGATTACAAAATCTAGCATTCTAGTTCATCGGATCTCCGGATTTAAAGTTGATTCTAACTCGACTCCTAACCTAATTATACCATAGGGTCGAGTTACAGATTCCCCGAAACCCATAATGGTGTGATCACATGGTTCAATATAACTGATCAAGTCCCCAACTAGCTTCTCCATTAGGTGCAGAGTGTTGACGAACAGAATGTTCGCATATGTTCCGGTATCGACCAGGAGGCGATGCACCTTCAAATCGAGAAGTCGAGCACTGATGGTTAGAGAGTCATTGTGGGGGGTGATTATGCCGTCGAGATCATCTTCTGAGAACATGATTTGGTGAGAGGGTGGCGTGCTAGCTGTGTTGGGATTATACTAGAAAGTATGCTTTTTACTTTGCATAATCAAAACGGAATTTCGAACTTATTTACTGAAATAAATTGTTTATCACTGATGCGTTAAATATTATCGAATGTTACATATATTTACTGCATAACTGTTCAATAATTCGTACGTGTTACATTGTAGTTAATTTAGTGATACCAGATCACAGAAGATTAAATTAACAGTCCCTTGTAACTAAAAGTACGTCATTCATGACCTAGATGGAAATGAACAACCCATCGCGAGAGGTTGAAGTGTAAGGCTCAGATTGACTTGTCTTGACCAAGAGATTACACTAGTGCATGACTGATGCACTGAATAGGACCTACAGGAGGATAAATTCTTCAGAACTGAACAAGGAAGAATTAGACCTCAGTGGTTCTTTATTTCTTAATCTTCGTTCCTTAAATAGGATCACGTGGGATTGGTAACTATTGCTTTGACTTATCATGGGTAGCGAATCAACGAGATTCAATACTTTTTATCTTGGGCAATATTATTAGTCACATGTGATTGCTAAGATTTAATACGAAGAATCGTGTGCAAGTACGCTTGTTCGATTTGCCCCCTTAGGAGGTTCATAAGCTTTATCATACCAAATCTTGTAAGTGAAATTAGTTTAGTGGAATTAGTTTCCGGTATGGATAATAATGTTGAACCGTTCCTTGACCAAGGACAAAAGATATTAATTAATGGAAAGCTATTTCAGTGGCTTGAATTAATTAATGGGCTAGATAATCTTAAACAAGGGAAATAATAACCGGGAGCCATATTGACTGTAATATGGGTTAAGATGGATAGTGCAATATTAATTATGTAGTGGGATTAATTAATATTTATGGGCTTGAATAATATTGTGGCTCAATATTAGATATTCAAGGTCCATTAGAAGGTCCAATCTTAATTCTCCTAAAGGCCCCCTGAGTAGCCCAATATATAGTCCATTAACTGAAAAAGGTGATTAAAATAAAATAAATATTGTTGCTTAATTTTCAAACTAAATTTCGAAAATCATAGATATGTTGGTGTAGGTCCCGAACGGGTTTTGTGAGGGCAGAAGTCTAGAGGGGAGGGGTGAATAGACTTCTGAAAACTTTTGTGCAAATCAGGTGTGAGGGCAGTTAACCTGATCAGAGTGTGAGTGAATCAGTTTGGGCTGATAACCAACTTACTGATCGCCTGAAGGCAGATCAATTCGGTAACTATCAGTTTAACTGATGTGTGCGGAAGCTTAAGTTTTACCCGTGTGAAAAACCAGTTTTGATAAATCAGATTCCAAAGTTAATCTTTTAATCAGTTGACTGAAGTGTCAAGTTTGATCAGATCAGAAGCTTGGTGCTAACTGATCTCAACTTGGAATATGTATGCGCTTTAAGGGTTGTGTGCGATTGTGTAATCAGTTAATCAAAGCGGTAAAGGCACACAAGATTTATAGTGGTTCGGACAAACCAGTCCTACGTCCACTCTTCCCTATCACAAGGGGCACCTACTTAACCAACTGGACTTTGTTTTATGTGTAAGTCCAACACAGTACACCAACTAGATGTTTAAGGAGTTCACACTCAACCGATCCCAGAGATCAGAACTAGAAACCCTAGTCTGAAATCTTGCTAAACAACTTAACCTAACTTGGGGGTTTGGGTAAGATTGTTTTGGTTCCAACTATGAAATCTTTTCTTGCGTATAAGCAGCCTAACAGCTAGATGAAAAGATTTCTATGCTAAGAACTTATGGGATGAACACTTAATAAAAATTAATCTTCTTGTTCGTGTTCTTGTGCGGAAATCTGATATTAGCTTGAGCTTCTTGATTGTTCAGCGTTTCCGTTATTTCACTCTGAAGTGTGATCCCATATTTATAGACCTTGAAATCAAAGAGCCGTTGGAGAGCAATTTGAATTTCAGGCTATATTAGGTAGGTTTGCAGGATTGATGTGATGTGCTTCAGGAACGGCATGGCCGAAAGCGTGAACTTGTATTTTATATCCGTTAGAGAGAGCAGCATCAAATCCCTTAATTGTCGGCTCCGATCATACGTGTCTTGTTCTTATTGGTTAATGCACTCAACTTTTTCAAAGTTTGTTCTTCCAACTAAGGTTGACATTCTTCTTGTTCAGATCATAGACGTATGATTAGGTGAAACATCAGTTTTTCACTGGTGGTGGTGACTTTGATCGATCTGAATCCCGTCGATCTACGATAGAGTCTTCAGTGCGGTTGACTTAGCTTCAACTAGCGGACTTCGGTGATGTAGGTCTTCGTGCGATCTTCGGAAGTCATCGATCTTCAAGTATCCCGAGTTTGAGCTTTATGACTTCAAATTTGAGATATCTGACTAGATCAGATCGATCTGATCTTCTGTTCTTTTCTAGCATTCTGGCCTGTCGGATATCAGCTGTCCTTTGAGTCTTCAGATCTGACCTATACATATTGAGTTTCCCCCTCAATATGTGACCTATCTATTTCATCAGTTGTTCTATACAATCATTATCAATTGGTCTCCTATAGCGGTAATATAAACATCGATCGACTAATTGTCCGATTGGTCCTATTACATGTGTTTTGGAACTTTCATCAAAACTATAAATTTCCCAACAATTTCCCCCTTTTTGATGAAACCAAAACACTTTGAGAAACCAAATACAATTGATAAAAAAATAGAACAGTTAAGAGCATATAATCAGAAGACAATGAGACTTTGTCTTAGGATCAGAAAATAAACTTTTCTCATTAATAAATGTTGATTACATGTTACATCAGAAAAGTTTGTAAATAAGAAAAACAGCTGATCCTGAGTAGTCTTCTGATTCTTCACTCTTTAGGCTTGTATCCTTCTGGCATCTCTCTTTGATCTTGAGGTACGTTGAAAATCTGATAAAGTTTCCATTTGACATCATCAGTCTGCTGAGGATCAGTTATGTGCGTTCTGTGCAGGATGTCAAAATAGAATCTTTGAAATGCCAGTCTGTCAAATGAGCCATCTGCCTTCTTCGAGTATTCCAACAGATCATACTCTTGGCGAGTTATTTTTACATTGATAAGCTTGGCCTCATTTTCCAGATACTTCAGAAAATCCGGGTATTTATTTTCTAACCAGTTGAGGAATTCTTCATCAGGAGATTCTTCTTGTGGAACAAGATTAAGAACAAAGGCATCCAGAAGCCATTCACTCCTGATCTTATTCCATTCCTCAAATTTCTTAGCATGCGCAACAGTTTTTGGGATGATCTCATCAACTCTTTCTTTGGCGGCTTAGGTTACGATGCGGATTTTCCAAATTTCCTTTCTTCACTCTCGTCTGAATTTCTTCTTGATTTTTACGCCTCTGCCATTTTTTACGCCCTTCTTTCTTCTTGACTTTTTTCGGGCTTCTTGACTTATCTGCTCTTTGGACATCTTTTTCGGCCGATCCGAGTTTGTGATGTCCACACTTTTTATATGTCGATTGGTTTCTCATTCATCCCTTCCCCTTTTTTGGTTTGATCAAAAAAGTAGTGAGTGGGAGGTCGAGAGAACCAAAGTTGATTTGCGATCGCCTGTTGAGATCTGCAATGAATATGCCTTGAGTTTGAGCGGTTAGATTTTGAATCTTCGATATCATTTCGATCTTGGCAATTCCATGGCGATAGAGAGTGTTTTAATCGGTTTGTCAAGTTTCTCTTCTACATCAATTCTAGCTTGTCGGTGAGCATCGAAAAAAAAAAACTTGTTGTTTATCCACGAGTCGGTTTGGCATCAACGGTCTTTATCGATTCGGTGACCTTGATGAGACCTGATTTAGGAAAAGCGATCTTTGATTGCCCCAATCTAGGAAATAGCCAATTCCCTTTGATCTGTTATTTCTTTGATGGCAATCTGCCTTTGATCGATTATCGATCCCTCAACTTCTTCTTTTCGGAGATCTTTGAGACAAGATTTGATCTCTGAAGTTGATCGATAGTGGCGTGTGATGTTGGAATGTTGGGTGTCACTTGATCTGATTGATTGTTTGTGCCTCCGGTGGTTGGTCATGAAGCTGCGGCACCGGCTCCACTATCATCGGCGACTCTGCATCCTTCATGATGGCATCTGCCCGGGGAGCTTTGTCGGCGATCTCCGGTTAAATCTGTTCGCAACCCTAGCTTCGCGTGGATCGAGCTTTGTGGATTTAGCGATTATCGGCTCGGTTTGGTGATCCCACTTTAGCAGATTTCCTCATGTCGAAATCGAAGTCTGCAAACTCATCCGCCTTAGCCCATCTGTTCAATAATTATTATAAAGTCCGAGAAGCTTTTTAGCGAAGATCTCTCGGTGAGGATCTCCATAACTTCCTCTCTTATGGCGGGATGGGCGACCATTACGGATATAACTCATCAATTTCTCTTTCGATTAGCATTACGATCAATTTCCCGTTATGATCTTTGTCGATCTGGACTCGAAATTATCTGTCGGTTCAGCTTTGATGAGATGTGGAAGGTTACGGTTGTGCTTGAGTAAGCGGAAGTTGGGTCGATTCGACTGCGAGAGGTTACTCAATGTGGAAGCGAGTCTTACGGTTCCACATCGGGTAAAACTTTTACGGTTCGCGAATCGATGCGATTTCAGGTTCATGGCAGGTGGAAGAATAGGAGAGACATGCTCAGCAGCCATTAGTCTGAGTGGTGAATCAGCTCGAGCTTGAGGAGAGGGAGATCGATCGGCTTGTGCTTCTTCCTCAGAATGATCTGGCGAGCTCTCAGCTTGAGAAGCCTTCCGTCGATTTTTCACGATTTTTGTGTTGTAACAGGCTGATCTGGCGCTCTTTCTTCATCGACTCATCTTCAAGCATCGAGTCATGGAGGCTTGCTTCACCTTCTTCGGCCTCTTCTCACAGGCCTTCACCGGTTTCTTCTTCTTTTGGGGCATCGGTATAGACGAAGTTGCTTCCTTCTTTTTTCCTTTCTTTGACTTTGGGGGGTTGGCGCATATCATCGTCTGGTGGCCCAAAGATGGTTTGAAGTGGGCTTTGTGAAAGGCCTTATAGGACTTCGATCCAATCTGTTCCCATTCGATATTAAGCGGTTTATCTTTGAATAATAAGCGCAACCTTGTTGAGATTAGCGATCTTTTTCTTGATATATACTGCCTCGGTTCATTTACTCCAAATTTCTCATGTTCTTGGAGCGAGAATGGCCTTCGAGGAACCCGTGCCAATTGATGTTTTTGGCTTCATCAATTATTGCGACCATCTTTGTACATTTTGACGGATGTAAGAGCATCTTGGCTTTGAATCTGATCCCCATAATTGTTTTTGACAATATGTCAAACAACAATCGGTATTTCCTCTTGAGCATTGGCGACAAAACTGGCGTATGATGTTTGTCGGCCTCTCTGAAAAAACTCTTTTACGATCGACTCATCTTCGTTCTCCTGTAATGAGCGGTGAGATCCGTCCTTTTGGTAGGCTTTGAATAGACGGGTTATATCATCATTAAATCGGTCGATTTCTTCTCCGATTGGTTGTCGAGGCGTTCATTTCCCGGAACGTCCATATCCACTCTTAAATTCCTTAGGAATTCTAGTGCTTCATCTTTGCATTCTTTGGATTGCGATGGAGCGTATAAAAATTTCTCAAGGCACGCTTTTAAGAATTTTGCTCGACCTCCATGGATTCGGATCTGAGTGATATTGAACTGTACGAACTTATCATCCACAATCTTTGTTGCCAGTTCCGCATAATTGCACATTATCTTTCCCATTCCGTGGGTGGCCATCTACAAAGGGATGGACCCGATTAAAGTTGTGCATATATATATAAGAACATCACATATCACGAAACCAAGAAACAATAAAAAGCATAACACAGATAAAAACATTTAAGATCAATGGATTTTAAAAAAGAATACATCAAATAAACATAAATTACCCGATTACATTTTTTAGAAAGATGATTTTGAAACTTAGGAAAAACACTTTGAATCTGAGAAGAAATAATCTGGAGTTTTCGAGAATAAATCGCAAGTTTGTGAAATGGAAAACTTTGGTATGATTTTTGATGAACTTTATAAAGACGAGGAGGGAAAAAGTAGACAAGATTTGGAAGATCAACCGTTTGAAAAGATTAAATGCTCCAGATTAAGCGGTTTTGATCGTAGGGTCGGGAAAAACGCATCTAAAACCTTTTGGATTTAAAAGCACATTTAGTAGCGGTTAATACATGTTTCCCACGTCGCATTAAATGATTTGCGGGGAATACGTCACAAGGATAATGGGTGCAATAAAGGCAAATAATATCGGATAAGATCCGATAAATAAGCAAAGAACAAGAGAAAAAAAAAGGCGTGTCTGGTTGGTGATATTGTGTCGATCAATACCACTTGTCCATGTTGATTTCACTTGTTGATCTTAGTATTTTGCCTAAGCCTTAAAATTTCCCAAACCGATCCTTTTAACCGATCTTCTTCACTTGCATCGATTTGTTGAAGTTTCAAGCTCAACTGATCTTCCTTGAATCGTCGATTTCCCTTGATCCTCCTTGATCGGTTGAAGTTCCCCTTCAACCGATATTTCTGTTTTTCCCATAGGTGATGTATCTCGATTTGTTGGAGTTTCAAGCTCGGTGATCTTCCTCATCGATCGACCGTATGTGTCGATTTTAGTTGACCTAATCGATTCTTCTCGGATCAAGCCAATTCTTGGGATAAGTGTTACCGCCAAAACTTAGTCTAGAATAGTAGCTTCTATTCCCTAAGTTGGTAGCGATTTGACATCTTGTAATTATCATCCGAATCTCTCGATATGTCAATCCGTAGTAAATTTCTCCAATTATCGGTCGCGTGATTTCTACTACACGTCCTTTTTAGTCTGATTTCTCTAAAAGGTTTTGAGAACTTCGAATTTGCATTTGCACCCTTGCTTGGTCTCTATAAATTGGACCAATTGTTTTACACAACATAACCCATTCACCATACTTATTTTCTTTTTAAAATCATGCATTACGGTGAACCCTTATTTCCTGGTGAAACTTCCTAAACACCTTTACCCCTTTTTCAATGATTTGACTTCTCAAATCATCCACCGTGTGTCCCTTATCACCGCCTTAAATGTCGTCATCAAAGATTTCACATACAATCGTTGCCAAGCTTCTCTACCACCGAGGCGGCGGTTACGCTATCGCAACCCGAGAAGACACTTCTCCTAACCGTATGCACCTTGTGTGTCTATCGAGATAGCGTAACCCGCATCAACAGACTCGGTCGAAAATGAACATGAGTTTGATGTGCAGTGCGCATCGGACAACGGTGATGCCCGTATATCAACTCACCATTTAACAAATTGGAGAGCCATTTGACTCTTTCTTAGGGCTCTGGCTTAAAAAATCCTATCAAGGCATTTGTCGCTCCCTTGGTTTTTAGCTTGACTAGCGGCTTTAGGATTTCTTTAAAACTCTCTCACCCTTGTTAAGTGGGGAAAAATGAGAGCATCGATTTAAAATCTCTCTCTCTCCACTTCTTCAAGGGTTAGGATGAGGGTTTAGTGTTATAGGTTTAGGGTTTAGGGTTTATGGTTTATGTCTTGACCTCCGGGTCCTTTGTATTTGTAACTTGTAATGTAACGACCTTGGGGTCTTTATCAATGAAAAGTTCTATTATTTCATTGTTGTGTAAAATTCCAGATCCTTATGCGATTTTTTAAGCTTTAATCTTGTGAATACCACTTGTGAATCTTGTTGAATTTCAAACTTAATCGACTTACAAAAGTATAATCGAATAGTTTAATCGGATAATCCTTTAAACGATCAAATTCATTTAATCGATAAACTTTAAATCGATCGAGACCTTCTCATATCGGTTCCTTGATGATCTTACGATCGATTGAGATACCAAATTCAACCGATTTCACTTGAACGATTAGTTTCTTAACCAAATTGGTTACGGAGATCATTCCATCAAACATTTTAGGTGCATTTTCTCCAAGATCCGAAGCCTAGCTCATTGCATAATTCTCTGAATCGATCTCGGCTAGTGGCTTGGTTAGAATATCGACTTTTACGTATATCGGTATGAATCTTTTCCATTACGATATTCTTCTTTTCAACATGATCTCTTATAAAATGGTGCACGACATCCACATGCTTGCATCTTGTATGTAGAAACGAGGATTACGAGTGATTGCAATAGCACTATTATTATCATCACGAGAAAATAGGTACATTCTTAGTTTCAATGTTATAATCCCTCATTTCGACTAAGCGAGGCGATTGGGAACAACGACTTCTGCATACCATATATTACCTTGATAGTAGATGTTGCAATCGATGTCTACTTCTTTGAAAACCACGAGATCGGTTTTTACTTCCTAAGAACCCGACAAGTTCTGAGGTGGATTTTCTCATCGATCTTGCAACCTCCATAATCGAAATCGAGAATACCCACTAAGCTCTAGATTATCATCGATGGGTAAAATAAACCAAGGTTTCTTGTCCTTTCAGATACTTAAGAATCCGCTTAGGCTTTACAGGTGACTTATCATTGGATTTGCACGAAATCGCACATACACCTCTTCGCGAAGGTTATATCTGGTCTGGTCTGGGCGGTCGGGTATAGTAGAGATCCAATGAGAGCCCTATATTCCTTCTGATTTGTTTTCTGACCATCCTCATCTGGATCCATCTTGAATCCAGTCATCATAGGAATTTTGGCTTCCTTACAATTTTGAACTCCAAAGTTAGCCAATAAATTCCTAGTGTACTTTGCTTGGCAGATGAATATCCCTTCTGTACTTTGCTTTTTACTTGAAGACCAAAGTAATTCATCGACCCATCATGGACATCTCGAATTTCCCTTGCATCAGTTTGCTGAATCTTTCACATAGACTTTTGTTGGGAGATCCGAAGATGATGTCGTCCACGTAAATCTGAACCATCAGAATATCTTCTCCATCTTCTATTATGAATAAGGTTTTGTCCACTGTTCCTTTAGTGAACCCACTTTCGATCAAGAACTGAGAGAGTGTATCATACCAAGCTCGAGGAGCTGTTTTCGAGCCATAGAGAGCTTTTCTTAGGCACAGTACACTGGTTTGCCCTTTTCAAAGCACGGAGGTTGTTAGACATAAACTTCCTCTAGTAGTACCCCATTTAAGAAAGCACTCTTTTCGTCCATCGATACCACGATGAACCCTCTCTGTGGGAAGCATATGCGAAAAACCGAATGGCTTCTAAAGGCGGCCCGGTGCAAAGGTCTCATCATAATCAATTCCTTCTGATTGTGAATACCCCTTAGCAACAAGTCTTGCCTTATTTCTGGTGATGACGTTTTTCTCATCTCTCTTGTTCTTGAATACCCACTTTGTGCCAATAACATCTTGATGACTTGGTCTATCCACTAGTTCCCAAACTTGATTTCTGTCGAACTGTTCCAGCTCCTTCTGCATAGCTAGAATCCAGCTTGCGTCTTGTAGAGCTTCCTCTATTGTTGTTGGTTCCTTCATAGACAGATAACAACAATACATGGCACTTTCACCAATCTGATGTCTAGTTTTAACTTTATCAGATGGGTCTCCGATTATCAGATCAGTTGGATGACTGGTTATCCAGGTCCTTCTGTTCTGATTTGCGTCGGTTTGGAGAACATCATCCGTTTCTGATAAAATTTCATTACTAGCGATTGGGAGTGGTGCAGAGTTATGATCCACATGATAAGAACAAAGTCTCGGTGATGTTGGACTCATCATGTCTTGATGTCCGTTAATGGGAACTTCAGATGTTCCCCCAACCGGATGGTTCGATTGATCTTTATCTCACCAGACTTCTTCACCAAACGATTTTTCGTACCTTAGGATCTGAATGATCCGGTGAATCGACTAGATCCGGAATGTATACTTTATTACGGTTTTACGATTCTTTTTCCTTGATCATTAGGTGATCCATTTTACGAGCATCGGTACTTGTTGATCGGTACATCTTGTTACGGGCGATTTCTCTTGTTCGAAGATGCTTCATCAAAAGACTACATGGGGTGTTTCTTCCACAAGTAGGGTTAAATGCATTGTAAACCCCGAAAGCCTTGCTAGATGAGGAATATCCTAAGAATATACCCTCATCGACTTGGCCTCAAAGGTTTTCAACCGACTCTTCCCATTGTTGTGTATGAAACACTTACACCCAAAAAACATGGAAGTAGGAGACCACGAGGTTTTCTCGTCCTTCCCATTGTTCATAGGGTGTTTTGTAGTGAGCCTTAGTCGGAAGACATCTGCTACGAGTATGGCATGCGGTGTTGATTATTTTGCTTGAAACGGCTTGGTATTGCATGTTCAAATTAACATCGTGCGGCGAACTTCTTTGAGAGTTCTGTTCCTCCGTTCGGCTTCTCCATTTTGTTGTGGCGTCCTTGCGGTGATGTTTCATGTTGTATACCAAACTTAGAGCAAAAATCGATAATAAAAGAGTTCGAAATGCATACCTTTATCGTCGATTTTTACTACTGCTTGACACCCTTCTCATTTTGTAATCTTTTTTTAGCGGCTTTCGGGTATCTTAGTTTTGTCGTCTCATTCTTCTTATGTAAGAATATAACCCGAATAAACTTGGAATAGTCATCCACGATTACGGAGTATATTTCAAATCCGTTGAGACTAACCGGGTGTAATCGGGTCCGAATAGATCCATATGAAGGCATTTGCGGTACTCTGCTTTGGATGCGGTCCGAAATTCCCTTGAATGAAGCTTTGACTGTTTTTTCCTTCCGACATCGCGATACATGTCGATCCTTTGAAAATACTTCATTCGGAAGTCCTTCCACTAGAGACATCCTTGCTATCTTATTAAGAGTTTTAAAGTTCGGATGGCTCATTCTTTTGTGCGAGCCAACTTGCTACTTTTGGAGCTCTTAACAATCGGGCATGCATTTCTTGGGCAAGCTGTTCCAATCACCATGTAGATCGTCCCTTTTCCTTGAACCGATTAGCAAAATCTGTTGAGTGGCTCGATTCTTGATAGTGCATTGGTCGATCGAGAACTCAACACCGAATCCGTTGTCGCAGAATTGTGAAAAACCGATAATAGGTTGTGCTTCGGACCTTCGACATCTGAGACTCGATTACTTGTACATCATCATTCTCTAAGGTTAGAACCCTTTGGTATAACCAAAGTTATCATCACCGAAGAGTACACCGCGGGCCTTTTCTACATTCTATGTATGAAATGAGGAGGTGCTTGCTTTCTGTCATGTGCCTTGAACATCCACTATCGATGTACCCGGATAGTTGCTTGCACACCTCCTTTGTTGGCGGACCCACGCGATCCTGCTGACCAAATCGGGCTTTAGGTACCCCTTTTTGGATTGGGTCTGAGGGGTTAGGATTAGTTTTGGGGATCCATACAAAGCGAGCACTTCTATTGTGATCGGTTAGATCGAGAAGGCTGATTTGTCTCCCATACCTATCAACATAATCATACGTCTCTTTATATGCTTTCTCGATTTGTATGATTATTAGTGTGAACCTTGGATGACTTAGAAGACTTGGGATTTATCTTTTTCTTTTGTCTTCTTTTTATCCATTAATGGTTCGGTCTGGCTGACCCTAGATTTACGATTATAGGGGTAGGTACGATGCTACCATCAAAAGATTCATATCTTTTTTGGCATAGGTGGTTTTTGCGGTTTACGAAGCATGCTTATTAGGCGGTGACCTTGATTGGGTCTCGTTGGACTTCCCTTTTACAAGTTGTCTTTTTGATTCCGATCTGTTGATCGGTTGAGGTCTCTTCGAAAGAACTAGGTTCTTCTCGTTGATTCCTCGATGATGCTTTTACCGATTGGGGTCCATTTTGTTTTTCCTTACGGTTGCACCCCCTTACCTCAACCGGTCTTTTTTCCTTATTAGATACATGTTTGGCTTTTGGTGTATCTTTGTGAAAAACTTCGTCGATTACACCCTTTTGAGATGAATCGGTAGGGGCTTTTGAGGATGTGGAAGGGTTCTCATAGCCAAGTCCCTTCTTATTAATCGTTGTTAAAAATAGGTGTTCATGTCTTGAACAATTTTAGATGATTTTGTGAAAACCTCTATTTTCTTCGCAGATTATCCTCGAGATGATTTCGGACTTTCATGCATTGGAATAGCTCATCAAATTTTGCTTGAAGAAGTTTGAAATCATCGACTTTGTTTTGTTAATATCCGGTGATCTTTGATCTGCTTCTCTGATCGAAGCCTTAACTTTTTAGAATGTTACATTCCTCGGTTGCCTTCGGCGGTTTTCACAATTTAAGTTCGAGAGGCTTTCTTGAGATCATTCTCCTTAGCAAGGTGATTATTTCTAATTCTCGGCTTGTCATTTTAAACTTCCACTATAGCATAAGTGTCTCTTTTGCATTTGAGAGATCCTCAAGCAATTGCTCGAGTAGAGCTGCGGTCAATCTCCCGGCGGGTGTCTTAATGATAGCGTGTAGAAGCGAAGCGAAGCGGGTTTGGAGGTTACCTCAGTTGGTCCTCCCCGCCATCCATCGGCGAGATCTCATCATCGTCGAAGAGAATATCAAATCTTCATTTTCATAGAAGTCAACAAAGACTTCTTGATCGGGCGAAGTCTTCTCTGAGAGGAGTATCCGAGTCCTCGGAGAGGCGGAGATAGAATCGTCAATTCTGACGTGCTCGGCAACCATGGCTCTTTTGTCCCTATAACGTTGCTCTCTTACATTCCTCTTTTCTTCCCTTTCTCTTGGCGTCAGTGCAGGCGTCTGCGCTATAGTGACTGGCTTCTCCTCGGTTGAAACACGCGCTCCTTGATCCAACGAACCTTTCCTTCGGGTGAATCACTCCGTCTGTATGACCTATCGGTGACTTCCCTTTCGATAGTAGTCTGAGCTTCTTCATCGATTGGTTATCTCTTCCTTCCTCGGTCGATTATCTCTTTTCCTTTCATCTCTGTGATCCCTCCGATCATCGGATCCGGTTCTTCTGGAGATCTTGTTGGGCGATCTCCTATCTCTCCCTCGGCTATGTTGATAGTCCTTATAAAATCTTCGATACTTACCAAGTTGGACGTTCGACTTCTCAAGCTTCCTGGTAAGCAGAGCGATCTGTTCTGCCTGACTCATTATATTCCCAACAGGTTCGTTGGCCTTCGTTTCTCTTCTTTGGTTGCCTTAAAAAGCCCGATTTTGAAGTTGAGGCTTCAAAAAAACACCTCATCTTCATCGAACTTGTCCTCTTTCAATCAAATCGAACTCGTGAGCTTTAAGGCTCAAGAACAAGCTACTTGGCTTCATTTTTGAAATGTCTTGGCAATCCTTGATTACTGTGACCTTCATGTCCCATTTCTTGGTGAGAGACCTTAAAATTTTGTAGTTGATATCTTTATCAGACATCTCTCTACCAAGTTCTCGAAGCTTGTTTATTGACATCGTAATCCTTCCATCGAGTTCGTTGATGGTTTCGTTAGGCAGCATCTTTAATTTTTCGAACTTTACCAGTTCGGCCTGCAGACGGCTGTCTTTTATCTGTTCATTTCCCTCGCATATCTCAGCCAGAGTATCCCACATTGCTTTCGCAGATTTGAGATACTTAATCTTTTCCTTGGTGACCTTATCCATTGTTTTCATGATAATGTGCCTTGCGATAGTATCTAGAGTGTCTGCGATTTCTTTCCTCTCTGCATCCATCAAGGCTTTGGGCTTTTCGCACTAGACTTCCCAAAAAGTCTGGATCTCCTCCAACTGCAGGGTTGTCGTAATATATGATGATGGGTCCTCTTTCGATGACTTCCATCATTCTGCCACTGATCGAACCTAGATGGTTGGACATATATATGGCCCAATCTGCATACTCATCGATTGAGAACTTCGGCAGATCATGATACATACCTGAGGTGTTATCCATGCTGAGTGATTTTGGAAAATGAATGAGTTTTAAAAATGGTTTTTCAAGATCAGTTCAGTCGACCACAAAGATTCTTCCTCAAGAATCGATGATACACAAAGTCAGTGGTCAGTAGAACCAACTGCTCTGATACCACTTGTAGGTCCCGAACGGGTTTTGTGAGGGCAGAAGTCTAGAGGGGAGGGGTGAATAGACTTCTGAAAACTTTTGTGCAAATCAGGTGTGAGGCGATTAACTTTGATCGAGTGTGAGTGAATCGGTTTTGGGTGATAACCAACTTCTTGACGCTGAAGGCGGTCGATTCGGTAACTATCGGTTTAAGCGATGTGTCTGGAAGCTTAAGTTTTACCCGTGTGAAAAACCAGTTTTGATAAATCAGATTCCAAAGTTAATCTTTTAATCAGTTGACTGAAGTGTCAAGTTTGATCAGATCAGAAGCTTGGTGCTAACTGATCTCAACTTGGAATATGTATGCGCTTTAAGGGTTGTGTGCGATTGTGTAATCAGTTAATCAAAGCGGTAAAGGCACACAAGATTTATAGTGGTTCGGACAAACCAGGTCCCACGTCCCACTCTTCCCTATCACAAGGGGCACCTACTTAACCAATCGGACTTTGTTTTTATGTGTAAGTCCAACATAAGACACCAACTAGATGTTTAAGGAGTTCACACTCAACCCATCCTGAGAGATCAAAAACTAGAAACCCTAGTCCGAAATCTTGCTAAACAACTTAACCTAACTTGGGGGTTTGGGTAAGATTGTTTTGGTTCCAACTATGAAATCTTTTTTTAGCATATAAGACTTTAACAACTAGATGAAAAGATTTCTATGCTAAGAACTTATGGGATGAACACTTAATAAAAATTAATCTTCTTGTTCGTGTTCTTGTGCGGAAATCTGATATTAGCTTGAGCTTCTTGATTGTTCAAATAAGCTTCCGTTATTTCACTCAAGTGTGATCCCATATTTATAGACCTTGAAATCAAAGAGCCGTTGGAGAGCAATTTGAATTTTAGGCTATATTAGGTAGGTTTGCAGGATTGATGTGATGTGCTTCAGGAACGGCATGGCCGAAAGCGTGAACTTTTATTTTATATCCATTAGAGAGAGCAACATCAAATCCCTTAATTGTCGGCTCCGATCATACGTGTCTTGTTCTTATTGGTTATGAGATGAACTTTTTTCGGTGTTTGTTCTTCCAACTAAGGTTGACATTCTTCTTGTTCGGATCATAGGCGTATGATTAGGTGAAACATCGATTTTCACTGGTGGTGACTTTGATCGATCTGGCCGATCGATCTACGATAGAGTCTTCAGTGCTTAGGTTGACTTAGCTTCAACTAGCGGACTCGGTGATGTAGGTCTTCAGTGCGATCTTACGAAGTCATCGATCTTCAAGTATCCCGAGTTTGAGCTTTATGACTTCAGCTGAGATATCTGACTAGATCAGATCGATCTAATCTTCTGTTCTTATCTAGCATTCTGGCCTGTCGGATATCAGCTGTCCTTTGAGTCTTCAGATCTGACCTATACATATTGAGTTTCCCCCTCAATATGTGACCTATCTATTTCATCAGTTGTTCTATACAATCATTATCAATCGGTCTCCTATAGCGAGTAATATAAACATCACCAACTAACAGTCCGACCGGGTCCTATTACATGTGTTTTTGGAACTTTCATCAAAACTATAAATTTCCCAACAGTTGGGAGAAAGATTTTCTTTGAATTTTGTTATGGAATGAAGATATGTATTCTTGGAATACAAGATTATCTCATTAAATTCAAGAAATCTCCCACTAGGTTATCTATGATATGATTTTCGAAAAATTAGAAAATATAGTGGGCAAGAAAGATTTTCTTGATTTTCTTGAAAAGATATTATGGAAGATGTGTATTTCTTGAAATACAAGAATATCTCATAAATTCAAGAAGATCCAAATCTTGGATTCTTGACCCCAATATTTTCTAAAATTCCATAGCAAATAGAGAAGGTGGGATTTTGTGGAATATTATAATTATGGGAAAAAGAATATAGGAGATTTATTCAAGATTTCTTGAAGATCAAGAAAAGATTTTTTCACATTATTTTAGACCTAAATTTTCGACCACGGCCTCTATAAATAGGGGATGATTACTTCATTCCCAAGTACCATTCCATGTCTTTGGAAAAATTAGTAAATCCACAAAAGGTGGTGCAACATAATTTATTTTCCTTTTGTTAAATCGTTCACAAGAATCCTTCCAATCCGATATAGTAGAACGAGGGTTAAGGGAATACTTGGGAAGTCCTTACGGTTAGTCTATTCACCACACCGTTGCCATCCCAAGAGGTACGTTCACGTAAACTTCGTAGAATTCGCATACGAGTTTTACGTGAATTATTATATGCATGATATGTTGTTGATTATTATTTGAATTAATATAGGATTAATTTATGCTAGTAATAATTAAAGAATTAAATTTGTATTTAAATATTCACCCCGAATAGATCTCAGCAACTTATTCTCCAACAAGCGCATCGAGCCACTGTTTTTGACTCTCAATTTTTTTTAAATTGTAATTTAATTCGCAGACATTAAATTTTAAATTGGATAGTAGAATTGCTAGATCTGTTTTGCAGGTATCCAATTGTCATGGAATTTAATGTGTTTATTTATGCATGCATATAAACTGTGGTTTTTAATTCAATTAATTCGACTAGTCTAGATCCACGAGTTTATTTATTTTTTGTAAATAAATTGTAAGATCTAGGTTTATTTATTTTTTGTAAAAAATGAGGATCAAAAACGAGACGAAGAATTAAAGGATGAAATCCGTAACCGGAGTAGGCGGCGTGCGTCGCGCGAAATGTGCCAAGGGAGGCATGCGCGCGACGCGGACATGCACAGGCACGCACGGGCTTCGGGTGAGGCCGAGGGATTGAGCGCTGGAGATCCGCCGCGTGCACGGGACGGGCGCTAGGGCGACGCAGCAACCGCACCGCGAGCGTACAAAGTGACGGAGGCGGAGCGCACGGGCGCGAACGCGGATGTGCGCGGAGCCGAGAATCCGGCGGGCATTTAGCGAAGCGAGCGGCGCGCTGATGAGCACGGGCGAACGCGCTTCCCGCCGAGAGCTGCCGAGCCCTACCGAGGCCGCCGAGGCGCTGGCGGCTCGCCGAAAACTTCTTAGAATTTGAATGGCCAAGTGGCAGCCGGATGGATGAAGGCGTGCATCCCGGCCGCGCGAAATATTGGCGTGGCGTTTCGAGATGGAGTATTTTTTTCGAGACGATCGAGTGAGAGAAATTCAAGACGGTGTTTCTTCAAGATCAAGCCAAGAAAAATCAAACCATGACAATTGGATAATTTGTGCCCAATATGTTTATTTTTCTGTTTTGCTTGATTTATTTTGTGTTATCTTATGCTTTATTTAATTTGTTTAAATGTGTTTGCATAAGAGATGCCAAATGAAAAATCTCAACTTCAAAATTACTAAGTATGTTTAAATAATTAATTAACAATTTTATTCCGGATAATAAAATTAAATTAATTTTGACCTCCATGATTTATTTATTTGTGAATTCTTTTGGAGAAATTCCCCCCACTGGACGGTCAAAAGATAGCTTTCACATGAATTAATTTCAATTGGATGATTGTGGGTTATTACTAGTGGCGACGATGACCCTCCCAACGAGGCTCGTTCAAAGCGAAATAATAATCCCGTATTTAATCATGGTTATTACTTAGGTATAAAATTGATATGCATATACTTCCTCAAGTCCCCTCGCCAATTTTATATTGGTCAAGTGGGAGCCAACTATTAACTGGATATTAAAGGTTTGTAATTGTTCTTGTTTGTAACTCGTTGAATGTGTTTAAATAATGACCCACCCCACGTGGCTTATTTAAACTGTTTTGAGATGTTGGCTGATGCATGTTCATATTTTTTTTTAGATTTTAATATGATGCATGTGATCGAACCTTGTGATATATTTGTGCTTATTCATATTATTGTTTATTTCAGTTCATCATGTCGCAACCTTTTAATCCACTTTTCAATATACTTAAAGACAATTTGCTCACTGGAGAAAATTTTGTTGATTGGAATCGAAAACTTACTATTGTCCTCACTGCACAAAGCCATAACCGGGTTCTAACCACACCTAAACCTAAAAGCCAAAATGAGTCCACTAAAATGGTTAAGAAAGAGTATCTTTGATTGGGAGGCGATGAGTCCATCTTGGCTTTAAAACGGTTACAACACCAACACCGAAGAACCATCTTTGAAATCATGACTAGTCTTAAAGCGGTTTCAACATCGAGCGGCTCGTCAAATCACCATGAACTTGAAAAATGGTGGAAAACGTGTACCATCTTGATGGCTCACCTTAAACTTGAGGTATTTGGCCTCGATATGTGACCCAACACCAACACCTCTAACGTTTTGAGACCATCAACTACGGAAATAATCGACTAGTCTTAAAGCGATGTTTCAACATCGAGCCAAGCCTTGGTGGCAAATGGACCTTCTTCTTCTAGGCGAAATCACCAGAGAGGGACAAAGGTCACAAGCAAGTGAACTCAAGTGTTGCATGAAAATGGTGGAAGGGGTGGAGTGAACAAGACAATCATGGGGAAGTGAAAAAAAAAGGACATTGAGGTCAGCCTGCTCCTGCACCCAAAAGGAATGGAAAGAAAGGTAATTCTCACACACTAGTTGTTGAAACTTGTTTAGCGGCGTATGCCTCCCATTTATGGGTGGCGGATACGGGATCCACTGATCATGTTTGTTTCACTTTACAGGGGTTCAAGCGGACCCAGCAACTTATTGAAAGTGAGGTCCTCATCACACTAGGCGATGCTACGAGAGTGGCAGCTAAAGCAGTGGGAGAAATGCACCTGTCTTTTGAAGACAGAGTTTTATTTAAGAGATGTTCTTTACGTTCCGGAATTTTAGAAAGATTTTGTTTTCAGTTTCTAAACTTTTTTATGATGGATATTCAGTTACTTTTAATGAAGTTGTTACCATTTCTCTTTTTGATAAATTTATCTGTCATGGAACGTTATCGAATAATCTCTATACAATTAACTGTGCACACCACTCACGAATTGCATCCTATAACACATCAACTGTTTTCGAGAAAAGAAAACGTTCATCAGACGTGAACGAGACACTTCTTTGGCACCTAAGATTAGGTCATATAAATCTAAAGAGGATCCAAAGGTTGGTAAAAGACGGTTCACTGGAGCTTCTCCAAGTTGAACCAATTCCAACCTGCGAATCATGTTTGGAGGGTAAAACGACCAAGAGGGCATTTGGAGCCAAGGGTAATAGGGCCAAAGAAGTCTTAGAGATCGTTCACACAAATATATGTGGTCCAATGTCAACCAAAGCAAGAGGAGGTTATGAGTATTTTGTCACTTTTATTGATGATTACTCAAGGTACGGTTACATTTTCCTTATGAAGCATAAATCTGAGACCTTCGAGAAATTCAAGGAATTTAAGGCTCAAGCAGAGAATCATAAGGAAAAACGTATCAAGTCTCTATGATTTGATCGTGGAGGCGAATACCTCAGCGATGAGTTTTTGAACTACTTATCTGATGAAGGGATTGCATCCCAACTCACTGCACCCGGAACCCCTCAACAAAACGGGGTTGCAGAGCGAAGAAACAAAACTCTTTTGGAAATGGTTAGATCTATGATGAGTTATGTGAATCTGCCCAAGTCGTTCTGGGGTCATGCCTTGGAAACAGTGGCTTATATTCTGAACTTGGTTCCATCCAAATCGGTTCCCAAAACTTCCAAAGAACTGTGGACCGGGCGCAAGCCTAGTATGAGACACATGAGAATTTGGGGGTGTCCGGCCTATGTGTTGGACAAGGAAGCCGATAAATTAGACCCTCGATCAGAATTAAGGTTGTTTATAGGATACCCCGAGGGAACAAAAGGGTGTATGTTCTATGGTCCCGAAGATCAAAAGGTGGTCATAAGCACCCACTTTAGATTTTTGGAAGAAGACTATATGAATGCAAGAAAACCCAGAAGTGAGATTACCTTAAATGAGCTTAGAGGGCAGACCTCAATGCCAACTGTACTAGACGATATACCAAACAACACGTTTTCACAACCGGAGCCTCGTCGTAGTGGGAGGGTTATAAGACAGCCCGAGAGATTCATGGGAATAGGAGAGTCTTCGGACTTGATTCCCGGACAAGACGAATCAGACCCATGGACATATGACGAGGCACTCGAAGACAAGGATCCAGATTCTTGGCAAACAGCAATGAAAGCCGAAATGGGTTCAATGTTTCATAACAGAGTGTGGATGCAAGTGGGTATATAAGAGGAAAAGAGGACCGGAGGGAAGGTTGAAACCTTTAAAGCAAGACTAGTGGCGAAAGGTTATACTCGTAAAGAAGGATCGACATGAGGAAACTTTTTTCGCCAAGAGCCATGCTCAAATCTATCTCAGATTCTCTTATCGATTGTCAAGCATTTTTCGACTTTTGAAATCGGCAAATGGATGTCAAGACAACTTTCCTTAACTAAGTCTTGATGAAGAGATCTATATGCAACAACCCCAAGGCTTCATTGAAAAGGCCAAGAACACCTAGTTTGTAAGCTCAAGAAGTCCATTTACGGACTCAAACAGGCATCCAAAGCTTGGAACCAATGTTTTGATCAGGTTATAAAGTCTTTTGGGTTCGATCAAAATGAGTTTGAAAGTCAGCAAAGCTTAAAACGAGTATAAACTAAAGGGCCAACCATTCAAGACATCCGAGTAGCTAAAAACAGATAGTTACCAAACCGAACTTACTCTTCCGAGGGTTCAAGAAGTTAGTTATCCGATCCAAGCAACTCAGATCTCTGAAAACTTCGGACTAAGTTGGGATTATCTCGAGGTTTTACGAAAGAAATCGATCATCATCACAAGAGACTTTGACTCGAGAGCGACTTGTGCTTCTCAAGACTCCTAATCTTCGGATTATCCCACCCAAGTCGACCTCAAGAAAAAAAAAGTTTTAAAAACACATCAACACGTGTATTCCCCCATACACGCAGTAAGACTTCGTTTACACCGACCAACAAGTGGTATCGAGCGGTGGTTCAACTCGACCATATCGCTTTGTTGACCAAAGTTTTATTTGCTAAAAATACTTTTGGTCTATCTGAACTGATCTGATTTGTTGAATTCTTAAAAGACTCAGATAAAAATGTCTTCTAAGAAACTTCCCATGTTCTCAGTGGAGAACTATGATTTATGGAGATCGAGAATGCAGCTCACCGTATTCTAAACATGAGCGAATGTGGAGAGTGGTCTCTCAAGGGCCATTCCAATTTACTGTGGTGAATCCCAGAGGAACAGAAAATGAGAGAAACGATCCTAGAGCAGAATTTCCTAAGTCTGATGACCAACTGACTCATGTGGAGAGAAAGTTAGTCAATCTAGACTATATTGCTAAAGACACACTATACAGTACAATTGATGATGGTGTGATGGGAATGATCTCTCACCGATTCATCGCAAAAAGAAATTTGGGATACACTAGTTGTAATGTGCCAAGGCACGATCATATCAAAAGAAAACAAACTTTCGGTTGCAATTGGAAAGTTTGATAGTTTTGAGATGGAAGAAGGTGAATCAATTGACAAATTGGAAGTCGATTCACTAAAGATTATGAATGATCTAAATGCACTTGGTAAGAAATATCCACAGAGAGAAGTTGCATTGAAAATTCTTAGAGGTCTTTCTAAGAAATGGGATATCCATGCAGTGGTGATTGAAAACACCAAAAACATTAATTCAATGCCCTATCAACAAGTCTTCTCTGAGCTGAAGGCCTATGAGTTTGTAATTGATAAGAAATCCAAAAAGGCTGACAGCAAAGATGATTCATCATCTAGTAAAAATGTGGCTTTTAAGGCCAAAGATAAAACCTGTAAAACTAGAGAGTTCGAAAACTCCTTTGCTAAGAATCGGATTTAGCTTGAGGATAAGCTAAAGACGATGGCAAGGAGGTTTGAAAGACTTAATAGTCGATATGGAAAATACAAAAGCTATTACAGGAATCACAGGTACCAGAAGAAACCTGAGGACAGATCAACTGAGAAGAAGAAGGACCTGAAAGCTGAGGGATCTTCATCCAAAAGGAAGGACTCCAAGTCCAAAGAAGAAAGTGATCAGGATGATGATGCCAACAGATGCTATAATTGCCAAAAGAAAGGTCACTTCCAGTATGATTGTCCAGATCTGAGTGCTAAGGAGAGAAGAGAAAGGCAAGCTAAAAGAGACAAGAAGTTCTCTAACAAAAAGGCCATGGTTGCAGAAGAAGAACATTCTGAGGAGGGATCTAGCTCTTCTGATGAAATATTCTCAGACAGTGAAAGTGATGACATCTGTCTGATGGCCATTGAGGAGGTAAACTCTTCTTTCTCTGTTGTTGTTGCTCTTACACTAGCACAAGAGTTGTCAAGTTCAACTATGTGATCATATTTTGACCGATGGATTCTTTTGAGAGTCTAATGAAGGACTATGTTTGCTTTTTACAAGAACTCGCTAAATGAAACTCAAGAGCGTAATAAAGAACCGAAAAGTCAAAAATCTAAAATGGAAAGACTCTAGCAATACCAAATCACTTCTCAATTAATGGGAGCTAATGATGAACTGGATGTTCTGAAAGTACAACTCTCAAGAAAAGAGAAGATGATAGTGACCCTAACTGAAAAGCTAGAGAAATCCACTTAAGAGATTCAAATAATCGTAACTAAGTTCAATGACCTCTCTCGAGAAGCATGAAACTCTACAGAATCGTGAGGATAGTGCATGTAAGAAGCTAACTCTATTGAACACCGCATCTAAAGTAATAGATGAAATTCAGAGTTACCGCAGATCTCGCCACTATAAAATCTGGATTGGGATACATTCCGGGGAAACCTCACAAGGTCATCTCAATCTTTGATCAAGTAGCAAGAAGACAATCTTTGTAAAACCAAATGGCACCTACACTTCAAACCAAGAAATGCCCAAGGTTGTAGACAAGGGAAAAGGACCCATGGTTTCATGAAACTCAATGATCGGTAGGGAAAGCCCAAACCTCGGTGAAGGCTAGAAAACCTCGAGCACTCACTGAAAGTTTCGAGCAAGTACTTCAAAGCCCCGGTGCTAAGAATGCAAACCCGAAAGGCTCCACATCAACCATCGAGGAATCCTCGGATGAGAAACACTCAAAGAGACATTCTCAACTGAAGAGACCAAGTCCTCGAGATATCTTGAAGACCCATATTTCAAAGATGCATAACCCGAACCCCACTTGGCTAAGGGTAAAGGTTATTTGAACCCGAGTCAACAAAGATTTAGACCGGTTGCACAAAAGCCAAAGTATCTGAACAAAAGGCCTGAACCAAAGAAAAATTCAAAGGCACATGTTCATGCTAAAGCTAGCACACATACACAGAAAACTGCTAAGGCACCTAGAGTAGTAAATGTGTATGTTGATGTTTATGGAAGACAAATTAGCCACTCTAAAGTAATTAGAGTTGTCAGGCAAATTTGGATTCCGAAAGGTACATCTAACCTTGTAGGACCCTACACAAATTGGGTACCTAAAAATTGATCTGTTTTTCAGGAGGAAAACAAGTGAACTGAGCTGATTAAAGATCACATAGCACTGATGAGCAGAGATGAAAAAGCACCTGATGTATGGTATCTTGACAGTGGATGTTCAAGACATAGACAGGATTCAAGAAGATACTCAAAGGACTATGTTGAACAAAGAGGCCCTCGGATCACTTTTGGAGATAACTCAAGGACAGATCAAGGATATGGAACTTTGGAAATCGACTCGATTTCATATCCATGGCGTTTCATATGTATTCGATTGAAGCATAATTTGCTTTCAATAAGCCAATTTCGTGATAAAGGTTTTAATGTTGAGTTCTCTAAGAACTTATGTTATGTGAAAGATGATACAAATACGTAAAAAATATTACCGACCGGTACTAGAAAAAGGAAATGTGTATCTTGGTCGATTGAGTTCAACTCCTAAAGATACATGTTTGGTTGCTAAAAGTTCCACAGATACCAAATTGGTTATGGCATAAAAGGATGAATCACCAATTTTTCAAAACCTGAATAAGCTTGCAAGATTAGCTCTTGTGAGAGGGTTGCCTAATGAAGTGTTCAGTAAGGAACATATTTGTGATGCGTGCCAGAAAGGAAAACAAATTAGAGCATCATTTAAGAGCAAAGTAGATGTTTCTACTCAGAGAATATTTCATATCTTGATATGGATCTTTTTGGTCCTATAACACCAGTAAGCACAAATGGCGGGAATACACACTAGTAGTAGTTGATGACTACTCAAGATATACTTGGGTCATATTCTTACTCAAGAAGAAAGAGACTCAGATAAAGCTGCCAGAGTTACTGAAAAGGCTCAGTATTGAGAAAAATCTTAGTGTGGTCAAAATCGATCTGACAAGGGAACTGAATTTATAAATCATATCATATCGATTATTGTGCAAAGAAATGGAATTACTCATGAAACATCACCGCAAGGACCCTCAACAAAATGGTGTTGTTCTTTGAAAGAAGGAACAGGACTCGAAAGAAGTCTAAGAAGGACAATGATAGTGTTCGATATTCCTAAAAGGTTTTAAATTTGGTCACAACACTGCATGCTACTCTCAGAACAGATCCATGTTGACCAAGAGTCAAGGCAAAACACCTTATGAGCTTTGGAATGAAAGGAAGCCTCTTGTTTTTTTCTTTCGTGTGTTTGGTTGCAAGTGTTTCATACATAATAATGGTAAAGATCAGTTGAAAACATTTGATAGTAAAGCTGATGAAGGAATATTCTTAGGATATTCTGAAGTCGATATTCTGAAGTCATTAAGCTTTCAGAGTTTACAACTGTAGAACTCTTATTGTGGAGGAAACACCTCATGTTGTTTTTGATGAATCTACTTGTGTTCAGAAGAAACAGGAACATGATGCAGATGAACTGACCAAGAGGATCACCAGATTAAGCCTGAAAAGAATGACAAATCATCCACTGAACCTGAAAAGAAGAAGTCAGTCACTATCTATGATTGGAGTGACTCTGACTCAGATAAAGAAGTTCAGGATGGAACTCAAGATGGTGAGACTCAGGAAAGCCAACACACCAAAGGTGACCAATCTGAACAGACACCAGTTCAGACTCAGGTATGTGATGCCAATGAAGATGTGGTCACAGCTGAGGTAAATTCTGAATCTATCAACCAAAGGGGAACAAATGTCTCTGACAATGTTCTGAATGGAATTTCCCCTGAGGAAGATGATTCTCTTTCTCCTTTTCTGTTGTTCCCTGAGTTTACTAAATTAACTGAACCTAACATTTCAAATGTTGAGGATACTATTGAAGGGGGAACATCTAGAAGGAAATGGTTAGATAGTCATCCTACAAGTCAGATTGTGGGTAATCTAACTGAAGGTGTTAAAACAAGAAGGTTCCATGGTGAGAGTGCACTATTCTGCTGCTTCCTATCAGAGAAAGAACCTACTGAGATTGGTGAAGCTCTACAAGATTCTCATTGGATTACTGCTATGCAAGATGAGCTGAATCAATTCTCAAGGAATGAAGTATGGGAGCTAGTAGATAGACCTGAAAGGCACAATGTCATTGGAACCAAGTGGGTTTTCAAGAATAAAAGAGATGAAAATAACAACATTGTAAGAAACAAAGCAAGGCTAGTTGCACAAGGTTATTCCCAAGAAGAAGGCTTGGATTATGATGAAACCTTTGCACCTGTTGCAAGACTAGAAGCCATCAGATTGTTTCTTGCATATGCTGCCCACATGAAGTTCACATGACCATCAAATGGATGTGAAAAGTGCATTTACGAATGGTGTGCTTAAAGAAGAGGTTTATGGGAACAACCTCCCGGTTTATGAATGGAACAAGTTTACAGCTTGGAAAAGCTTTGTATGGTCTTAAACAAGCACCCAGAGCATGGTATGATACTCTTTCTCAGTTTCTTACTGACCTTGGTTTTGTCAAAGGAACTGTTGATAGAACTCTGTTCAGGATAGAAGATGGGGAAGTTATCTTACTGGGTTAGATATATGTTGATGATATCATTTTTGGATCTCCAAACCATCAGCTGTGTGAAAAGTTTTCAACACTGATGAAAGGCAAGTTTGAGATGTCAATGATGGGAGAGATGAATTTCTTTCTAGGTCTTCAAGTGAAACAATCAAAGGAAGGAATATTCATCAATCGGGCAAAGTACACCGTAGATCCGATTGCAAATATGGTGTATGAGACTTGCAATGCGCTTAGGATTCCTATGAATACTAACTACAAGATGGATCCTCGATTACAAGGTAAATCAAGAAGTCATAATCGATTATAGAGGAATCATTGGATCATTGCTCTATCTCACGCAAGTAGGCCCCGATATAACTTTTTTGTTTGTTGGGATATGTGCAAGATACCAAGCTAATCCTAAGGCAAGTCACATGGAGGTTTGCCAAAAGATATCAAGTATCTTAAGGGCACAGTGAATAGAGGATTATGGTATCCAGCTGATGATAACCTTGAATTAAATGGTTACTCAGATGCTGATTATGGAGGTTGCAGAATTGACAGGAAGTCCACTACAGGAACTTGTCAATTTCTTGGAAGTAAACTGATATCTTGGTTTTCGAAGAAACAGACCTCAGTAGCAACCAGTACTACTGAAGCTGAATACATGGCTGCAGGAAGCTGTTGTGCTCAGATTCTTTGGCTCAGACAACAATTAAGGGATTATAAAGTTGTAGCCAATGAAGTACCAATATTTTGTGACAATAATAGTGCCATTGCTATTTCACAAAATCCGATATTGCACACCAGATGCAAGCATGTGGATATCAGACATCACTTCATCAAAGATCATGTCGAGAAAAAGGACATACGGATGGAGAAAATTCATACTGATAAACAGAGAGCTGATATCTTGACTAAACCTTTGGCTGAATCAAGATTTCAGGAACTTTCAGTTGAATAGGGATGTTAGATCCAGGTGTATAGAGTAAAATCTGAAAAATTGAAGGTTTTCAGATGCATGAAGTTTTCTCAGATTTTTACTGAGAAACTCAGGATAAAATGGAAATACTTAACTAAGTTTCAGGAAACTCAGATTTACTGAAGGTCAGTACTCAGTGTTATACTGAACCCATTTAGTACTCAGTATTATACTGACCTTTTATCAAGGTCAATACTCAGTAAGACTGATAGAGGGAAATTAGTCTGAAGAAGTAATGACTCATGCGACTCATTTATTGCTCAAGTGAAACTCAGTAATCATTTGCAATAAATACAAAACACCTAAGGAATGTTTTGGGCGGGATCTTTTGAAATTCTGAAGAAGGTCAATAGTCATTTAATGCTCTGTTACATTTATTGACCAATAAGGATAAATTGACGGTTTGCTTTTCAGAGATCGACTGTTCGCATACCAGATTAATCGGTGATTAATCTCAACCGTTGCTTTTCACCTAACCAACGCGAATTCCCACGATCTCGAAACTATATATTCCTCAAGAAGCCATTCAAGCCAAATTTTATCAAACCCTTCGTTCCCAAAATCCTCTGAAATAAAATCCCCTTTGCCCAGAAAACCTAAACCCTAAATCTTCAAATCTTTATTCTCTCAAATGGCTCCTACCGTTTTCGACAAATTAGCCAAAACCAATAAACCTTGGTACGAGTTCGTTGTCTCGCTCAATAGCACAACCAACTCTAAACCAGAAGAGGAGGCTCTACATATGATCCGATTGGCCAAGCTCACCAATCTCGTCGCAAACCGACCGGACCAAGAATACGCGAAAGAGGTAATCGAGTTCATCTGTAATATGAAGATAGATGAAGAGGATGATATACATTCTGAGATTACTGTATCACATTTAGAACACTCATCTAAATACATCGACTTTGAAAGGGAATTGTATATAATTCCGAAAAATTTAAACGATGTTTTTGAGCTTTGTGATAAAGGAGAGGATCCTGCCGTGTATATGTTGGGTAGAGAGCAGGAGTATTTAGATAGGATTGCTGAGAATCCTGTAAAACTGCATAAGAGGCATTTGAAGCCACAATATAAAGTTTTGTTGGATATTGTGAGCAAATGCATCATGAGTCATTCGGGGAGTTTTGAGCAGATTAGTACCCCGAAGCTCTAATTAATGGCGGCGATCGAGGCTTCACCCACCACCGACTTCAACTGGCTTAGATTCTTGATTCAGATGGTGAGTGAGCAAGCCAAGGTCTTCAAAAAGGTTGACGGGGCTATCTTGATCAAAGGCAAGATCCACCATGCCACCAAAATAGCATTTATTTTGGAGATGTGCAGAGAGGAGGAGGACATCATCGCCAATTCGACCCCATTTCCCAAGTCCAAAGTGATGTTCAAGCCCATTGATGCTAAGAGGATTATAAAGGGAAAGAAAAAGAAGAAAGTGGAATCACCGATTGCGGCTGCTGCAGAAGAAACCCAACAAACCAGTGGGAAGGTTTTGTTGGATGCCAATAAGGAGCAGGGTGAGAAATTGAAGCAGAAAACCCTTGTTCCAAAGCGCAAAAGGATGGTGGTTCTCACTGATGATGATGAAGAAAGTGAGACTGAGGAGATTCAGCCTGAGAGCCAAACTGCTCAGAAATCACCCATACTTGTATTGGCTCAGACTATCTCAAAGGCACAGGATCAGATTGAGGAGCAAGTCTTCTCTGAGGTTCTTGAGACTTCGCTTAGCTCAGATAAATTTTCTCAGGAAATTTTTCAAGGACCTCAGACCTCAGAAAATGTTCAGATTCCATCTGAGGATGTGGCGGCTCAGACCACAGAAGATGCTCAGATTCCTGCTGAGGAAGTGCCCGTTCAGTTCTCAGAGCAAACTGAAAATCCCACTGACCTCAGAACCAAGCCAGATTCAAACTGAGGAGCAGCCTGCCCAAACCTCAGAGTTTGCTGAGCCACAGGAGCAAGTGAATTTTGATGAGCTCCTGAATGAGCTCTTAGTAGATCTTTCAACAGATTTTCCAACTGAACCTGAGAGCCCAATGCTCAAGAAGGGAGAAGCTGAAGAAACCGAGTGGAGGAGCAAGGGGGAACGGTTCATCCTTGACCGCTACCCTGAGCTCAGCTCATACCCTGATCTGCAAGATATCTTCTTCAGATTAAGGTCGACGGTTTTCATCCTCAATCAGACTCTTCCGGAGATGCTTAATATTGCTGCATTCAGAGGGGAAGACTGGTGGAATGAGGAGACAGCCTTCCTAACTGAATTCTCAGGATTCAGAAAGACAAAGCTCAGGATGAAAATTTCCGATTTTGATGAGCTAGTTCAGAAGAAGATCGTTGAGAGGAGAGCTACTGAAGTTGGTGCCCCTAGCAGCAGAGACAAATCTCAAGATGGGGACCAACAGGGAGATGCTGAGGATCAGTCTCAGATGGAGAAGGAAACTCCTTGTGCTGATCAACCTGAAATCATTCAACCTCAGACTGAAGCTAGCACTCTTCAGGTACCTTTTGGCACTATTAACAATTATGCCAAAGTTACTGAAAGTTCTATCTTTAACTCTGAATTGTCTGATGTACAGACTGAGGCTCAGTTAGAGACTGGAGCTCAGGATGAAGCTGATGCTCAGGTGCAGACCGACCCTCAGGTTGTGTCTGAACCTCAGGATGATCAATCAGCACAGAAGGTGCAAAATGTTCCTGAGATCAACCTCACTCCCTTGATGGAGAAGCTTGAGAAGGTTGAGCCAATGCTGAACAAAATCACTCAGATGGAAGAGACATTGGCCAGCCAAGCCCAGAAGATGGAGAATCTGTGTTCATCTTCAGAACTGGTGCAACTTCAAGACACTCTGACCTCAAAGATGACCTCCATGGAAGACAAGCTGAATGAGAAGCTGGAGGGAGTCAAGGCTGAGCTGAGTGCTGAACTTAAACAAAAGCACCAGGAGAGAACTGAGTTTCTAGAGGTGAAATTGGCAGAGAAGAACGAAGTACTGATCAAGTCTGTTGTTGAGGAAATGAGCTCAATGCTCATGACCAAGATGACAGAGATGTTTAAAGATGCTCTCTCTGGCCAGTTTGCCCATCTTTCTGAAGAATTTTCTATGGCAAAGAACCACCTCAGGAGGCTAGAAGATGAACAGGACCAGTTAGCAGGAGAGGTGCGCTGTGTAAGCAAAGAGCAATACCATATGGACAAAGCACTCTCCAGACTTCTTCCAAATTACGGTGCCAAGAAGGGGGAAAGTCCAGATGAAGACCTCAGGAAGTTATTGGCACGTACTTTGGAGAAAAAGGCGCAAAAGGAAGCTGAAATGAATATCCTATCTAAAGCCTTGAAGGAAGTCGAAGCTACTGAGAAGATGAAGTTCAGTAAGGTGGAGAAGCCGATCTACACTCAGGTTTCTGAGGAAACTATGCTTGAAGTTGCGAGAGAGAAACTGAGTGATAGAGCTAAGGTTGGAGCAAGCCAGGCTGCTGCTGAATTGCATATGAAGAGGAAAGCCTTGGGCATTGTTGAACCTGAGAGCAAGCGTGCTAAGGCTTCTAAGCCAGTGCAAAGAAGGTTGATTGAAGATTTAGAAGAGTCTGCAGGTCAACCTCAGAGAAAAGTCTTCAACACAAGGAATGCTCTGAAGACACTCCAGATAGAACAAGCAAAAAGAAAGTCTGCCGCCTTTGTCTCATGCATGCCCGTGGATCGAAGAAAATAGATGAAGAGCAGAAGTGAAGGAGTGGATACAAAAAGTTTGCGAGCAAACGGAGAGGGACTTCAATAGCACAGAAATGGCCACACGTTGACAAATGGATGCCCATCCAATTCAACGACAGTTGGGAAGAGGTCAAGAGAACCTTCTAGTTCTACTATGCTGTGCTCAGGGAATGGAAAGGGGAAAGCTCAGATCCAAATGAAGCATTTATTGATTATCTCCTAACCTTCTATCCTAAATATCTCCAAAGCTGGATAAACCTTGCGGATGAAGGAAAGGTGCAGATAGTAGCCCCCGGTCCATATACCTACCCTCCTCCAAGACTTGATAATGGCTTGGTGAATGAAAAAGCCATTACTCAAGAAATTGCTCAATATGTCTGATTAGTCCTCGACGAAAGGAACAAATCCGGATATTATCAAGGAAAGAAATGCACTGAAGAAGAGGTATTTTGGAATGTTCAACCTAGAGGTGCCCGCCGATGAAATTGAAGAAGATGCAAACTGAAGAGCAGAAGAATGAAGAGCCAAATCTGAAGACTGAAGACTGAAGACTTACCTGAAGACACTTGTAATTTTTTCTATCTTTTTGTCTTTTATTTTTGATTTTGTCTGATAAGACTCATTGTAAACTATAACAGTCTACCTATCATCAATGAAAACTTATCATTTATGCTCAAAAGATAATATCTCATTATCTTATTTACATGTCTTTTACTTTTGATATGCTGAATGATGTCTCTGAATTAATTGTTTATGGGAAATTGTTTATTAAGTATTTGGTGATGAATCCTTTGAGAGATTCATTACTGAAGAAATTGTTGAATGATTAATTGTTGGGAGATTCTCAGAAATTGTTGAGAGATTCTCTGTTCAGGAAATTGTTGGAGACATAACCAATCTTGTAATAGGATAAACTGAAACCTGAGTTTAGGTTATATGTTTGTAACAAGATAGGTTTTGGCATCATCAAAAAGGGGGAAATTCTTGGGAGGTGAATTTAATAAAGATATATGATTTTGATTAGATCCCAAAACCCTTGAGTATGACATGTTAAGGATAATCTTGATAGTTGAGTCAGGATTCAGTTTTAGAGTATTCAGGATGATATCTGCAAAATGTATAGTCAGCAGATATAGATCAGGATAGGTTCTGAAGACTCTGAAGAACTCAAGATGTTTCAAGAAACCGAGTTTCAAGATGAAAATCAAGAAATCGAGATTTCAAAGAAACTCGAGAATCAAGACTCAGAAATCGAGATATCAAGACTCAAGCAGAAATCGAGATATCAAGAATCAAGAAACTCGAGATATCAAGACTCAAGATGAAATCGAGGAATCAAGACTCAAAGCAGAAATCGAGATATCAAGACTCAAGCAGAAATCGAGATATCAAGACTCAAAGGCAGAAAATCGAGGAATCAAAATCAAGATGAAGACTCAAGATATCACCAAGATACAAGTAAAGACTCAAGACTCAAGACTCGTGAAACCCCTCAAGACTCGTAAGACTCAAGACGCAGAAGACGTAAGATCAAGAATCAAGATCAAGAACACCGGAAGGCACAAGAATTATCAAGACTCAAGAATGTATTGAATGCTCAAGATAAACCTCAATGTTCCGAGGCAATCGAGAATATCTATCCAAGATGCACATCGGAAGATCGCGATTCCTTAGAAAAATAGATATTTGCCAAGACATTCAAATGCAGACAAAAGGAACTAAGACAAAGTGTTGTTAAGGTTATATCAACTCAGAGTTCATAAACCAAAAGAGCCGTTGAAGGTGTCTACCTTTAACTGGAGACAAAAGTCAAAAAGAGGAAGACAACATCGCACCATACCGACAATCGACAAAAAATGTGTCATTGAAAAAAGATGTCAGAAGTACAAAGTTCCAAACTGCAAAAAGTGAAGACCGGCTACATGAAAGACTATTGCCTAAAACGTGTTAGGGAGTTTCAAACCCTAAATATAGTTGTTCCTCACACACCATAAGAGGAAACTCACGAAGTTATCTCCTCCAATGGATAGTTTTTAAGAGTGACCTTGATGTATGCTTATAAATACTTGTGACCCTCTACATTGTAAGGTTACGGGAAATTTATAAGCAACTCAAGAGCTCAAACTTATTATCGCAAAGTTGAAGCACTCGAAAACCCAAGAATTTCCCAAGTGCTTTATATTGAAGAGAGCTCATTAAACTAAGCCTAGCTTGATAAGATATATCCAAAGCTTAGTCGAGATATCCTAGCCTTTGCATTGTACTTCATTGTAAAGGATATCTCATCCTAGTTGGAAACCAACCAAGAAACCCCAAACCCTTTAGAAGGTAGTTTGAGTGTGATTGTTGGTGAGAAGAGTTGAAAAGAGTTAGTAAACTACGCGGAGTAGTCAGAAAGCTCTAGAGGTGAAGTTAGTAAGCTACAGAGGTAGTCTGAAAGCTTGTTTATGTTTGAGTAAGTAAACTACGGAGGTAGTCAGGAAGCTCAAGGTCGGGTTGAGTAAGTAAACTACGGAGTAGTTAAAAGCTCGTACGAGTTGAGTAAGTAAACTACTCGAGGTAGTCGAAAAGCTCGAAGTGATTAGTGAATTTCTCGAGGATTAGAGAGTGGACGTGGGAGCTTGAGTCTCGAACCACTATAAACTAGCCGTGGTTGTTTATTGCTTTTTTATATGTGCTTAATCGTTGCATTGACTTAAATCTGAAAGCATATTTTCACCGATATTTCGGTTGGAATCAATCCAATTTGAAGTTGCATATAAAATTGAATCACAACCTAATCACTATTCCATTCAAGGAAGGTTTTTCAAAGAAAACTTTAAACGCAGTATAAACTAAAGGGCCAACCATTCCGCTTTATCCGAGTAGCTAGAACAGATAGTTACCAAACCGAACTTACTCTTCCGAGGGTTCATGAAGTTAGTTATCGATCCAAGCAACTCAGATCTCTAAAAACTCGACTCGATTGGTATTATCTCGAGGTTTTAAAAGCGGCTTTCGAGATCACCGCCTCGATAGACTTTGACTCGGAGCGACTTGTGCTTCTCGGGACCTAATCTTGAGATTATCCGACCCAAGTGACCTCGGTAAAAAAAGAAAAGTTTTAAAAACACTGAACACGTGTATTCCCCCCCCATACACGTGTAAGACTCGTTTACACCGGGACCAACACCTTTAAAGCAAGACTACTGGCGAAAGGTTATACTCAGAAAGAAGGGATCGATTATGAGGAAACTTTTTTCGCCAAAGAGCTATGCTCAAATCTATCCAGATTCTCTTATCGATTCTTTGCGATTTCGACTTTGAAATCGGCAAATGGATGTCAAGATGCCTTTCCTTAATCTAAGTCTTGATGAAGAGATCTATATGCAACAACCCCAAGGCTTCATTGAAAAAGGCCTAGAACACCTAGTTTGTAAGCTCAAGAAGTCCATTTACGGACTCAAACAGGCATCCAGAGCTTGGAACCAATGTTTTGATCAGGTTATAAAGTCTTATGGGTTTGATCAAAATGAGTTTGAAAGTTGTGTATACAAAAAGCGTGTCGGAACTGCATTGGTATTCTTAGTACTATACGTAGATGATATTCTGATCATCGGGAACGATGTGAAGGTATTATCAGACGTAAGGGCATGGCTTTCAAAATAGTTTGACATGAAAGACTTAGGGGAAGCCGGACACATCCTTGTGATCAAGATCACTCGAGATCGCAAGAAAAGGATGATCGGCTTATCGCAAGCTTCATACATAGACACTGTCTTGATACGCTTCAGCATGCAAGATTCCAAGAAAGGCTTCATACCTTTCAGGCATGGAATCCATCTATCCAAGAAAATGTCCCCTAAGACGCAAAAGGAGATAAATGACATGAAAGGAATTCCTTATGCTTCGGCTGTTGGAAGCCTCATGTATGCAATGCTATGCACGAGACTGGATATCTGCTTTGCCGTAAGCATGGTGGCAAGCTATCAAAGTAACCCCGGGAAAGAGCATTGGACAGCAGTTAAAAACATTCTGAAGTATCTGAAAAGAACTCGGGATAGAATGTTGGTTTATCAGCCAGATGGTCCAATCCCCATCGGCTATACGGACTCGGATTTCCAATCAGACATAGACTCCAGAAAATTTACCTCCGGTAGTGTGTTTTGCATGGGGGGAGGAGCCGTGACATGGAGAAGTGTCAAGCAGAAATGCGTCACAGATTCTACCATGAAAGCCGAATATGTAGCTGCTTGTGAGGCAACGAAAGAAGCGGTTTGGCTCAAGCACTTCCTAGTGGACATAGATGTGGTTCCGAATTTGCCCAGCTGAATCACTATTTATTGTGACAATGCCGGAGCAGTTTCAAATTCAAGGGAACCAAGAGCCCACAAAGCCAGCAAACACATAGAAAGGAAATACCATCTTATACGAGATATCTTTAAGAGAGGAGATATAGATGTGGCAAAAATAGCGTCTGAGGACAACCTAGCAGATCCATTCACAAAGAGTCTACCTCTGAATACATTCGAGAGACATGTGGAAGGAATGGGTGTCAAGACCATTGCCAATCTGCTTTGAGTATAAGTGGGAGAAATTATTAGGTTCGTGTAGGTGACATTAGATGTCACAAACTGCACGAGACATGTTGTAGTATACTTAAAAGCAGACTTTGAGTATAAGTGGGAGATTGTTGGGATTATACTAGAAAGTATGCTTTTTACTTTGTATAATCAAAACGGAATTTCGAACTTATTTACTGAAATAAATTTTTTATCACTGATGCGTTAAATATTATCGAATGTTACATATATTTACTACATAACTGTTCAATAATTCGTACATGTTACATTGTAGTTAATTTAGTGATACCAGATCACAGAAGATTAAATTAACAGTCCCTTGTAACTAAAAGTACGCCATTCACGATCTAGATGGAAATGAACAACCCATCGCGAGAGGTTGAAGTGTAAGGCTCAGATTGGCTTGTCTTGACCAAGAGATTACACTAGTGCATGACTGGTGCACTGAATAGGACCTACAGGAGGATAAATTCTTCAGAACTGTACAAGGAAGAATTAGATCTCAGTGGTTCGTTATTTCTTAATCTTCGTACCTTAAATAGGATCACGTGGGATTTGTAACTATTGCTTTGACTTATCATGGGTAGCGAATCAACGAGATTCAATACTTTTTAGCTTGGGCAATATTATTAGTCACATGTGATTGCTAAGATTTAATACGAAGAATCGTGTGCAAGTACGCTTGTTCGATTTGCCCCCTTGGGAGGTTCATAAGCTTTATCATACCAAATCTTGCAAGTGGAATTAGTTTCCGGTATGGATAATAATGTTGAACCGTTCCTTGACCAAGGACAAAAGATATTAATTAATGGAAAGTTATTTCAGTGGCTTGAATTAATTAATGGGCTAGATAATCTTAAACACGGGAAATAATAACCGGGAGCCATATTGACTGTAATATGAGTTAAGATGGATAGTGCAATATTAATTATGTAGTGGGATTAATTAATATTTATGGGCTTAAATAATATTGTGGCTCAATATTAGATATTCAAGGTCCATTAGAAGGTCCAATCTTAATTCTCCTAAAGGCCCCCTGAGTAGCCCAATATATAGTCCATTAACTGAAAAAGGTGATTAAAATAAAATAAATATTGTTGCTTAATTTTCCAACTAAATTTCAAAAATCATAGATATGTTGGGAGAAAGTTTTTCTTTGAATTTTGTTATGGAATGAAGATATGTATTCTTGGAATACAAGATTATCTAATTAAATTCAAGAAATCTCCCACTAGGTTATCTATGATGTGATTTTCGAAAAATTAGAAAATATAGTGGGCAAGAAAGATTTTCTTGATTTTCTTGAAAAGATATTATGGAAGATATGTATTTCTTGAAATACAAGAATATCTCATAAATTCAAGAAGATCAAAATCTTGGATTCTTGACCCCAATATTTTCAAAAATTCCATAGCAAATAGAGAAGGTGGGATTTTGTGGAATATTATAATTATGGGAAAAAGAATATAGGAGATATATTCAAGATTTCTTGAAGATCAAGAAAAGAATTTTCCACATTATTTTAGACCTAAATTTTCGATCACCTAGCCTCTATAAATAGGGGATGATTACTTCATTCCCAAGTACCATTCCATGTGCTGGAAAAATTAGTAAATCCACAAAGGTGGTGCAACATAATTTATTTTTCTTTTGTTAAATCGTTCACAAGAATCCTTCCACCGGATAGTAGAACTAAGGCTAAGGGAATACTTGGGAAGTCATTACGGTTAGTCTATTCAGCCACACCGTTGCCATCCCAAGAGGTACGTTCACGTAAACTCGTAGAATTCCTCATGCGTAGGTTTTACGTGAATTATTATATGCATGATATGTTGTTGGATTATTATTTAAATTAATATAGGATTAATTCATGCTAGTAATAATTAAAGAATTAAATTTGTATTTAAATATTCACCCCGAATAGATCTGTGCAACTTATTCCCCAACAAGCTGATGTGCTCGCCACCTTCACCTGATGGATGCTTTGCATGGCACGCATCTCCATCTTCTTTCGTCTGTTCGATAATGTCGTTGCCTGATAGCATCCACCCACTGGACCATAATCTGGTCGTATTATGTGGATTTCTTGACTTTCTCGACCTCTACCCATAGTAGGAGCCCCTCTTTTAGGCGATTCTGACCTCTTACGGGATTCTTCGGGATCACTGTCAGATGTTTCTTCGGCCTTTCGCTTACCCCTATGATCTCCTATTTTTTCTGTTTGGGAGTCTCTGCTCGCCGGCTTTTTAAGGAACTGGGTAAGACGATTCTCCTCGTATAACTTCTAAAGTTGACGAAGTAAATCGTGACAATCTTCTGTATTATGCCCGATGTACTCGTGATAATTACAATATTTGGAAGCATTAAGCCGATTCTTGTCCATTATGATTCTTCGAGGCCTATCCAACATGTCCAGATCTTTGATTTGATTAAAAATGGTTTCTGCTGAAACGCCCAGAAGACTTCGTAGGGCGTTTGCTTCTGCTCTTTCTTCGAATGGTTTAAAAGACCCTGGGGGTTTATAGCCCCCCTCATTCATCACTTTTTTTCCAAAAACTTTCTTTGTTGTTGTTTCCTGACCCAATCGTGATTGGGCGAGCAGATCCTGCATGGCTATGATCTTGGCTGCTCGCTCTCAGAATTCGGAATATGTGTTCGCCCAATCCTGATGCATGGATTTCCACATATCCGTATTCAGGGTCAGGCCTCCGACCACCGTGAGGATCTTGGCATCCTCTTCAACTGGGGCCCCATCATACAAACACTTATCAAATCTTTCGATGTATGCTCGATCTGACTCACCCTTTAATTGGGAGAAATGCTCCAACCTTTGTTTTGGTGCTGGGCGAGCATACATGGATGAGAAATGGGATAGGAATTTCTATCCCAACTGAGCGAAAGATATGATAGACGCAGCGGGCAAAGTAGAAAACCGTCTATGTGCTTGATCACCCAAAGTTATGGGGAATGATCGGCACTGCGTCGCGTTGGTGGCACCCATGGAGATCATAAAGTCTGAGTATTTGCTGAGATGAACATGTGGGTTGGACTCAGCATCGAACATGGGGATTGGTGGTCGGATCTTTGCCACTTTCTCTTGTATTTCGGCCTCCATGATCGCCGGTGTTAGTGGCGAGCACGACATTGTGCTCGCTCGAGGGAATCCTTTAGTCACGGCCAGGTTGGCCTGTAAGCCATCGATGGCTTTCTGCATTTCTGCAAATTTTGTGGAACTGACAGACTTGGATCGGGGCTGTGTCCCATCATGAGGACCCTGGGGGTCATGCTCGTGATGGGGCAGTCCCCCTTTCCAAGTTAGTCCTTGACTACCCAATCGATGATGGATAGACAATTTTGTTCCAGCCGATTTTTGTTCGGGATGCGGGCGATCATGAGGATCTGAAGGAGCCGGTATGTTTGTCGGTTGTTCCCTCCCGGGATCCTGTCACCTATAATTGCCGATTCGATCTTTGACGGAGAGTCTCAAACGTCCAAACACTGATGGTCTAGACCCTTGAGGCTGCTCGTAATCCGACATATCATCAACCTTTTTGTCGGCCCGCTTCCGTGCAGCTTTCAATTTAACTTGCTCGCTATCAGGTGTATGCGAGCGTCGATCATCATCATCTTGAACTTTCAATTTGGCCAACTCTTTTTCGGCCCTCTCTTTCTGTGCTCGAAGCAAGAAAGTGATGGCCTTTGTTGTGGCCGCCGGATTGTTGGCAATATCTTCAAGATTGATGGTCTCCATTGTTTGATCTTTGTGAGGCTGACGCTGAGCCTCTTTCCGATCATGAGGTCGGCTCTGTCCCGACCTCTCTGACTATGTATTCCTAGATTGAGGCATTATATTTCTTTTTTCTGCCTCGGCTAACTATGGGATTGTGTATGGGTTGGTTTTCTGATACCCTCCTTCTAGCGCCAGTTGTTGCGAGTAGTTTTATATGGAGAATATTATGTGGCTAAGTTGATAACAACTCACAAACAAAATAAGTACGTGTACTATATATGGTAAATAACAGGAAATTGTTGACCCAGATCGTCAGTGAATGACTACTCTGGGGGCATGTCAAGCCAGGGATGTTGTATTGCGAGATTTACATACACAGTACAACATACTTTTCATGAGATGAACTTCTATGGAAGAAGATGATTTGGAGAGTAAGTGTGTGAATGCTGGGGATTTTTCTGACCCGTTTCTCTCTGGGAAATTTTTGTGAACCTTACCACTCTGGGAAATTTTTTCTGAACCTGTCTCTTGTTCTTTTTTCTTCTATTTATAGTACTTTGACAAGCATGAGCTGGTTTGGTAAGCATGAGCTGGAGACTTCAGGTCTTGCAAGAACTCATGTGATGCTGCCACGTTTCCAACTTCGTCTTCCTGGTTGATCTTTGCATTTGTTTGTCTATAAGGCACTCTTTTGATTGTCCAAATCAATCTTTTGCTCGACTGATCGCCTTGTTCGCCCCTTCGGACATATCAATTTTATATAGGAAAAGTATCCTCATCAAGCATATCCGAAGTCCTCCTCGGGTTATGCGAGCCCTCGGAGTTATCGAAAGCATCGAGCATGTCCGAGTCCTCGGGTTATCTCGAGTCCTTCAAAGCATCGAGTTCACTCTTCCGAATTCGGACATCCCGAGCCTCGGTCACTTGACTCGAGCTATCGATTTCTTTTTCCGATCGATCGGTTGTTGATCGAGATCAACATATCTTCAGGATTATCTCAGGATAGTACCAAGTCATTATGCGGATTTTGGCGAGTCAAAGCGTATTTGCTTTCGTTTGGCGGCGGGCTGGGCTAACGAACAAGCGTGTTAGATTCGGCGGTGAGCCGACGAGCAAACTTGCTCGTTAGGCGAACGACGAGCCACCGAACAAATGATGCTTGCTCTGCGAGCTAGCGAACAAAACTCACTTTAGTCGGCGAGCATGCTCGCTTGGTTGACAAGTGGCGAGCTGGCAAACAAACTTTGTTTGGTCGGCAAGCGGCGAGCACACTTGTCCATCGGGCATGATTATTTTGATAGTTGATTAATACACGTGTCTCTTCCATGTGTTAGATAAAATTGATTAATTATATCGAACACAACACTAGGCTTAGTGAATGAGCTCTCTTCAATGTGAAACACTTGGGAAATTCTAGGTTTTTCGAGTGCTTCAATTTGCAATAATACGAATGAGCTCTTGAGTTGCTTTCAAATTTCCCATGACCTCTCAATGTAAAGGGTCACTAGTATTTATAGGCAACTTCACCAAGGTCACTCTTTGAAAAACTATCCGTTGGAGGAGATAGCTTCATGAGTTTCCTCTTATGGTGTTTGATGAACGTCTATTTTTAGGGTTTGAATACTCCCTTGCATGTTTTAGGAAATATGCTTTCATGTAGCCAATCACCACTTTTTGCGATGCGGAACATAGTACTAACCGACATGCTTCAAAAGACTGTCGTCTTTTCGATTAATCGATAAAAATGCAGTGTTGTCTTCCTCTGATTGGTTCTTGTCTTCAGTAAATATAGACAAACATAACGGCTCTTTTTGGTCAATCTCTCTGAGGTGAGATAACCTTAAACAACACTTAGACTTAGTTCCTTTTGACTGCATGTGAATGTCTGGGGCAATATCTATTTTTCTGAATATCCGCGTTTTTCTCAGTTTTGTAGTCTTCAGGTAGATATTATTCAGTGCCTCGGAACATTCAGGTTATACTGAGTATTCAGTATTTTGTTGAGTCTTCAGTAACTACTGGGTCTTCACTATCTTCTGAGTCTTCAGTATCTTTTGAGTCTTGATGTCTTGATTCTTGATGTCTTGATTCTTGATTCTCTTCTTGAGTCTTGATGTCATCCCAGTGTTCAGTGTCTTCTGAGTCTTCTGAGTCTTGATGTCTTACGAGTCTTGATGTCTTGATTCTTGATGACATCTTGAGTCTTGATGTCATCTTGAGTCTTGATTTCTTGACAACTTCTTGAGTCTTGATTACTTGAAAACGTCTTGAGTCTTGATTTCTTCTTGAGTCTTGATTTCTTGAAACTTCTTGAGTCTTCAGTTTCTTAAGAAACTTACTGAGTCTTTAGTTTCTTCAGAAACTTACCGAGTCTTCAGTTTCTTCAGAAACTTACTGAGTCTTCAGAATCTTCAAAATCTAATCTGATCTATATCTGTCTGACTATACATGGTGCAGATAACATCCTGAACACTCTATACTGAATCCTGACTCAGTCTATCAAGATTATCCTGAACATGTCATACTCAGGGGTTTTGGGATATAATCAAAATCCTATTTATTAAATTCATCTCCCAACAATAATAATGTTGAACCGTTCCTTAACCAAGGACAAAAGATATTAATTAATGAAAAGTTATTTCAGTGGCTTGAATTAATTAATGGGCTAGATAATCTTAAACATGGTAAATAATAACCGGGAGCCATATTAACAGGAATATGGGTTAAGATGGATAGTGCAATATTAATTATGTAGTGGGATTAATTAATATTTATGGGCTTGAATAATATTGTGGCTCAATATTGATAATTCAAGATCCACTGGAAGGTCCAATCTTAATTCTCCTAAAGGCCCCTCAAGTAGCCCAAACATAAAGTCCAATAACTGAAAAAGGTGTTTAAAAATAAAATAATTTTTTGTTGCTATTTTTCCTAAATTTTCGAAAAATATGAATAAAAGGGGAGAAAGATTTTCTTTGAATTTTGTTATGGGATGAAGATATGTATTCTTGGAATACAAGATTATCTCATTAAATTCAAGAAATCTCCCACTTTGTTATTTATATGATGATTTTCGAAAAACATAGAAAAAGAAGGAAAAGAAAGATTTTCTTGATTTTCTTGAAAAGATATTATGGACGATATGTATTCTTGGAATACAAGAATATCTCATAAATTCAAGAAGATCCAAATCTTGGAATCTTTATCCTTATTTTTCGAAAAATACCATAACATGAGGAGTTGGGATTTTTGTGGAATATTTAATTATGGAGAAAAGAATATACGGGATATATTCAAGATTTTTTGGAGATCAAGAAAAAGATTTTCCCATCTTTATTTCCACCTAAAATTTCGACCAACCCCTCATTATAAATAGGGGATGAATGTTTCATCCCCAAGTGAACACGAAAAATTGGTTTTTCGGAAAAATATCAACGTCGATAAAATATCAAATATTTTGAAACGTCGACAGATTGTGTATTTTCGAAAAACCTAAATTGTGAGTGTGCAATTCCATGTGTTGGAAAAATTAGAAATCCACAAAGGTGGTGCAACATAATTTATTTTTCCTTTTGTTAAATTGTTCACGAGTTCCTTCCACCGGATTTTTGAACAATGGCAAGGGAATACTTGAGAGGCTTTTTGGTGTGTTCGTGTGAACGGGATCCATCTTCTCAACGGTTGTCACTCCGAGAGGTTAGTTCACATAAAATCGTAGCAATTCCGCATGCATAGGATTTATGTGAACTGTTTATATGCATTATTTGTTGTTGAATTATTATTTGAATTAATATAGGATTAATTCATGCTAGTAATAATTGTTAGAATTAAATTTGTATTTAAATATTCATCCCGAATAGATCCGGATAATTAATTCCCCAACATTGACAGGATCAAAGCATATCTGGCCGACGTCAGCATTTTAGCTAAACCGATCCCTGGCAAGAAACTATTTCTATACTTGGCGACCTTAAAACCTTCGAAGGCGCATAGGGTCAAACCCATCTGCCCATTTACTTTGTTAGTCAGACGCTAAATGAAACCGAGCAGCGATACCCTCTTCTAGAGAAATTAGCATATGCTCTAGTTATGAGTGTGAGGAAACCAGACCTTACTTCTTCGATCACCAAGTGGAGGTCCTCACTTCCTTACCCCTTTGCAATGTGCTCCATCGACCAGATACATCAGGCCGATGCCTCAAGTGGGCCATCGAGGTTGGATAGTATGGGGTAACATATGCTCAGTGGCCTGCAATAAAAGCTCAGGCCTTAGCCGACTTCATCGTTGAATTAACCCCTCCTCCTGGGGCCAGCGGTTCGACCAGCCCACCATGGGATTTGTACGTAGACGGCTCGGCAACTGCCAACAAATCAGGGGCAGGAATTGTGTTAATCAGTCCAGATGGGATTTCTTTTCAGAATGCCATCACTTTCGATTTCCCTGCCACCAACAACGGGGCCGAATATGAAGCGCTGATCAATGGTTTAGAAATGTCCGCCGCAATGGGCATCAAGCGACTTCAAGTACACACCGACTCCCAGCTCGTAGCACGCCAGATATCAGGGGAGTATGAGACCCGAGATATGTGGATGTCGGCCTACCAAGAGGTCGTCAAAGCACTTTGCCTGAAATTTGAACAAATCTACATCAACCTAGTACCAAGGGATGCGAACTCCCGAGCCGATTCATTGGCACAACTAGCGACTTCGGAGGGACCAGCAGAGATGAGGGATGTCACAATCACAAAACTCTCCCACCCCTCCACTGCTAACACAAACATCGCTTTATACACTAGACACCCCGAGTTTAATTTGGATGACCCCATAATCGACTACTTGATGACCGGGGCATTACCAACCCATGACAATCTGTGCAAAGCATTTGCAACTAAGAGCAACAAGGTACACATTGGTTGGTAACGAACTATATAAGCGAGGCTTCAGCATACCACTGCTCCGATGTGTTACCCCGAAGCAAGGGTAGGCTATCCTGCAATATATTCACGACGGGGTATGCAGAAACCACGCTGGGGGGCAGTCGCTCGCTCATAAGATGACTAGACAGGGGTATTATTGGCCAACTTTAAAGGCCGATGCCATGGTTTTCGCACGAAAATGCCACAAATGTTAAATACACGCACCATCAATCAAGGTCACACCTGAGGAACTCACCAGCATCCTCAGCCCTTGGCCTTTTGCGAAGTGGGGGATAGATATCATCGGGCCATTACCAACAGCCCCGGGTTCAGTCAAATACGCCCTAGTCGCAGTAGATTACTTCACAAAATGGGCAGAAGGCTGAGGCTTTGGCGATGATAGATCAGGATCACGTCATCAAATTCATATGGCGAAAGATCATCTGTAGATTCGGCCTATCACAAGCAATTATATCCGATAATGGGAAGCAGTTCGATGGTCATAAGATCGATAGTTTCTTCAGAAAATGCAAAATCACCAAGCTTTTCTCTACCCCTTATCACCCTCAGTCAAACAGTCAAGTCGAAGCTGTGAACAAGATCATCAAGCACACTCTGAAAACCAAGATTGAGGGAGGAAAAGGGAAGTGGGCCAGTGAGTTACCAGATGTACTGTGGTCATACAGAACGACCTGCAGAAATTCAACCGGAGAGACCCCTTATTTGATGGCATTTGGCTCGGAAGCAGTCATACCAGCAGAGGTCGAATTCCAAACTCTCAGAACCTCGCAGATCGCGACCAACTGCAACGATGAGGCCTTGGCCAGAAACCTAGACTTGCTTGAAGAGAAGCTATTAGAGGCAGGTATCCGAAATGCGAGATACAAACAACAGTCCACAAAATACTATAACTCTAAAGTGCGACTTTGAAAATTCAAAGAAGGTGACCTGGTCCTGAAGAAGACTCTCGGAGTAACCAAAGGAACTTTCGGACCAAACTGGGAAAGACCATACAAGGTCGCTCGAGTATTATCCAACGGGGCATACGAGCTCGAGAACCCAGATGACACTCAGTCTCAGTACCCGTGGAACGCATCTCATCTGAAGAGATACTATTAGTAGGGTCGAGGCCAGTGTACTTGTAAACTTTCAGGCGAGTCAATAATAATGAGTTAAATTTTCTTTTTCACAATTCCTGTGTTTAAACCCAGGGAGGTCGCATAGATGAAACATCGACCTCCCCCGGGAATGACTTTCGACATATTTGCGGCGAGATCACCACCCCTAGCGGTGTGATCCTCCCCTAACTTTATAAGACGACTAAGCGAGGTTCAATCTAAAATCGCAATGCCAATAAGACGAATGAACATACGCACAGATTATAGTCGCATAAGGAAATCAAGTAGGCACAATAAAGGAAAGAAAAAGGCAAATTTCATTAATGACAACAAGCCCGAAGATCGGTACATTATAAGAGCCCGAAGGCTAGTTTACATCAAGCGAAAACCAAGATACTACAACCCAATATCCACGACTGGCAGATGACTTCCGGCTTTAAGGCATGCTGATCAAAAGTATTGTTGGAGATGGGGTTCAACAACTTCTCAATCTCCTTTTTCTTATCGGGATTCTTAATGACATCATTCTTAAGAACGATCAAGAATCCCATCAGCAGCACCACTGACTATGTTCAAAGGTTGCCCACCTAATTGTTCCTGAATAACGCTGATGAGGGTGTGGGCAGCCCGCCTCCGGGGGAAGTCACGAACGTAAGCAGTCAGCTCGGTCACAATGTCAGGGAGGTCGGCAACAGGGTTCTTCCGCCGAACAGCTTGGATAACGTCCGCAACCGCCACGACATAGGCGAAGTTAGCATTCTGCTCTTCAACCTGCTTAAAGTGTTCGTCCTTGGCGGCCAACTTCTCCCCGACCTCTACATCCTTGTGGATCAGCTCCGCCTTCATCCGGGTCACAGCCTCCTTCTCCTCCCCGAGCAGTCTCTTGGCTTCCTTCAGCTGGCCCTCGAGCTCCAAGGCCCTCTTGGCCAAGTTAGCCTTGGAAACCTCCAGTTTCTTTTGCACCTCATAGGCAGCTATCAGTGATTTCGCTTGCTCGGAGGTCATCGCCTGGGCCTTCTCTAGTTTGTAGAGCTCGAGCTCGGATTGGGCGCAGGCCTTTTCCATGTAGAGGGCGGCCTTCAAGGAGTGGACAACAGCCGAATACATGTTGCCCATGAATTTTTGGCGAAGGGCAGAGGAGTGATCATCCACCTCCGGTGAGAACTTCTGCAGCTCCAGTTTGGTCCCAGTTTCTTCTTGGCAACCTCCAGTTTCTTCTGCAGCTCCTGACAGCAACAAGGAGGAACAAATATATTAAGTTTGGTCCCAGTTTTGAGGTAAATTCATTAAGAGTTGCAAACGGCCTACCTCTGCATCCTCTCCTCATCCCAACCAATCCAGGAATCGTCCTCTGGATGGCGGCCTCCCTCCCGGGTAGAAGTCGGCAAAGGTGTCGGGCTGGGAGCCACCTTTCCAGCACCCCGACTTGACGTGATCGGTGCGTGCCAGGTTCAACTCGCGCCCTCTTGGGAGGTCGATCACCAGCCACAGTGGCGGGTTCGGTAGCTTTCTTCTTGCCTTTGTTGGCAGCAGTGGGAGGAGTCTCGAATCGAAAGTCCCGGGCGGCGATTATTTGGGCGGATGCCTCATGGAGCCGAGATCTTGACGAGGTCGCGAGGCCATCTCGGAGGCAGAGGGCCGATGGCGGTAGATCGGGATATCCGAATCTAACATAAAAACAGAACCTTTAGCGCAAAATTGCAAAATACACTTGAAAAGATGCGGCCGAGACTTACAGGGAATCCTCAAGTGGCGAGGGTAAGTGTACAGTCCGGCTTGCAAGCGGTCGAGCTCGAAGTTCAGTAAATTAACATCTCGCCACCTAGGGGGTGTGTCTCGAACCTCCTTGAATGCCTCGAGAAAGTCCCAATATAGCTCAGAAGGTCGGGGCGCAAACACTGCAATATGAGAAAAGAATTAGATCAGTACAATCGAGCACAAAAATATTAAGGCGAAGTACCATTCTCAACATGGATCGCATAATCCGTAGGAACTCTAATGGATAAGGTGCTGGAAGAGGCCACCGACTCCCATGCTCCTCCTACAAACCACCATTTCTGGTGCCACCCGTCAACCTTATTCGGAATCCCACTCACGAGCTCTTTGCCTCTACAATGCCAAGACAACAAGGATAGTCTCCGGCTTTGAGCAACGGGCACATCACGCGAGATATCTCTCCTAATTAGGCGGTCTTTTTCACCGTCCGCCTAAAACGACCATGGTGGAGATGATGTAACTCCACCCATTGGGGGTGATCTGCGTGAGGCTCACATTCCAGGCCGCCAGCAGATGGGAAATGGCCGGGTGCAATCGAAATCGAATATCGACCGACATGGAAGACTCATTCACAGCAATCATTCCGGGAGGAGGCTGATCGGCGCTTTCATCCAGAGTCGGCCCATAAAAATGCACATCCCGGGGCACCTTGTACATGCGATTTAAGTCCCCGCACATATCGACGGAGAGCACAGATCAAGATTTTTATCGACGCACGCGAAATTGAGAGTCGACCGACTTGGCGGTATGCCCGGTCAGTTGCTTTGTACGAGTCCGATTAAAATACGATCATAATTGAAGACTCGCTCATAAGCCCCATAATCCAAACCGAAAGGCGTAAGGACCCACCATTGATTTGATCGTTTCCCGGACGGGATGAAGGAGATTAACATCCAACGGGGGAAGATGGGTAATTTCGGCCAATTCTTCTAGAAATTGCTCATCCACCGATTCATCATTGGCATCGTCTTCCCGGCGGTCGCCCATAACCTTAGCCAATGAACTTTCACCCACATGCCGGTGGAGCCAAAAATCGGCATGCGACAAAAAAGGCTGAGGGATGTTATCCTCAAAAGAGGAGGAAGCCACCATTGGCTGAGAGGCAAAAAGGGATTTGGAAACACTAGAATCCATAAATTCGAAGAAGGGCACCAAAGTGCTTACCTATGATTAATTCCGCTTCAGGGACACGAGAATGCATTTCGGGTGGAAGGGAGAAAGAACCAGGAAGAGTATCTTGAGGAAATTCTTTCGCAAGATAGTCGCAGGAAATAAGGTTTTCAATACCTAATTCCCCGCCTATTTATCAAAGAATAGGAGGGGCCAAAATGAAATTAGCCAAAACTTCAGCCCCCTAGAAACAAAAAGACGTGAGGGGCACGCGTGAAATCCACTATGGCATCTCATTGGATGAAATAGTGGAACTTTACGTCATCATCTTGGCACGATATCATTTCGAATCCCTGAGATCGAGGGAAGTCTGATGCGTCGATTTGTATTATCGAGGTGACTTTTCACCTGCCTGAGGATAGTAAGTCGCTCATAGGAGACTTTTCAGGTCGGATGATCGCGAGTCGATTTAGTCCATGTGTCAAGCCAAGGTCCCTTCTCGGAACAAGAGACCTCAACTTGAGGGGCAATTGTTGTAGCATGGATAAACCCGACCCCCCTCCTGGACACGAAGGATTATAAACAATCCAACAAAGACTGCATGAAGCAACCTCGGCAAGGGGACCAAGGGATCAGCCCACGTAATTCCCAAAAGACAAAACCTTCAAGTTGCAAAGGTCGGCAACTCGGGTAGTCGGCAGTTCGGGAAGTCGCGATGTGATTTCCATTTTATATCCTCAAGTCGGGAGCGACCTGCACCAGACGTAACTATACAGTTCACGTGGTTAATGACAGCCCCCGACACGCCACTAATCCGCCCTCCACATCCGCTCCACTATTGGCGCACGCTGAAGATGGACGATTTCTGGCAGGTCAAGGCGGGATTAATGGTTCCCGATATTGTAGCCCTTTCATAGGCATTAGTCCTTATGTAAATTCCCACCCAAAGGGTGGGAGTCGTAGTATAAATAGGCCACCACGGCCACCTCTGTAATAGGTCGAACAACATATACTTCTAGGCATATACATACATCCTCTCCCTGGCTTGGACGCCCTCGGACGTAGTGTGATTCCAAAGACGAACTGGGTCACCAACTTCTTTGTCCCTTTCTCTGTTTCGATTGCCTTTAGCATACGCATTTCACAATAATTATTGTTTAACTGGGTAGATAAAAACCAGTTACAACATATGTAGAATAGGATTCTGAGTGATTGCAATAGCACTATTACTGTCACAGAATATAGGTACTTTCGTAGCTATAATGTTATAATCCCTCAGCTGGTGACTAAGCCAGAGCAGTTGGGAGCAACAGCTTTCTGCAACCACATATTCTGCTTCAGTAGTAGATGTCGCAACTGATGTCTGCTTCTTTGAAAACCAAGAGATCAGTTTACTACCTAAAAACTGACATGTACCTGAGGTTGACTTCCTGTCAATTCTGCAACCTCCATAATCAGAATAAGGATACCTACTAAGCTCTAGATTATCATCTGATGGGTAAAATAAACCAAGGTTTACTGTCCGCTTCAGATACTTAAGAATCCGCTTAGCTGCTTCCAGGTGACTTTGCATTGGATTTGCCTGAAATCTGGCACATACACCTACTGTAAATGTTATATCTGGTCTGCTAGCAGTCAGGTATAGTAGAGATCCAATGAGAGCCCTATATTCTTTCTAATTAGTTTTCTGACCATTCTCATCTAGATCCATCTTGAATCCAGTCATCATAGTAATTCTGGCTTCCTTACAGTTTTGAACTCCAAACTTAGCCAACAAACTCCTAGTGTACTTCGCCTGACAGATGAATATCCCTTCTATACTTTGCTTAATTTGTAGACCCAGAAAGTAACTCATCTGACCCATCATGGACATCTCGAACTTCCCTTGCATCAGCTTGCTGAATTTATCACATAAACTCTTATTGGGAGATCCGAAGATGATGTCATCCACATAAATCTGAACCATCATAATATCTTCTCCATCTTCTATTCTGAATAAGGTTCTGTCCACTATTCCTTTAGTGAAACCACTGTCTATCAAGAATTGAGAGAGTGTATCATACCAAGCTCGAGGAGCTTGTTTCAACCATAAAGAGTTTTTTCTTAAATCGGTACACCGGTCGCCTTTTTTCAAAGCCGTGAGGTTGTTCAACATAAACTTCCTCGGCTAGTACCCCATTTAAGAATGCACTCTTTACATCCATCCGATACACAATAAACCTCTCTCGGGTCAGATATGCCGAAATAAATTTAATGATTCAAGCGAAGCGATCGGTGCAAAGGTCTCATCATAATCAATTCCTTCTGATTGTGAATACCCCTTAGCAACAAGTCTTGCCTTATTTTTTGTTATGACATTATTCTCATCTCTCTTGTTCTTGAATACCCACTTTGTGCCAATCACATCTTGATGGATTGGTCTGTCCACCAGTTTCCAAACCTGATTCCTCTCAAACTGTTCCAGTTCTTCTTGCATGGCTAGAATCCGGTTTGATCTTGTAGAGCTTCTTCTACTTCATTGGTTCCTTCAAAGATGATAACAACAATACATGGCACTTTCACCAATCTGATGTCTAGTTTTAACTCTATCAGATGAGCCTCCGATGATCAGATCAGTTGGATGACTGGTTACCCAGGTCCTTTTTTTCTGATTTGCATCAGTTTGGAGAACATCATCCTCTTCTAATAGTAGTTCATTACTAGTGATTGGGTGTGGTGCAGAATTATGATCCACTTGACATGGACAAGTCTCAAATTTACGTGGACTCATCATATGTTGATGTCCCGTCTCACAGGAACTTCAGTGTTCCCCCGAACCGTATGGTTCGGTTATTCTTATCTCAATCAGACGCCTTCTTCATTGACAAAGCCAGCGTACCTTTGGGTCCGATTGACCGGTGAATCGCCAAGATCAAGTTCGAATATACACCGTTACATGATCCGATCCTTTTTCCTTGATACTTAGCTGATCCATTTTATGTGCATCAAAAATTTGTTGATCTAGTCTTCGCTTTGTTCTAAGGCAGATTTCTCTTGTTCAGAAGATGTGTTGGGAAATTTATAGTTTTGATGAAAGTTCCAAAATCACATGTAATAGGACCGATCGGACACAGTAGGTCGATCGATGATTATATTACCCGCTATAGGGGAAAGTTGATAATGATTGTATAGAACAACCGATGAAATAGATAGGTCACATATTGAGGGGAAACTCAATATGTATAGGTCGATCTCAAGACTCAAAGGACAAATTGGAGATATCCGACAGCGGCCGAATGCTAGAAAAGAACAGAAGATCGATCGATCCGATCTAGTCGATATCTCAAATTGAAGTCATAAAGCTCAAACTCGAATACTTGAAGATCGATGACTTCCGTAAGATCGCACCGGAAGACCTACATCGGTAAGTCCGCCAGGTTGAAGCTAAGTCAACCGCAGACCAAGACTTATCGGTAGATCGATTCCAGATCGATCAAAGTCACCACCAGAAAACCCGATGTTTCACCTAATCATACGCCTATGATCCGAACAAGAAGAATGTCAAGCGTGGTTGGAAGAACAACAACGAAAAAGTGAGTCTGCTATCCAATAAGAACAAGACACGATGATCGGAGCCGGCAATTGCGGGATTTGATGCTACCTCTCAACGAACTACAAAGTACAAATTCACGCTTTTGGCCATGTCGTTCCTGAAGCTCGTCACATCAAGCCTGCAAGTCTACCAAATATAGCATGAAATTCAAATTGCTCTCCAACGGCTCTTTGATTTCAAGGTCTATAAATATGGGATCACACTTCAGAGTGAAAAAAAAAAAAACGCTGAACAATCAAGAAGCTCAAGCTAATATCAGATTTCCGCACAAGAACACAAACAAGAAGATTAATTTTTATTAAGTGTTCATCCCATAAGTTCTTAGCATAAAAATCTTTTCATCTAGCTGTTAGGCTGCTTATACGCAAGAAAAGATTTCATAGTTGGAACCAAAACAATCTTACCCAAACCCCCAAGTTAGGTTAAGTTGTTTAACAAGATTTCAGACTAGGGTTTCTAGTTCTGATCTCTGGGATCGGTTGAGTGTGAACTCCTTAAACATCTAGTTGGTGTACTGTGTTGGACTTACACATAAAACAAAGTCCAGTTGGTTAAGTAGGTGCCCCTTGTGATAGGGAAGAGTGGACGTAGGACTGGTTTGTCCGAACCACTATAAATCTTGTGTGCCTTTACCGCTTTGATTAACTGATTACACAATCGCACACAACCTTTAAAGCGCATACATATTCCAAATCGAGATCGATTAGCACCAAGCATCTCGATCCGATCAAACTTGACACTTCACCAACCGATTAAAAGATTAACTTTGGAATCGATTTATCAAAACCGGTTTTTCACACGGTAAAACTTAAGCTTCGCACACATCGCTTAAACCGATAGTTACCGAATCGATCGCCTTCAAAGCGACAAGAAGTTGGTTATCGCCCAAACCGATTCACTCACACTCGATCAAAGTTAACCGCCTCACACCTTGATTTGTACAAAAGTTTTCGTAAGTCTATTCACCCCTCCCTCTAGACTTCGCCCTCAAAAACCCGCTCGACCTACAAGTGGTATCGGAGCGGTTGGTTCTCTTCGACCCATCGACTTTGTGTATCATCGATTCTTGAGGAAGAATCTTTGTGGTCGATCGAATCGATCTTGAAAAACCGTTTTTAAAACTCATTCATTTTCCAAAATCACTCAAAGATGGATAACACCTCGTATGTATCATGATCTACCGTTCTCAATCGATGAGTATGCAGATTGGGCCATATATATGTCCAACCATCTAGGTTCGATCAAGGGCGTAATGATGGAAGTCATCGAAAAGAGAACCCATCATCATATATTACGACAACCCCGCGGTTGGAGGAGATCCAGAACTTTGCCCCGGAAGTCTTGTACGTAAAAGCCCAGCCTTGATGGATGCAGAGGAAAGAAAACTGCATACTCTAGATACTATCGCAATGCACATTATCATGAAAACAATGGATAAGGTCACCAAGGAAAAGATTAAGTATCTCAAATCTACGAAAGCAATGTGGGATACTCCGCCGAGATATGCGAGGAAATGAATGATAAAAGACAAACATCTACAAGCCGAATCGGTGAAGTTCAAAAATCAAGATGTCGCCAAACAAAACCATCAACGAACTCGATGGAAGGATTATGATGTCAATAAACAAGCTTCGAGAACTTGGTAGAGAGATGTCTGATAAAGATATAAACTACAAAATTTTAAGGTCTCTCACCAAGAAATGGGACATGAAGGTCACGCAGAATCAAGGATTGCCAAGACATTTCAAAAATGAAACCAAGTAGCTTGTTCTTGAGCCTTAAATCTCACGAGTTCGATTTGATTGAAAGAGGACAAAGCTCGATGAAGATGAGGGGCCCGCAAGCCTCAATTCAAAAATCGCTTGCTTTTAAGGCAACCAAAGAAGAAGAACGAAGGCCAACGAACTGTTGGGAAATATAATGAGTCGCAGTAATCGACGCTTCTCGCTACCAGAAGCTTGAGAAGTCGAACGTCCAACTTGGTAAGTATCGAAGGTTTTATAAGGACTATCAACATAGCCGAGGAGAGATAAGAGATCAGCCAATGATCTCCGTGAAGAACCAGATCCGATGATCGGAGGGATCACAGAGATGAAAAGAAAAGAGATAATCGATCGAGGAAGGAAGAGATAACCAATCGCATGTAAGAAGCTCGGATTACTATCGAAGGGAAGTCACCGACAGGGTCATACGCATTTTGAGTGATTCACCCGAAGGAAAGGTTCGTGGATCAAGGAGCGTGTTTAACCGTGAGAAGCCAGTCACTATAGCGCAGATCGCCTGCACTGACGCCAAGAGAAAGGGAAGAAAAGAGGAAATGTAAGAGAGCAACGTTATAGGACGTAAGAGCCATGGTTGTCGATACGCCAGAATTGACGATTCCTATCTACCCTCCGAGGACTCGATACTCCTCTTCAGAGAAGACTTCCCTCGAAAGAAGGTTGTTGACTTCTATGAAAATGAAGATCCGATATTCTCTTCGACGATGATGAGATCTCGCCTCGATGGCCGTGGAGGATCAACTGAGGTAACCTCCAAACTCCGCTTTCGCTCACTTCTACACTTGCTATCATTAGCACACCGCCGGGGGAGATTGACCAGAAGCTCTACTAAGAGTAATTGCTTGAGGATCTCTCCAATGCAAAGAGACACTTATGCTATAGTGGAAGCTAAAAATGATAAGTCGAGGACCGTAAACAATCACTTGCTAAAGAAAATGATCTCAAGAAAGCCTCAACTTAGATCACCAAAATCTCGCTTAGAAGGCAACCGAGAAATTTAAAATTCTCGGTTAAAGCTTCGATCGAGAAGCGTATCAAAGATCACCGGCAATTAACAAAACAAAGAAGTCGATGACTTCAAAATCCTCGCAAGAAAAATTCGATGAGCTGCTTCCAAAAGCATGAAAGTCTAAAATCATCCGAGGATAATCTGTGAAGAAAATAGAGGTTTTTTCAAAATCATCTAAAACCGCTCAAGACATGAACGCCTATTTTCAACAACGATTAACAAGAAGGGACTTTGCTATGAGAACCCTTCCACATCCTCAAAAGCCCCTACCGATTCATCCCAAAAGGTGTAATCAGACGAAGCTTCGAAAAAGATACACCAAAAGCCAAACATGTATCTAATAAGGGTAAAAAGATCGGTTGAGCGGTAAAGGCAGGTGCCTAACCGTATGGGGAAATGTAAATGGACCCAATCGGTAAAGCATCGGTCGAGGAATCAACAAGAACCCGTTCTTCCGAAGAGACCTCAACTCGATCAACAGATCGAAATCGAAAAAAGACAACTGTAAAAAGGAAGTCCAATCGAGACCCAATCAAGGTCACCGCCTAATAAGCATGCTTCGTAAACCGCAAAAACCACCTATGCCAAAAAAGATATGAATCTTTTGATGGTAGCAAATCGTATCTACCCCTATAACCGTAAATCTAGGGTCACAGACTGAACCACAATCGGATAAAAAGAAGACAAACGTAAAAGATAAATCCCAAGTCTTCTAAGTCATCCAAGGTTCACACTAATAATCATACAAATCGAAAAGATATAAAGAGACGATAATTATGTTGATAGGTATGGGAGACAAATCAGGCCTTCTAATCTAACCGATCACAATAGAAGTGCTCGCTTGTATGGATCCCCAAAACTAATCCTAACCCCTCGGGACCCAATCCAAAAGGGGTACCTAAAGCCCGATTTGGGCTGCAGGATCGCGTGGTCCGCCAACAAAGGAGGTGTGCAAGCAACTATCCGGGTACATCGATAGTGGATGTTCAAGGCACATGACAGAAGCAAGCACCTCCTCAAATTTCATACTTAGAAACGAAAGGCCAGCGTGTACTCTTTTCGGTGATGATAACTTTGGTTATACCAAAGGGTTCTAACCTTAGAGAATGATGATGTACAAGTAACGGAGTCTTGTATGTGGAAGGTTTGAAGCACAACCTACTATCGGTTTCACAATTTCTGCGACAATGATTCAAGGTGTTGAGTTCTCGATCGACCAATGCACTATCAAGAATCGAGCCACTCAACATTTTTGCTAATCGGTTTAAGGAAAGGGACGATTTACACCGATTGGAACAGTTGCCCAAGAAATGCATGCCGATTGTTAAGAGCTCCAAAAGTAGCGAGTTGGCTCGCACAAAAAAGAATGAGCCATCCGAACTTTAAAACTCTTAATAAGATAGCAAGGATGTCTCTAGTGGAAGGACTTCCGAATGAAGTATTTTCAAAGGATCGGACATGTCTTGCATGTCGGAAGGAAAAACAGTCAAAGCTTCATTCAAGGGAATTCGGACCGCATCCAAAATCCAGAGTATCTACTTGATGCCATATGGATCTATTTGGACCATTACACCAAATATCTCAACGGACGAAATATACTCTGTAATCGTGGATGACTATTCCAAGTTTACAGGGTTATATTCTTACATAAGAAGAAGAATGAGACGACAAATCGAAGATACCCGAGAAATGCTAAAAAAGATTACAAAATGAGAAGGGTGTCGAGATAGTAAAAAATCGAATCGATAGAGGTACAAAATTTACAACTCTTTTATTACTGATTTTTGCTCTAAGTTTGGTATACAGCATGAAACATCAGCTGCAAGGACGCCACAACAAAATGGAGTAGCTGAACGGAGGAACAGAACTCTCAAAGAAGCTGCTCGCACGATGTTAGCTGAACATGCAATACCAAGCCGTTTCTGGGCAGAAGCAATCAACACTGCATGCCATACTCGTAATGTATGTCTTCCCGACTAAGGCTCACTACAAAACACCCTATGAACTGTGGAAGGACAGAAAACCTCGTGTCTCCTACTTCCATGTTTTTGGGTGTAAGTATTTCATACACAACAATGGGAAGAGTCAGTTGAAAACCTTTGAGGCCAAGTTAGATGAGGGTATATTCTTAGGATATTCCTCATCTAGCAAGGCTTTCGGGGTTTACAATGCATTTAACCCTACTTGTGGAAGAAACACCCCATGTAGTCTTTGATGAAGCGTCGTCTGAACAAGAGAAATCTGCCTCAGAACAAGATGTACCTGATCAACAAGTACCTGATGCTCAGAAAATGGATCAGCTAATGATCAAGGAAAAAGAATCAAAAACCGTAATAAAGATACATTCCGGATCTAGTCGATTCACCGGATCATTCGATCCTAAGGTACGAAAAAAAACTGTCGGTGAAGAAGCCGACTGGTACCGAGATAGTATCAATCGAACCATCCGGCCTTCGGGAACATCTGAAGTTCCCACGAACGTACATCAACACATGATGAGTCCAACATCACCGAGACTTGTTCTTATCAAGTGGATCATAACTCGCACCACTCCCAATCACTAGTAATGAAATTTTTATCGAAACGGACGATGTTCTCCAAACCGACGCAAATCGTAATGTAAGGACACGGATAACCATCATCCAACCGATCGATAATCGGAGACCCATCCGAAAAAGTTAAAACTAGACATCGATTGGTGAAAGTGCCATGTATTGTCGCTATCCGCCTATGAAGGAACCAACAACAATAGAGGAAGCTCTACAAGACGCAAGCCGATTCTAGCCATGCGCAGAGGAGCCGGAAAACGATTCGAGAGAAATCAAGTTTGGGAACTGGTAGATAGACCAAGTCATCAAGACGTTATTGGCACGGTGGGTATTCAAGAACAAGAGAGATGAGAAAAACTCATCACCGTAAATAAGGCAAGACTTGTTGCTAAGGGGTATTCACAATCGGAAGGAATTGATTATGATGAGACCTTTGCACCGATCGCCGCCTAGAAGCCATTCATTCGGTGTTTCGCATATGCTTCCCACGAGAGGGTTCACTTTGTATCGATGGACGAAAGAGTGCTTTCTTAAACGGGGTACTAGCAGAGGAAGTTTATGTCGAACAACCTCCGTGCTTTGAAAAGGGCAACCAGTGTACTACTGCCTAAGAAAAAGCTCTCTATGGCCTCAAATAGGCTCCTCGAGCTTGGTATGATACACTCTCTCGGTTCTTGATCGAAAAGTGGGTTCACTAAAAGGAACAAAGGATGAACCTTATTCAAAATAGAAGATGGAGAAGATATTCGATGGTTCAGATTACGTGGATCTACATCATCTTCGGATCTCCCAACAAAAGTCTATGTGAAAGATTTAGCAAACCGATGCAAGGGAAATTCGAGATGTCCATGATGGGTCGATGAATTACTTTACGGGTCTTCAAGTAAAGCAAAGTACGTAGGGATATTCATCTCCAAGCAAAAGTACACTAGGAATTTATTGGCTAAGTTTGGAGTTCAAAATTGTAAGGAAGCCAAAATTCCTATGATGACCGGATTCAAGACGGATCCGTATGAGGATGGTCGAAAAAAAAATCGGAAGGAATATAGGGCACTCATTGATCTCTACTATACCGACCGCCAAATAGACCGATATATAACCTTCGCAAAGAGGTGTATGTGCGATTTCGTGCAAAAATCCAATGATAAGTCACCTAGAAGGACTAAGCGAACCTTGAAGTTCTCAAAGGGACAAGAAACCTTGGTTTATTTTACCCATCGATGATAATCTAGAGCTTAGTGGGTATTCGATTCTAATTATGGAGGTTGCAAGATTGACGGAAAAAATCCACCTCGTGAACTTGTCGGTTCTTAGGAAGTAAAAGCGATCTCGTGGTTTTCAAAGAAGCGGACATCGGGCCAACAACATCCACTATTGAAAGGTAATATATGGTCAGGAGGAAGTTGTTGTTCCCAACCGCTCTCGCTTAGTCGGCGGTGAGGGATTATAACATTGAAGCTAAGAATGTACCTATTTTTTCGTGATGATAATAGTGTTATTGCAATCACTCGTAAATCTGTTCTACATACAAGATGCAAGCATGTGGATGTCGGGCACCATTTTATAAGAGATCATGTTGAAAAGAAGAATATCGAATGGAAAAAGATTCATACTTGATATACGTAAAGTCGATATTCTTACCAAGCCACTAATGAGATCGATTCGAGAGAATTATGCAATGAGCTAGGCTTCGGATCTTGGAGAAAATGCACCTAAAATGTTTGATGGAATGATCTCCGAACCCGGTGGTTAAGAAACTAATCGGTTTAAGTGAAATCGGTTGAATTTGATATCTCAATCGATCGTAAGATCGATCAAGGAACCGATATGAGAAGGTCTTGATCGATTTAAAGTTTATCAGATTAAATGAACTGATCGTTTAAAGGATTATCTGATTAAATCTGCTCAGTTATACTTTGTAAGTCGATTAAGCTAAAATTCAACAAGATTCACAAGTAGTATTCACAAGATTAAAGCTTAAAATCGCATAAAGATACAGAAATTTTACACAACAATGAAATAACAGAAATTTTCATTAATAAAAACCCGAAGGTCAGGTTACATTACAAGATACAAGTACAAGAGGACCCGGAGGTCAGTACATAAACCCTAAACCCTAAACCCTAGACCTTAACACTAAACCCTCATCCTAACCCTTGAAGAAGTGGAGAGAGAGAGATTTTAAATCGATGCTCTCATTTTCCCCCACTTAACAAGGGGTGAGAGAGGCTTTAAAGAAATCCTAAAGTTCCGCTAGTCAAGCTAAAAACCAAAGGAGCGACAAATGCCTTGATAAGATTTTTTGCCGAGCCCTAAGAAAGAGTCGATGGGCTCTCCAACAGTTAAATGGTGAGTTGATATACGGGCATCACCGTTGTCCCGATGCGAACCGCACATCAAACTCATGTTCATTTTCGCATCGAGTCTGTTGATCTTGGGTTACGCTATCTCGATAGACACACAAGGTGCATACGGTTAGGAGAAGTGTCTTCTCGGGCCATGATAAGCGAACCCCGCCTTCGGTGGTAGAGAAGCTTGGCAACGATTGTATGTGAAATCTTTGATGACGACGAAAGATGTTGATAAGGGACACCTGTGGGGTTGATTTGAGAAGTCAAATCATTGAAAAAAGGGGTAAAGGAGTTTGCTGAAGTTTCAATTTAAAAATAAGGGTTCACCGTAATGCATGATTTTACAAAGAAGATAAGTATGGTGAATGGGTTATGTTGTGTAAAACAATTGGTCCAATTTATAGAGATCAAGCAAGGGTGCAAATGCAAATTCGAAGTTCTCAAAACCTTTTAGAGAAATCAGCACTAAAAAGGACAAATGTAGAAATCACGCGATCGATAATTGGAGAAATTTACTACGGATTGACATATCAAGAGATTCGGACGATAATTACAAGATGTCAAATCGCGCCAACTTAGGGAATAGAAGCTACTACTCTAGACTAAGTTTTGGCGGTAACACTTATCCCAAGAATTGGCTTGATCTCGAGAAGAATCGATTAGGTCAACTAAAATCGATTACATACTGAAGTGATCGATGAGGAAGATCACCGAGCTTGAAACTCCAACAAATCGATACATCGCCTATGGGAAAATACAAAAATATCGGTTGAAGGGGAACTTCAACCGATCAAGGAGAGATCGAAGGAAATCGACGTATTCAAGGAAGATCGGTTGAGCTTGAAACTTCAACAAATCGGATGCAAGTGAAGAAGATCCCTTTGTAGATGGCCACCCACGGAATGGGAAAGATAATGTGCAATTATGCGAACCGGCAACAAAGATTGTGGATGATAAGTTCGCATGCATCAATATCACTCGGGATCCTAATCCATGGAGGTCGAGCAAATTCTGCAAAAAAGGCCTTGAGAAATTTTATACGCTGCAATCGATGTATTCAATCCAAAGAATGCAAAGATGAAGCACTAGAATTCCTAAGGAATTTAAGAGTGGATCCCTTTACGGACATTCCAGAAATGAAATGCTCTCGACAAATCAATCGGAGAAGAGATCGATCGACGAATGATGATATAACCCGTCCTGCTTCAAATTTACCAAAAGGACGGATCTCGCTTTGCTCATTACAGAGAGAACGAAGATGAGCCGATCGTAAAAAAGCTCTTTTGAGAGGTTGACAAACATCATACGCCGGGTTTTGTCGGGCCAATGCTCAAGAGGAAATACCGATTGTTGTTTGACATATTGTCAAAAACAATTATGGGTATTGCATTTAGCCCAAATGCTCTTACATCCGTCAAAATGTACAAAGATGGTCAGCAATAATTGATGAAGCCAAGAACATCAATTGCACGGGTTCCTCGAAGGCCATTCTGCTCCAAGAACATGAGAAATTTGGAGTCAATGAACTAAGGCGTATATCTCGAAGAAAAAGATCGCCAATCTCAACAAAGTTGCGCTTATTCTCGAAGATAAACCGCCTAATCTTTGAATGGGAAACAGATTGATCAAGTCCTATAAGGCCTTTCACCGGCCTTCACCATCTTTGGGCCACCAAACGATGATATCGCCAACCCCCAAAGTCAAAGAAAGGAAAAAAGCAAGGAAGCTGCTTCACACCAGATGCCCCCCAAAGAAGAAAAGAAAACCGGTGAAGGCCCAGAGAAGAGGCCAAGAAAGCGGCAAGCCTCCATGACTCGATGCTTGAAGATGAGTCGATGAAGAAAGAGTGCCGATCGGTCTGTTGCAACATAAACATCGTGAAAATCGACAGTAAAGCTTCAAGCCGAGAGCTCGCCAGATCATTACGAGGAAGAAGCCATGCCGATCGATCTCGATTCTCCTCCAAGCTCGAAATGATTCACCACTCGCAATAATGGTCATTGAGCATGTCTCTCCTATTCTTCCACCTTGCCTTGAACTCAAACTGCAGATCACTTCATGAACCCCGAAGCTTACCCGATGTGGAACCCGTAAGCACTCGCTTCCACAAAGCAGAACCTCTCGCAGGTCGAACCGATCAGCCAACTTCCGCTACTCAAGCACAAACCGAACCTTCCACATCTCATCAAGTCGACCGATCGACCGAAATTCACGAGTCCAGACGACAAAGATCATAACCGGAAATTGATCGAATGCGAATCGAAAAGAGAAATTGATGAGTTATATCCGTAATCGGGTCGCCCATCCCGCCATAAGAGAGGAAGTTATGGAGATCCTCACCGAGAGATCTTCGCTAAAAAGCTTCTCGGACTTTATAATAATTATTGAACAGTATGGGCGGTGCGGATGAGTTTGCGACTTCGATTTCGACATGAGGAAATCAAGCTAAAGTGGGATCACCAAATTGAAATGATAATCAAATAAATCACAAAGCTCGATCCACGGTTGTAGGGTTGCTTTAACAGATTTAATCGAGATCTGGCGACAAAGCTCTCAAGCGGATGCCATCATGAAGGATGCAGAGCCGCTGATGATAGTGGAGCTGGTGTCTTTGCAGTTCATGACCAACCACTTTGGAGGCACAAACAATCGAATCGGATCAAGTGACACCCAACATTCCAACATCAAACGTCACTATTGATCAACTTCAGAGATCAAATATTGTCTCAAAGATCTCTCGAAAGAAGAAGTTGAGGGATCGATATTTTATCAAAGGCGATTGCCATCAAAGAAATAATCGATCAAAGGAATTGGCTATTTCCCATTAGGGCAATCAAAGATCGGTTTTCCCAAACTCAGGTCCCATCAAGGCGTCGAATCGAGCAAAGACCGTTGATGCCAAACCGACTCGGTGGATAAACAACAAGTTTTTTTTCGATGCTCAATCGACAAGCTAGAATTGATGAAAGAGAAACTTGACAAACCGATTAAAACACTCTCTCGCCATGGAATCTGCAAGATCGAAATATATCGAAGATTCAAAATCTAATCGCTCAAACTCAAGGCATATCTTCGCGGGTGTATCTCAACAGGCGTCGCGATCAATCTTTGGTTCTCGACCTCCCACCACACTACTCTTTTTGATCAAACCAAAAAGGGGAAGAGGATGAATGAGAAACCAATCGACATAACAGCGTCTTGAGGACATCACAAACTTGACCGGCGAAAAAGATGTCCAAAGAGCAGATAGTCAAGAAGCCCCGAAAAGTCAAGAAGAAAGAAGGGCGTAAAAAATGGCAGAGGCGTAAAATCAAGAAGAAATTCAGATCGAGAGTGAAGAAAGGAAGGGAAAAAAAATCCATTTCGAAACCTGAAGATCATCCAAAGAACAGCTTGATGAGATCATCCTAAAAACTGAAGAATCTGCTAAGAAACTCAATATGTATAGGTCGATCCAAGACTCAAAGGACAAATGATATCCCAAAAATAACTCGCCGCAATGCTAGAAAAGAACATTGAAGATCGATCGATCCGATCTAGTCGATATCTCACCAATCGAAGTCATAAAGCTCAAACTCATAATACTTGAAGATCGATGACTTCTAGAAGATCGCACTGTAAGACCTACATCAAACCGAGTAACGCCAATATTTATTAAATGAAGTTAAGTCAACCCAAGACCAAGACTTATCGGTAGACCGATTTTTTCAACTCACCAGTGAAAACCGATGTTTCACCTAATCATACGCCTATGATCCGAACAAGAAGAATGTCAAGCGTAGTTGGAATAACAACACACGAAAAAGTGAGTCTATTGAGCTATCCAATAAGAACAAGACGCGTATGATCGGAGCCGCAAGCGATTCTTGATTTGATGCTACCTCTCTGTAACGGCTACAAAGTACAAATTCACGCTTTTGGCCATGCCGTTCCTGAAGCTCGTCACATCAAGCCTGCAAGTCTACCAAATATAGCCTGAAATTCAAATTGCTCTCCAACGGCTCTTTGATTTCAAGGTCAATAAATATGGGATCACACTTCGTGAGTGAAAAAAAAAAAAAAAAAAAACAACAATCAAGAAGCTCAAGCTAATATCGATTTCCGCACAAGAACACGAACAAGAAGATTAATTTTTTATTAAGTGTTCATCCCATAAGTTCTTAGCATAGAAATCTTTTCATCTAGTTTTATTAGGGTCGCTTTACTGAAGAAAATATTTCATAGTTGGAACCAAAACAATCTTACCCAAACCCCCAAGTTAGGTTAAGTTGTTTAGCAAGATTCCAGACTAGGGTTTCTAGTTCTGATCTCTGGGATCGGTTGAGTGTGAACTCCTTAAACATCTAGTTGGTGTACTGTGTTGGACTTACACATAAAACAAAGTCCAGTTGGTTAAGTAGGTGCCCCTTGTGATAGGGAAGAGTGGACGTGGGGACCGGTTTGTCCGAACCACTATAAATCTTGTTTGCCTTTACCGCTTTGATTAACCGACACACACAATCGCACACAACCTTTAAAAAGCGCATACATATTCCAAATCGAGATCGCTTAGCACCAAGCTTCGATCCGATCAAACTTGACACTTCACCAACTGATTAAAAGATTAACTTTGGAATCGATTTATCAAAAACGGGTTTTTCACACGGGTAAAACTTAAGCTTCCGCTTTTTGTCGCTTAAACCGATATATCTTAATCGACCGCCTTTCAGCGATCAAGAAGTTGGTTATCGGCCCAAACTAATTCACTCACACTCGATCAAAGTTAATCGCCTCTCACACATTTGCACAAAAGTTTTTCGTAAGTCTATTCACCCCCCTCTAGACTTCGCCCTCCTCACAAAACCCGTTAACTCCTACAAGATGTCTCATCAAAGACCACATGAGGTGTTTTTTCCACAACTAGGGTTACTTTGTTGTAAACCCCGAAAAGCCTTTGGCCGGATGAGGAATATCCTAAGAATATACCCTCATCCGACTTGGCCTCAAAAGTTTTCAACCGGCTCTTCCCATTATTGTGTATGAAACACTTGCACCCAAAAACATGGAAGTAAAGAAACACGAGGTTTTCTGCCATTCCACAGTTCATAGGGTGTTTTGTAGTGAGCCTTAGTCAGAGAGCATCTGTTCTGAGTGTGGCATGCAAGATTGATGGCTTCGCCTAAAAACGGCTTGGTGTTGCATGTTCAAATAACATAGTCTGAAAGCAATTTCTTTTGAGTGTTCTTTTTCTCCGCTCGCTATACCATTTTGTTGTGGCGTTCTTGCAGTTGATGTTTCATGTTGTATACCAAACATAGTGCAAAAATCAGTAATAAAAAAATTCGTAAATTTCAGCACTTTATCTCGATCTAATTTTCACTATCTTCGACACCTTTCTCATTCTCAGAATTTCTTGAGCAACTCGGGTCTCTTTGTTGTTGTCTCATTCTTCTTATACAAGAATACAACCCAGGTAAACTTGGAATAATCATCCACGATTACCAGAGTATATTTGCATCCGCTGAGACTGACTGGTGTAACTGGTCCAAATAAGTCCATATGGAGCGATTGCAATATCTCTTCCGGATCTTTGGTCGAGGATTCCTTGAATGAGGCTTTTTTAACTTGTTTTCCTTCCGACATCGACACACATGTCCGATCCTTAGAGAATATCTCATTCGGGAGTCCCTCAACCAAGGACATCCTTGCTATCTTGTTAAGAGTTTAAAGTTCAGATGACTCATTCTCTTGTGCCAGAGCCAACTGCTACCTTTTGAACTCTTAACAATCAGACATGCATTTCTTGGACAACTGTTCCAATCTGCTCTATAAATTGTACCTTTTCTTGAACCAGTTAACAAGATCTGTTGAGTAGCTCGATTCTTGATAGTACACTGATCAGTCGAGAACTCAACACTGAATCTGTTGTCGTAGAATTGTGAAACTGATAACAGATTATGCTTTAAACCTTCGACATACGAGACTCCAGTAACATGTACATCATCATTCTCTAAGGTTCCGAATCCTCTGGTAAAGCTAAAGTTATCATCACCAAAGAGTACACGTGGGCATTCTTGTTCTGTGTAAGAGCTAAGGAGATGTTTGCTTCCAGTCATGTGCCTTGAGCATCCACTATCGATGTACCAGATAGTTGCTTGTACACCTCCCTTGTTGGCCAAACCCACGCGAACCTGCAATCAAATCAGGCTTTAGGTACCCCTTTTGGTTTGGGTCCTGAGGGGTTAGATTTGGTTTTAGGGATCCATACAAACAGGGCACTTCTATTGTAATCAGATAGATCAGAAGGCCTGATTTGTCTCCCATAAACATCTACATAATCATACATCTCTTCATATGCATTCTGATCAGTATGATTATTTATGCGAGCCTTGGGTGAATCAGAAGACTTGGGATTTTTCCTTGCTGTTTGTCTTCTTTTAACCCAGTGGGGCTCAGGTGCAGCAGCCCTATGTTTCTGATTGTAAGGGTAGGTACGACTGCTACCATTAAAAGATTCATATCTTTTTGGCATAGATGGTCTTATCAGTTTACCTTTAGCTTGCTTGTTAGGCAGCTGACCCTGATTAGGTTTCAGATTAGATTTCCCTTTGAGAGGTTGTCTCTTCTGATACCTAATCTGCTGATCAGGTTGAGGTCTCTTCAGAAGAACTGGGTTCTTCTGTTGATTCCTCGGCTGATGCTTGATCAATTGGGGTCCATTTTTGTTCCCTTTCTGATTGGGCACTTGCCTTACTTGTTCAACAGGTCTCTTTCCCTTATCAGATACATATTTTGCATTATGTGTATCTATATCAGAAACTCGTTTGATTATACTTTTCTGAAGTGAATCAAACGGGGCTTTTGAGGATGTAGAAGGGTTTTCATACCCAATTCCCTTCTTATTAGTTATCGTACGAAAATAGTTGTTCATATCCTGAATGGTTTTAGAAGATTTCGTGAAAACTTGTATTTTCTTACGTAAACTATCTTTCAGACTCTCATGTAGTCGGAAGAGTTCATCAAACTTGGCTTGTAGGATTTTAAAATCATCAGATTGTTGTTTATTAATATCTAGTTGTTACTTAATTTGCTTCTCCTGATCAGAAGAATAAACTTTCAGAACTTTCAATTCTTCAGTTATCTTCTGAGCAGCTTCAGCCGATTTTAGTTCAGCTGCTTTACTGATAGCATTTTCCTTAACAAGTTGAGTATTTTCAATCCTTAGCTTATCATTTTCAGCTTCCACTATTGTATAAGTGTCTACTGCAGTAGAGAGTTCATCAAGCAATTGCTCAGAATAGAGCTGCAAGTCAATCTCTCCAGCAGGTGTGCTAATCATAGCTGGTGTGGAAACTAAAAGAACAGAAGGTTTAGAGGTTACCTCAGATTGGTCTTCCTCCTTAGCCATGAGACAGATGTCTTCATCAGATGAGAACATCAGATCATCATAGTGGTAGAAATCATCAGCTTTGCTTATTAGACAGAAGTCTTCTACAGATGAGTAGCCAGAATCCTCAGTAGGCAGATAAGAATCTTCGATCCCAGATGTATCAGCAACCATGGCTTTTCTGTCTCTGTATCTTTGTTCTCGTCTGTTCCGCTTGTCTTCTCTTTCTTTTGGAGCCAGGTCCAGGCAATCGGCACTGTAATGACCTGGTTTCTGACAGTTGAAACATGCTCCATGCTCCACGCTCCACAGAACTCCTTCTGCCAGGTGAGTCATTTCGTCTGTAGAATCTGTCAGGTGACTTACCTGTCTGATTGTAGTCTGAGTTTCTCCTTTCTGATCTGTTGTCTTTCCTTTCATCAGATTGATCATCTCTTTTCTTATTCTCTCTGCGATCTTCTCTACGATCATCTCTTCGATCATCAGATCTGGTCCTTTCTGGAGATCTGTCAGCTGGCCTCCTATCTCTTCCTCTGCTGTTTTGATAATCCCTGTAAAATCTACGATACTTACCAAGTTGAATGTTAGATTTTTCAAGTTTTCTGGTTAGCAAAGCAATCTGTTTAGTTTGGCTTATAATATTTCCAACAGGTTCAGTAGACTTTGAGTTGCTGATGGCTGCTTTGAATGCAACTGATTTTGATGTGGCAGGTGTGGCTTCAGCAGGCGACTCGTCTTCTTCTTCTTGCCCTCTTTTGATCAGAACGAAATCATGGGCTTTAAGCCTCAGGAACAGGTTGCTTGGCTTCATATTAGCAATATCTTGACAATCCTTTATTACTGTGACTTTCATATCCCACTTCTTAGTCAGAGATCTCAAGATCTTATAGTTGATGTCTTTATTTGACATTTCTCATCCAAGTTCCCGTAGCTTGTTGACTGACATGGTGATTCTGTCATCGAGCTCATTGATGGTGTCATTTGGTAGCATCTTAAGTTTCTCAAATTTCACCAGTTCGGCTTGCAGTCTGCTATCTTTAATCAGATCATTTCCTACACACATTTCAGCAAGCGTATCCCACATTTGTTTAGCTGTCTTGAGATACTTTATCTTTTCTCTGGTTATCTTGTCCATCGTCTTCATGATTATGTGTATGTCTATCGTATCCAGAGTGTACAGCTTTCTCTCTTCAACAAATATCAGGGCCGGACTCTTTCTGACAAGGCTTCCAACTGGAAAGTCTGGATCACCTCCTACAGCTGGGTTGTCACGGTAGATGATGATGGGTCCTCGTTCAAGAACTTCCATCATCCTGCTGCTTATTGATCCCAGATGGTTGCTCATGTATATCGTCCAGTCTGCATACTCATCAATGGAAAATTTAGGCAAATCATGATACATACCTGAAGTATTATCCATGCTGATCGTGAGTTTGAAAACAAATGAGATTTGAAAAAGGTTTTTCAAGATCAGTTCAAGTGACCACAAAGGTTCTTCCTCAAGAACCTTTGATATTCAAAGCCAGTGGTCCGTAGAACCACTGCTCTGATACCACTTGTAGGTCCCGAATGGGTTTTGTGAGGGCATAAGTCTAGAGGGGAGGGGTGAATAGACTTCTGAAAACTTTTTCGTGCAGATCAGGTGTGATTGCAGTTTGCCTGATCAGAGTGCAAGTGAATCAGTTTGGACTGATATCCAACTTACTGATCGCTTGAGGGAAGATCAGTTCGGTGTCTATCAGTTTAACTGATTGTGTGAAATCTAGTTTATACCCGTGTGAAAAACCATTTTATAACAAATCAGATTCTGAAGCTTTTTTCAATTAGATGACTATGGAGTCAATCTGATCAGATCAGTAGCTTTGTGCTAGCTGATCCTAACTCATAATATGTATGCAGATTTAATCAAGTTGTGTACAATAGTGTAAAGCAGTTAATCAACCAAGTAAATGCACACAAGATTTATAGTGGTTCGGACAACCAGTCCTACGTCCACTCTTCCCTATCACAAGGGGCACCAACTTAACCAACTTGGACTTAGTTTATTGTGTTAGTCCAACACATTACACCAACATATATTTATAGAGTTCTCACTCAACGGTCCCAGAAATCAGCACTAGAAACCCTAGTCTGAAATCTTGCAAAACAAACTTAACCTAACTTTGGGTTTTTGGAAAAGGTTTGTTGTTTGTTCCAACTGGAAATCTATCCTAATATTTGTGTAGCCTAAAGGCTAGAGGATGAGATTTATGTACTAAGAACTATAGGATGAACACTTAGAAAATAATCTTCAAGGTTGTGTTCTTCGTGCAGAAATTTGGCTATAGTATGAGCTTCTTGATAATTTCCGTCCTCTTCACTATGAAGAGTAATCCCATATATATAGACCTCGAAATCAAAGAGCCGTTGGAGAGCAATTTGAATTTCCGGCTATATTTGGTAGATTTGCAGGATTGATTTGACGTGCTTAAGGACGGCATGGCCGAAAGCGTGAATAGTGTCTTTTGTAACCGTTTTGACTTTGCAGCTCCAAATCCCGCAGTGTCAGCCTTTTTACGTACGTGTCGTGCTTTCATTGGTTTAACAAGTACAACACTTCAGCGTTTGTTCCACCAACTAAAGTTTGACATTCTTCACCAGGAGTGAGTTGACCTAATCAGATAACTGATCAGTCTACCTGATAGAGTCTTCTGATGCAGGTTGTCTTAGCACAACTTGCAGACTCGGCTAATGTAGGTCTTCTGGTCTTCGTGAGTCATCTGATCTTCAGGTCTTCTGAACTTGAGCTTTATGTCTTCACTTGATCATCTGACTTCTTCTTGTCTTCTGACTTGTTTAGTCTTCTGATCATCTGACCTTATCTGGTCATCTGATAATTTGACCTGACCTATACATATTGAGTTCTCCCTCAATATGTGACCTATCTTTTACATCAGCTATCTATACATTTCAGTTGGTCGTCTTAATCTGATTCTAAATCATCAGTCAACTAAGAGATTTGACTTGTCCTATTACAACCTGTTTTGGAACTTCCATCAAAACTTAATACAAATTTCCCAACAGTACAGAAATATGTGTACGATTTACTGTAAGATTTCTCTTTATGTTTACATGAGTTCAATTATGCAATTATGTGTTCATTGTTGGTGAACTATTTATTTCCACTGCGCATGTATTACGTGTTTACGTGCCTCTAAATTACAATAGTGATATCAGAGCTTCAGGCTCTTGATTAATTGCTAATTGATTAATTTATAATTTTTATAAATACGTTGGATGTGGCTGGTTTGGAACGAGACCACGCCAAAATTAATTCATATGTGTTTGGTGCTCTCTTTATCTCATACGTGTGCTACTTGTTTTGTTTGATATATATGAATATATATTGATTGGCACACACTTGAACCCTCCCTTTTCGGCTTCACCCTGTTTCAAGAAATTTTAGGGCTTTCTTTGAAAATCCGTCGTCGTCTTCCTCGTCACCCTCTGGCCGTTGACTTGCAGCGGTGTTTCGCGGCTTTGCTGGAGGCTGGCGCTAGGTGTCGTGCCTCGCGACGCAAGCGGTAACCCGCGATGCTTCTTTCATCGATGAATTCATCGATCGGCAAAACACCCCGTGTTTTCACCTCGATCTCTGGGGTGCAACCCGTTTCTCCTCACGATAGGCTTCTAGTTGAAGGCTGGGGCATGGTCTCTGTTCTGACAGGGATTTTTCGTCGCCCCTTGCGGCGGCGACGCTTTGTGTCGATTAGCGGCGGTCAACTCCCTCTCCATTTGACGGAGCGACGCACGTGTGCGCTTGAGCAGTGGCGTGATTCGCACGCGCTCGCGCGACACGGAGCGACCTGTTTTCGGTTTTCTCTGTCAAGACGGTGATTTGTCGAGCCCCAAGCATTTTAGGCTTGTTCCGGTTCTGCGAAGTCGCTCCTGTTGGCGGAGGTAATGGGCACGCGCCGCGCTGAATTGCAATTTGCTTCGTCGATCCAGTTTCTTCCTGTTCTTTTCGATTGCTATAGTTTGACTGACATTTGATGAATTAATTGGATTAATTATGAAAATAATTTTGATTGATGAGAATATTGGATTGGGTTTGGAATTTGGTTGTTCCGATTTACAGAATGGTTGCTGTGAAATTGGGCGGTAATGCAGGAAGGGCTGGATTGAAAATTTGATTTTCACCAGGCCCTTCTGAGCAATTTTGAAATTTGCACCTGAGCCCCTATATTTATTAATTAAAATTAAATTGGATTTAATTTGTTAGAATTAATGAAATTTGGGTTTTAATGAAACATATTAGTTGGACTAATGACGGACTTAATTAATTAGATTAACTTAAGGTCAAGATATTAATAATGAATTTAATTATTAAACTTAATTTTAAAATTGGATTTTAAAATTCTGGTTTACAGAATTAAACGAATTATTAATTCTCACTTGGTTAACATGTTTTATATTCTGTTAACGCATTTTACGTCCTGCATTATGATTGTTTGGGTAGGCGGCGTCCAATAATTGTTGGACCGTATTATTGTTTGGGTAGACGGCACCCATATAAATGTTAGTATGTATAAATCATGTTTGGGTAGGAGGCGCTCAATAATTTTTCAAATGTGATGTAGATTAACATGTTGGATCTCGATTAAGCAATTAATACCGCGCCTTTAAAATGTTCCTCGTAAAATATGATTTTCATTTAATTGAACGATGTCTTCCATCAAAATTAAAAGTAAACCGGAGATTTCGTTCCAATGAGTATTTAAGGCCCAAGTCTTTTGCTCAGATCTACATTTAACGGGACTTTTATAGGGACACGAAGTGTCGCCACTTGATGGTTGTAAATCAACTTGACTTTGTTTCACCAGCCCAAGCAGGGAAACGAAAGTCAAGTGGCATCCGATTGAACTAGGTTCAATCAACAAGGAATTGTAGTTTTGCAATTGGTTTGGAGACCTACCAGTTATGTTATTGTAGTAATCAACCCAAGCAGATATTGTAATAGTAGGAATGTGGATCCTAGTCCATTACAATTTATATCTGATATAAATTCGTACTCTTCCGATGAGGTCATTGAGTATGTGAAAATAATGGAGACAAAATAAACACAAAAGAAAGGTCACGTTTATTTTGATTGCTGAATATTGATCATAGAAATTGTGTGTTTAATTCCCATTTTATTTTATTTCTCTTGGTTAGTTGAAATATATAACTGTTATTGAGATGTGTTTTGGAAACAAACAAATTGGCTAGGCCAAATTTTATGGACTGGCACCTAAACGTGTGTTTGGTGCTAAGGCAAGAAAAAATTGAGTACGTGTTGGACACGCCAATCCCTGTTACCCCTGCAGCTGGTTTCTTGAGACAACTACGTTTGACGTAGCATCTCAGAATAAGCATCTAAATGATGCTTCCTAAACGCAGTGTGTGATGTTGCTCGGCATGACTCCCGAATTACTTAAGGCAACATGAGAAAATGGAACCCTTCTAAATGCTCAAGCATCTGAAGGATCTATTTGATTCTGAATCTCATTCTGAGATTTATGAAGTGATGAGAGATCTGTTCAAATGCCGGTTAGCTAAAGGAGAGAAGATTTTACCTCATGTGCTTAAGATGATAGGCATAATTGTTAAACTTGGTAATTTAGGCTTTGAGCTAAAAGACCAACGTTTTCATTTATGCTATCCTCTAGTTGCTCTCGCATTCATATTTTAGCTTCATTGTGAACTACAATATGAATAAGACGGATGCGACCATGCCTGAACTTCACAACGTGCTCAAGACTTTTGAGTTCACTATCACTAAGATGGTGTTCAAAAGGAAATGAGCGGGTAAATAAGGATGCGTACCTCTACTGTAAGCATTAGAGGACACTGGAAGAATGACTATACGGTTCTGGTTGCTAAAAGGAAGGCACTGGGTGCTTCTGGCACTAGAACATGTATGTTTGTTATTAAGATAGACATATCCACAAAATAGAGCTGACTGTTGGGTAATAGATACCGAATATGGCTCAAACATTTGCACGAATGTGAAGGGGCTCATGTGTCTTAGGGTAGTTAGGCAGGGTGAAGTCGTCTTACACGTGAAAACGGAGCAAGAGTTGCTACTGAACGTGTGGGACTTATGTGTTAGACTTACCCTTTGGTTTTAAATTAGAACTTAATGATTGTCATTTCGTTCTTCCTATTACTCGTAACATTATTTTCATTCCTATGTTAGACATTGAGGGTTATTCCATCCATTTTAGTGATAATAATTGTTATTTCACGTTGAATGGTGTGGTTTATGGGAATGCCTCTATGCTAAATGGTTTATACTTGTTGCATTGAGGATATAATGTTCTTAATATACAAAATGAAAGACTAAAACTTAGTAATCATGAAAACCCGACTTACTTGTGGCATTGTAGACTTGATCATGTAAACGAGAAAGGAATTGCAAGGTTAAGAAAGTTAGACTACTTAACACCATTTGGCAAGATAATCAACAAACCTTTTTCTGGGAAAGGGGTGCGTGCCAAAGAAGTTCTAGAGCTGATCCACAACAATGTATGTGGACCATTGCCCACTCTAGCTAGGGGTCACTTCAGATACTTCATCACTTTTACTGATGATTTCTCAAGATACGGATACGTGTATCTTATGAAACACACATTCGAATCTTTTGAGAAATTCAAAGAGTTTAAGGTTGAAGTAGAGAAGTAACTTGGTAAGAGTATCAAGACTCTTCGATCAGATCGAGAAGGTGAATACCTTTGCCATGAATTCATTGATTACTTGAAGTTACATGGAATCCAGTCACAATGGACTCCTCCCGGAACACCTCACATGAACTGTGTGTCCGAGAGAAGAAACCGAACCCTGTTAGACATGGTGAGGTCCATGATGAGCTTTTCCTGTCTTCCAACATTCTTATGGGATCTGGCGTTACAAACCTCAATTTACATTAAGAATAGGATTCCATCTAAATCGGTTGAGCATACACCATATGAACCATGGTGTGTGGCAAAGCCAACTTTTTACATATCAAACATGGGGTTGCCACGTGATTGTGAAAAAGATGCTTCTTGATAAGTTGGAATCGAAAGGTGAAAAAGGGTTACTTTGTGGGATATCTAAGGAAACTAAAGGATATTACTTCTATCTACGAAAATAATCGGTGATTGTTTCTAAAGAGACCAAGTTCTAGAAAGAAGACTATGTCTTTAAGGAACAATGCCGTAAGTTGATAGAACTTGAAGAAATTCAAGAACCACAAATTAACAAAAGAGGCGATATCTTGTCAAATACAACATAACAAGGAATCGATTGGGAGCATTTAGAAACTTTCACGGTGGGAGTCTTTCACTTGGTGATGGAAAACTTTTCGGATAGTGAGAAACGTAATTGGAGTTGGTGTGCATGCAAGAACCTCCAAGTGGATTGAATAAAGAACAACATAGTTCAAACTCCGCCCATAGAGGCATCTGAAAGTGTAGCTCTTGAGGACTCTCCGGACATTGATGAAATCGATGCACCACAAAATTTTCACGATCGGAATATACGACTGCTGGTACCATCAACTCCGTAAGTCAATTTGGAATCTTAATTTGCCTAATAAATCTGATTTACCTCTTGGAGGAACTTCGATAATATAGACATATCGGATAAGGGCGATCTAATACTTAAAAACAATATCGGATATTGATTTAGGGAAGTGGCATGAAGCCATGAAATCCAAGATTGACTCGATGTACACCAATCAAGTCTGGGACTTGGTTAAGTTGCCTGAAGGGGTTAGACCCATATGTTGTAAATGGGTCCTCAAGCGAGAGACCGATGCAAATGGTAAAGTATAAACCTACAAAGTTAGTCCATTCGAATTTTACTTGCGATAACAGCACACTATGATTATGAGATTTGACAAATGGATGTCAAACAACTTTCCTCAATGGAAACATTGATAAGGAAGTGTTTATAACTCAACCGAAAGGTTTTGTGTCTAAGTCAAATTCTAATCTAGTATGCAAGCTAAAGATATCCATTTATGGATTGAAGTAAGCTTCTAGGAGTTGGAATATCCGATTTGATGAAGCTATCAAATCCTTTTTGACTTCATCAGAAATTCGGAAGATCCTTGTGTTTATTGTAAACGCAATGGGAAGAATATTTTTTTCATAATCGTGTATGTCGATTACATATTGACTTTGGAAAACAATATCCAATTTAATGAAGTCCATTAAAGATTTGTTGTTAAAGACCTTCATGATGAAGGGTTTTGGTGAAAACTTTTGAATAAATCCTAGGGATTAGATCCTGAGGATAGATCGAGGATGTTGGGAACTGTCATAGTCCTTTATGTAGACAAGGTGTTGAAGCGGTTTCCTTTGGAGAACTCTAAGAGAGGATCTCTATCGGCAAATCATGGGATAAATCTATCAAAGAAGGATTGTCCTACTGTTGAAGTTGATATCAAGCACATGAAAGATGTCTATATCATATGCAATTGGATTCGATCATATGCGCCTTGACTTGCACTAAAGCCAAGCGTGGTCCTATGCTATCAACCTCACCCAATAGATACCAACACCAGAATCCGGTGAGTCTCCTTTGGATTCTTTGTCAAGATCGTTAAAGTAAGTATCTTAGGCGAACTAAGAATGTTTTCTTGTATATGGTGGGCAATCGAAATTAGTAGTGATTGGTTAGGACCTGAGGTTCGATCAAGCATGTGATGATTATAAATCACACCATTACATTTCACTCTCAAATAATGAATGAGGTCCAACGTTGGAATAGTTTCAAGCTAAAGGACGGCTCATCAACAACGAAGTTGAGTACATTCTTTGTGCGAAGCCTCGAGGAAATTTTGTGAGGATTTTATAGTTCTTAAAAGAGAACTAGGGGTAATTCTGAGTTCAAGTTGTCTAATAAAGTTGTATTAAAAGTTGGTGCGAATCATGATACTCTTAAAGGAACCAAGATCAACAAATAAAACAAGCATAATAAATAAACTTAATTTTCCTCAAATAAATCATTTGATCCCAAAAATGAAATCTGAGTAAATCATTAGGAAAAGATATGATAAATCCTATTTTGAGTCATCCCTAAAATGGGCAATGGTCCACATTCATTTTTGTGGATTTGGAAGAACTTTTTGCACGCACTCCCCTTCCCGCCTTCAATGTTTGTTGATCATCTTGCCCTTGAGACAAGATTCGCCATTCCATAAGACTCAAAGTCAAAATTTGTGTTAAGTATTCTAACTTTCTTAACCTTGCAATTCCTTTCTCGTTTACATGATGAAGTCTACAATGCCACAAGTAAGTCGGGTTTTCATGATTACTAAGTTTGAGTCTTTTATTTTGTATATTAAGAACATTATATCCACAATGCAACAAGTATAAACCATTCACCATAGGGGCATTCCCATAAACCACACCATTCAACGTGAAATAACAATTATTATCACTAAAATGGAAGGAATAACCCTCAATGTCTAACATAGGAATGAAAATAATGTTGCGAGTAATAGGAAGAACTAGATGACAATCATTAAGTTCTAATCTAAAACCAAAGGGTAAGTCTAACACATAAGTCCCTTGACACGCTCTGTGAGCAACTATTGCTCCGTTCCCACGTCTAAGACGACTTCACCCGCCCTAACTGTCCTATGACATATGAGCCCTTTCACATTAGTGCAAATGTGAGAGCCAAATCCGGTATCCAATACCAAGAAGTTAGCGCTATTAGTGGATATGTTTATCTTAATAACAAACATACATGTTCTAGTGCCAGAAGCACCCAAAACTAAAGGTCTTCCTTTTAGCAACCGTAACCTTATAGTCCTTCTTCCAAAGGCCTCTTTCTTCTTATAGTAGAGGCACACATCCTTGTCTACCCGCTCCTTCTTTTGAACACCATATTAATGATAGTGAACTCAAAAGTCTTGAGCACGTTGTGAAGTTCAGGCATGGTCGCATCCATCTTATTCATATTGTAGTTCACAATGAAGCTAAAATATGAATCCGAGAGGGGATATCATGAATGAAAATGTTGGTCTTTTAGATCAAAGCCTAAATTACCAAGTTTATCAATTAGGCCTATCATCTTAAGCACATGAGGTGAAATCTTCTCTCCTTTAGCTAACCGGCATTTGAACAGATCTCTCATTACCTTCATAAATCTCAGAACGAGATTCAGATTGAAATCAAAGAGATCCTTCAGATGCTTGAGCATTTAGAAGGGACCCATTTTCTCATGTTGCCTTAAGCAATTCGGGAGTCATGCCGAGCAACATCATATACTTCTAATAAACGTGATTGACCCAATTCTGGATCATCTTCTGGAATCGTATAACTCGTTTGGGAAACATCCTTTTGATGCTTATTCTCGAAATCAAGCATTAAAACGTGAATTGCCTCAAGAAACCAAATTCCAAATAGGGGTATCATTGATGGATCATGTCGTGTCAACACGACAATCTTTTTTTTTTAAAAGCACCAAACACAAGTTTAGGGTGCCACCATAAAATTTTTTCTTAGTTAGCTAGCCAATTTTGTTTGTTTCCAAAAACACATCTCAATAACAGTTATACAGTTCAACTAACCAAGAGAAATAAAATAAAATGGGAATTAAGCACATAATTCCTATGTCATATATTCAGCAATCAAAATAAACATGGTCTTTCTTTTGTGTTTATTTTGTCTCCATTATTTTCACATACTCAACGACCTCATCGGAAGAGTACGAATTTATATCAAATATAAATTATAATAGACTAGGATCCACATTCCTACTATTACAATATCTGCTTGGGCTGATTACTGCAATAGCATAACTGGTAGGTCTCCAAACCAATTGCAAAACTACAATTCCTAGTTGATTGAACCTAGTTCAATCGGATGTCCCTTGACTCTTGTTTCCTTGAGTATTTAAGGCCCAAGTCTTTTGCTCGGATCTACATTTAACGGGACTTTTATAGGGACACGTAGTGTCGCTGCTTGATGGTTGTAAATCAGCTTTGATATCACTGTTGGAATTTAAAAGCACGTAAACACGTAATACATGCGCAGCGGAAATTAACAGTTCACCAACAATGAACACGTAATTGCATAATTGAATACGTATAAACATAAAGAGAAATCTTACAGTAAATCGTACGCATATTTCTCTACTATGGTATCCACGTAATCCCCGTTCATGGACTTGCACAGATTTGCCAGCGTTGAATCTGAGATGGAATTTGCTAGGAAAATTCATATTCTAGATTTTATGGAGAAATATGAACTAACGTTATTTGTGAATTCCCAAGAGCTCATATATATAGAGAAGGCACAGCTTAAATCTTAAGCTAACCTGATTAGGAAATAAAATCCCTAATCTTATTAAATAAATCTCTTAGATTTATTTCCCATATATAAAATCTCTACGGATTTAATTCCCATGTATATCAAATCTCTACGGATTTGATTCCATATTTATTAAATCCTATAATAATATTCCATATATTATTATTGGGAATCCTATTTAATTAAACATTAATAATAATTAATTCCAAATTAATCTATTATTAATTAATTCTCCATAAATTAAATATTAAATCAAATTTAACATTTAATCAACCAACTATAATTCGTAAAAGGTGACTACTTGTTGTGTGACCCATAGGCCCTCATATATCGAGCGATTAGTCAAACTAACGGTCTTAATTGAACCCTAGATAATAAATCAGACATTCTCAATATATGAGGTACGTTGAGAGAAACGTGCAACTACCTGTAACTGAAACATGGGCTATTACGATTTTCTCCTTTCATTCGCGAATACTCGATTAAGTCTTGAACATGATGAAGTGTCTATTCAAATAACTTAATCATATTATCTCTAATCACTAATTGATCATGTCTGTCACACTTAGCCACAAAGTCTAAGTTGACGTGCATCAGCCGATGACTTTGATCCAATTATGATGAAAAGATGACTATTCTCTCTAAATCCACATTGAGGAATGAATCCTATTCTTGGCTCAACTACCACGCACATGCCCGTGATGAACCCAATCCAAGTCATATCTACCCATGGAAGGGTTCAAGCATTGATCATGGTCAAAGTTCATCATTCCACACATGTCGTGCGATTGACCTCAAGTCAAAGAGAGTGTAGCATCGCTCCCACTAATCGCATATAGAAATATGAGGGCCTATGGGTATACAACAAGTAGTTCCCTTTTGTACATCCATTATAGTTACCTAGTATTAAATGTTAAATTGGATTTAATATTTAATTTATGGAGAATTCCATTAATAATATCCCACTTAATTTGGAATTAATTGAGAATATGTTTAATATTTAATTAAATTAGATTTAATTAAATAGGATTACCAATAATAATATATGGAATATTATTATAGGATTTAATATATATGGAATCAAACTTAGAGATTTGATATACATGGAATTAAATGAACTATAATATTAGGTTTTATATATCGGAAATAAATTCTAAAATAGATTTATTTTACACTGATTAACGGATTTTATTTCCTAACTTTGTGTTAAATAAAGATTTAAGTTTTGGTTCCCTATATATAGCAAAAGGTTAGTGCTTTGCGAAATTATAAAGAACGTTGTTCAAATTCTCTCCATAAAATACTTGTTCAGTTAGAATTTTCCTAGCAAATTCATCTTACGGACGACGATTTAATTCTAGATTTTCCATCAAGTCCGTGATTGGGGATTACGTGGATTCCATCATTAAGCTCCAAAACAATGAAGTTGTGTGGGTTGATGGTCGAGATTTACTTGTTATGATTATTGGTAATCATTTATACAATTATATGTTCGTTGTTGGAACTATTTAATTCGGATCAATTTCTATGTATCATCCTACGGTTTACGTGCCTCTAAATTCCAAGTTCACAAAGGCTGAGTTCAAGGTTGTTAAAAGTCAAATGCACTGGGGTAAAGGGGCTTCGGGATGGTTTCAATACACCTATTTAACATTGCTATCTTTGGGATATGATGGGGAGGCATCTCCTCCAAGAATGGGTTTGTTGGTTTCTGCGAGGGTTCTTAAAGCTCGATATTTCCCCAATCAATGGGTTTTCTTACGATCTTGGATAGTCCTCAAGGTCATAATCCCATTACACATGGTCAAAATTCTTGCAAAAGTCCTTAGACTGCTTGAAGAAAATTTTACCAAAGTCTCGGTGGAAAGGTGGGGCGGAGTCCAAGATAATGTTGTGGTTGCATTTGAAATGCCATGGCTGAATAATAGTGAACATATTTGAAATTGCACATTAGTCGCGTATGATCGGGGGTTTTGGAGGAGATGGATAGCGTTTTCGTGAACTAGTTTTGGATAGATGGGTGAATCTAACATATGGGATTTTGGATTAATTGAAGCATTGGTTTATCCGGATGATGTTCCTCGCGGCCTTCGCATCCGTTGCCTTTACCCCTTATTTATTCTATGTATGGATAGAGTTGTGTGGCATCATACTCAAGCGAATGGTGGGTATTGGAGAGAATCCGGCTATCAATTGGCCTCTCATCTTTGTCATGATGATCATCAAACTTTGGAGGTGTCGGGTGAGTGGAAAGACTTAAAATATCATGGAATATCGTCTTCCACCAAAAATTTTGAGGATTGTCTTTTCGTATATGTGTTACGTTGGATGTGTTTGCAACAAATATTGGTAAGACTTTTTCTTGCTAAACATATTGTGCGGAGAGGGAAAGGCTTTTGTTGTTTAAAGATATTGTTTGGAAAAAATTACAAAAGTATGGCACCTGTTTGTAATGTGTTTGTATCTTTTAATTAAAGTGCTTGGAACTAAGCATCCCTTACGAGGGTAGTTGGAGCCTTTCATCTACCTTCCACGTTACTTGGCTTGAGTAACTTGGTGTTTGCTCTCTTGAGAGCTACGAGGGGAAGGAGAGTTTTGGTATGATTCTTTGGCAACGATTTGGAAAGAAGCGAGAATGTGTTAGTGTGGAATGGGACTCATCGATGATATTCATTTGATTTATTTTATAGTTCACTTAACATTCTTCAATGAATGGAGGTCGGCTAGGGATGATAAGTTCTTGAAATTTTGGAGAACTCGAGGCTCTGTTGCGGTGTTAGATGGATCTGAGGGGCACTGCGGTGTGGGGCATAGCATCAGCCATCCGCGGGTAAGTTAAAGTGTAATGTGGATGTTGCGTTCTATGAGGAGACGAATCAGACTGGTATTGGCATGGTTCTCAGGGATGAGGTTGGGCAATTTATTTTGGCCCTGAACGATGGTGTTCCAGGGACGAATCGATGTGGATGTTGGTGAGGTGATGTGTTTTTTTTATGCTTTATCCTGGCTTAAAACTTTGAATTTAGGGGCTGTGGTGATTGAGGGGGATTTCAAAATTGTTGTTGATGCTTTGGTGTCTCCAAGTTCCTTAAATTCGGTTTTTGGGGATAATGTGAATGCTTGTAAGTCTATTCTTTATTCTTACCCCATGTTTAGTGTTCATTTCGTTAGAAGATATGTCAATTCTTTGGCTCACGAGTTTGCACAGTGTTCCCTTCTTTATGGACTCATTCATTGTTGGTTAGATCCTCCGTCGTTTGTGGATGGACTACCAGTTATTCTTTGTGTTTGTAATAACACGAGCTAAGCATTTTCGCGCTCAAAAAAAAAATGCATTATCATTCTCTATGTGTTACTGAATGGATAAGTAAGTGTTACTACATTGTTATATTGAAAAAAACTTCATACATTACGTAACACGTATTAAAACATAACGTAATACATAAATGTTCATATGGTAACACATTGTTGTTCATATGGTAACATATGAGTATTCACTTAGTATTACGACGATATGTGTATAGTATTACATATTATTAAAAAATCATGTGTCACTACATGAACAAAAAATGTTACCGTATGAAGATAATCGTGTTACCACGTGAACAAAACCAGTACAAGCGCGAAAAGAAATCCTCAGTCCAAAATTACAGATTTAAAGAACAAGTTGATGTGTTACTACATGAACAAAAGAGGGTTACCCTATGAACAAAATAAAGTTATTACATGAACAAAAACCAGTACAAACGCGAAAAAAAAAATCTCAGTCCAAATTACAGATCTAAAGAACAACGTGAGAAGTATGCAGAATGATCTGAATTTCAGCACACACTTTTTATTGATGTGCAATCCAACACCGCACACATACTCTCTCCTCTTCTCGCATAATCCACACTAAAATCCAAATTGAACAAACCTGATTCATCCAATGATTCGAGCGAATCGAAAAAATTAAATTGGACAAGAAATTAAGGCACAAACTATGGACAGATTCTTCGACTACAAACAACGAAAAATAAATCTGGCCACATCTGTTGCTGCGCGACTTGAAGAAGAAGATGAAAACCCATTAGTCCGCCAGCAGTCTGCCCTAACTCGACCCGGTGCTTGACCCACAAAAAAAAAAAGACTCAATTGCACATATCACTTGTATGCAATATTGCATACAAAATTTTGCCCTGAAAAATTGGGTTTTCCGAGAACGCATGTTGCTTTTTGACTTTTGAAAAGCCTTGTTTAATTCACTATTGTAAAATATATTGGGTTTTTGTTTGGGTTCAGTCAGGTTAGGTGTAAAGATTTATGGGGCTCTTCTCTGAACATGTGCACAATTTTATGAATTGGTGCAGAAATTATGCACTAGTGCATAATGAAAGACAAGAAGACGAAGGTATGCAATATTTTTTTGTGAAAGGAAGACGAAGAAAGATGATCTGCAATATTTTTCACCTTTAATTACGCAATTTTTGAATTTAAATATGTAAATTCAAGTTTTCAGTGAACAATGCATATTTTCCTATTTTTTTATTCTTATCAGTTCCAGTAGGGGAACTAGCTACAACAAAATGAATATAGGAGACGGGGAGTGGGAAGTGATGTAGTGTGAAGGGGATGTAAAAAAATAAGAGTATTTGTGTCTTTCTTTTAACCATTTTGCGCCTATTAGTAATTCGGGGAATTAATTTGCACTTCTTAGTAATAGTTTTTAGTATTTTACACCTATGGGTGGACCACTCAAATTTCTTTTCCTATATTAGGTGCACAAAATATCAAACCATATTTAAAACATACTTATGTGAAAAAATTATAACTACAACATATATTATGGAAGGTGAAAGTTATTGTTGGGTGGTATGAATAAATCAAAATAAAATTATAACAATTTTAGCCATACAATAAATTAAATAAGACGAAAACTCATATGAGACGGTCTCATGCATGAGACGAGGTATAATTTAGCACAAATCACACCCATCCCTCCTAGAGTGTTAATGCGTCAATGTTCAATTTATGCCCCGTCTCACCGTGAGACCGTCTTATGCAAATATACCTCTTAAAATAAATTGTTGTTCATATGGTAACATATGAATATTCACTTAGTATTATTCGATTAATGTGTAGCGAATCAAACAATGTGTCTCCGGATCATTGTTTCCCACAACGAGATATTTTTGTTCTCCATACCAACAAAAAAAAGTAAGCAAAACAACCATGAAAACATTGTTACGCCAAAAAAACTAATTGAAAAAAGCTTACAAAACAGACATAATAGTTGTTACCTTCAAACACCATTTCTCTCCTCATGATCTAAAAACAAACAAGTTGAAAACAGTGCCTACGATAATCCAAGCATTGTAGTTGATAGCGATACAAGATGGCGGCATGCTAGATATTTCAAAGGAGGGCCGGGAGGTTGATGAGGGAATCGGTATGGGTTGGGAAAATTCTCTTCTTTAGGCCCATCAACACTGGGCCCAAAATTCCTCGAACAAAACCATTTCATCCAATGATTGAGACCCGAATCCTCTTGGGGCAATTAAATCGATGAAGAAAAAAAAAGGCAAAAACTTGGCGCATCAAGATGTCTCCGAAGTTACAAACAACGAAAAAGAAATCGTGGCATATGTGTTCGATGGAGTGGGATATGAAGGTCATGTTCACCGTCCCTGCAATCAATGTTCCAAGGAACTGCATGGAAAGAATATTTGTGTGTTATGAAGAATGGAAGAATGACAAGTAATTGAGATACATAAATTAGGGAATTAAATTAAGATACTTCCATAACTTTGCACTTTTATTGAAATAGTCTCACAATTATCAATTTTTTCAATTTAGTTCCACATGTATTCAATTGAATCCAAATTAGTCCAAAACAGCCGGAGGTCGCTCAAAATTTTTGAAATAAAAAAAAACAGCGTTATTTTTGGCATGTGTCCTAAAGATTCCCTCAATTTTATTTTTATGTAAGACACGTGTCCAAAAGAAAATTTTTTGAGCAATTTTGATATGAAAATTCAAGTTTTGAGACTAAATTAGATCAAATTGAATACATATGAGACTAAATTGGAAAAATTGATAATTATGAGACCATTTGAATAAAAATGCAAAATTATGGGACGATTTTGGTTTAAATCCCCATAAATTATGTGGTTCACTAGCATTGTATTTAGGGAATTAATCCCGGGGGTAGATGAGTATATTTTTCCTGTTGGTCCCGGTGGAAAAAATATCAAACCTATATTTTAAAACATACTTATGTGAAAAAATTATTTGATTTACATATATTATGGAAGATATAAAAAGCATTGTTGGGAAAACGAGTGTTTCAATTTTTCCTTTTAAAAATTTTAGCCATACATGTGTTGTGGTTTTTTTATATGACTAGATGCATATGACATAGTTAAAAACATAAAGCGAAAAACAACACTTAATATATAGTGGTTAAAAGGACAACCCGAAAGTACATCCACTCTCCCGACTCTTGAGAATAATTCCTTTATCAAATTTACTTATGACCTCATGGTTTACTTACTCAAAAAATAAGTTTTACGAAATGTTTACTAACTCAACCCGACCTTGAGTTTATTTTTGTTCTCCATAGTTTAATAACTCAAAACTCTTAGATGTTTAACGAGTTCACACTCCTTGGGACTTATCACCCTGCCAACTGTTTAAACAAACAAGTCACACTCCAAATACTTATCATTGTAGTTGATTGCTAACAACTACCTCACTTCAATTTAGTTGTCTCCAACTATGGTGAGATTTTCACAATGGTTTTAGCCTCAATCTTGGAAGGTTGGGAAAATCTCTCTAAGAAAGATGATCATTGAGCGCCAAGGGTTGCTTGAGGTTGGGTTCTAGAACACTCTTTTGAATATATTTGTATATCTCGAGACTTGTGTTCTAGGGTGGGAATGCTTTGACTATAACGCTCTTTTTGCTTTGTAGCATTTTGTGCATGGTCTTCATATATCCACTCACTCCAATCAATGTTAATGAAGGAAGAACTTGTATTTATAGTGTGGATTTGAATGAATGGAAGAATGAAAAGAATCACATTCAAAATCCATCGTTAAGATACTTCCATAACTTTTTCGGGAGTTTTGTCTTGAAATAGTCTCACAATTATCAATTTTTTCAATTTATTCCTCGTATTCAATTGAATCGGAAATTAGTCCATATCAAATTGAATACATTCTTTTTTCAATCTTCGATAAATTGGGCAAAAGTCTTGATTCTCTGAATATTCTCTGATGGTCCAAAGCAACATTTTGAGCAATTTTTGGCGTTCTCTGAATCTTGGAGACTAAATTAGATCAAATTGAATACATATGAGACTTTCTTGGAAAAGTTTAAATTATTCTATATCTGCCATTTGAATAAAAATAATATCCTGATTACTCTAAAACGATTTTCGTTTAAATCCCCGAAATTATCCTGAACATGTCATACTCAGGGGTTTTGGGATCTAATCAAAATCCTTTTTATTCATTTCCCAACATTTATTATGTTGAGAAAACGGGTACAAAGATATGGAATGACATTAGGTAAAGATTAGGGAAGCTATTTATACTCCCAAACATACTGAGCCTATTAAATAAGCCCAAAACGAAAACTGGCCAACAAATATAACATACACCATGCCAACAAATATATATTAATGATAATTAAATTAAAGCTTTACTGCATATAAAATCACAAGCTTTACGCAAATTGCAATCTAATCTGAACTTTTAAAATTAGATAAACAAAACCTCAATTAAAAAAAAAAATTGCAATCCGAACCAATGTACATATTCGCTCCTGCCCAAAAATGACAATTAATTATTAGTTGTCATCCAAAACAAATCTAAACATGTTAATATGCTTAACTATTCGTTGATAGATACGTCATTTCGGGGCATGAGCTAGCAAATCTGCCCGTTGGTTCGAATGGAAAAAAATCATGATCTTGTTTACCAAAACTCAAAGTTTGGATTAGATTGCAATTTGTAAAAATGTTGTGATTTTATCTGCAATTAAGTCTTGGATTGATCAAGTGATCATGCCATCATACATATATACCTGGACTAGGAACATAGATCTAGGAGGAAGCTTCATGTAGTGTCCAAGCTTGAAATCAGCGAGAAAGACAACTGCTTGTGCCATGCTCATATACCCGTAAGTCTTAAAACACACATTCGCTATCGATCTTCCTGGATATATCAGTCCCATCACGTATTCTGTGATTATGTTTAGCCCTGGAGTCTGTCACAAAATTTATATTTTTATTTATCAAATTAATTAATAAGAATTTATTTAATGCAGGAATGATCAAGATTACCTGATTTGTGGTGGCAGTGATGATGCTAATTGGAAGTGTGAATGAGAAAGCAAGGAAAGCTGCAAGTAGAAGAGCCCACACAGGCATCTGAATCTCATTTTTCAAGAAAATGCAGAGGCAAAGTGCCACCGCCATGGTTGCTCCAAGGAGGAGGTAAAACCACCATGATGGTATATCTTTGTACCTTTTCATTAGTTTTACGTGAATATCTTCTTTCTTCCCCTTTGAAGAAGCTATGTGTAACGATCGTATATCTCTCTGCAGATTTACATTCATATCCAATGACGATAGAGTTGGTTTTAGGTTAAATAGTTTGCAGGACAATTGGTTCGAGTTTAATATATTTTTCGTCCCAAAACTTTTGATTTTTCCGCAAAAATTCTCATGATAGCTAAAAAAAATTCAATTTGATCCCATATTTTCTTAGATTCTCAACATCTGTCAAATTTTGGCTGGAAAATTATAAATTGGCCGAAATTCGCATGTGACCTTTGAATTTGGAGAAAGTTCACATGAAACGTCTTTTTTTAATTTTCAGGCAAAATTGGACTGAAATTGAACAATGTAGAAAAATATGGGACTAAATTGAATTCTGTTAAGTATATTTGGACCTTTTTCCTAAGAAAAAAATTTGTTAACTCAAACTGGTTTACAACTATCACTTTATAATTAAAAAACTAATATTTTTTAATGAAATAACTAATACTCCTATGTTTTAATAAAAAAACTAATACTTTTTAAAAAATATGCTCAAAATACAAATCAGCTGTGGTGAAACCAATTTACACGGGACTTTGCCATGATTATATACATTATAAGAAATTGAAAGAGAGAAATCACCTTCCGTAGAATAACGCAACGTGGGAAACTGTAGCAGCGATGGTCGCAAAACCGAATCCATAAGTAAGACTGAAGAATGTGCTCAAGTGAATCCTCCCCTACTTTGCATATTGATCTTTATCGAGCTCAAACTTGTGATTCACAATGGCCGATATGTCATACTCTGTTGTTAGGGAAATAATATAAATAAATTAATTCCACAACATTCTCAACAAAGTTCGGACTTTTTGATGAGATGAAATTTTTTCACCTGTCCATCTCTAGTGAAGAGATCTGCAGAGTAGATGGGGAAGGTTTTGGCGCTATAGACGTTGAGTCCCCAGTAGGATATGGGAATGACGACGTACATTATCACAACATATCCGACGAAAATGTTTGCAATGGCGAAGAAGGAAGAGATGAGAGGGCTGAACATGAAAGACGCCACGGTGGCCCAGTCTAGTGTGAGGGCCCCCACTCCCAGACCGTTCAAACCCGACCCTATTTGTTGAGCTGTCACGGAGTGGGGAAATACCCAACATACCCATGAAATGCTCTGAAGGGTTTGGAATAGGTAGCTTGGGAATAAGGACCATAGGAAGTTGCATGTTAGAGCAATCACGAAGAACTTTGAGCGTGACATTTGTCGCTTCTTGCTATTTTCGCTCTCGATTTCAACACCATCATCAATGTCCTCTTTTTCATGTAGCGTTCTGCAAAATTGATACATTTACAATGGCAGCCAAATTATCGACATCAATGATTAGGAGATATTGAAGCCTTTTTTTTCCATAATATTCTCCCTCTATTTTTTCAGATTGCTCATTTGACTTTGTTTCAGATTGCTCATTTGACTTTGTCACGGGTTTTACCCTAAAAGTTATTTATTAGTACTTGAAAGAATAACTTAACTTTTTAATAAGGGTATTTTAGTCAATTTAAATAAAAAAAAATTATATAATTATTAGTGGCATTAAATATAATTTAGTAATGTTTATAGGGAATAGTTTGAATGGATAAAATTACATTATTATTATTTGGGTATGAAAAACAAAAAGATAAAAAATTAAACTTTTTAAATTTTAAACAATCTAAAAGAAACAGGCGAGGGGAGTATATATTTGCACGCTATTAGAATTTATAGAGCATGTATCACTAAATTCATATAATACGAGAGAAGAGTGGACGAAACTGTTACATAGTGGAGGAAACTATATTATTTTAAAGAATTTTTATTAATTTTTGACTTGATCTTATGTGAAACAGTTTTAACCTACAAGGAATTTGCAACTATTACATTATAATATAACAACAAATACTTTTGAATTAAATAACTTATATTGACAAAACAATATTATTTAAAAATATACATAAAAATGTAGATTAATTTCACAGTTAAATTCTTTTACACGAGACTTTGCCTAAATTATATATTTGCATCTACTCATGTTCGTGCATGTTTCAAGCGACACATTCATGTATTCCTCCATTAGATATTCCAAATAGAAAATTGTAGGATTTATTCCTCCATTACAATAACAATGTCTCCCAAATGTTCAAGCAGAAGTTATTTACTAATTAATCAGTATTGCAGTGATCGAAATCCTACCAAAAACATATACTCCTTTCTTCCATCCACCAAAACTGTACTTAGAGTGTTTTAACATGTTGTACGGAAAGGTAGATTAAGTACGTTTATAGAAACAATTTTTTTTATCTCCATCGTCCAACAATCATTTAATTACTCAAGTTATCATTACACTTTACTCACAATCAATTATTTTATTCACAAATGAACTTAATCTATGTTTCTGTACAACATATTAAAACACCCTGAGCACAATTTTGGTGGACGATAGGAGTATTCATAAGTAATTTTGAATTTAAATTACTAAACTTTTTTTTAAGAAAAAAAAATGATTTGCTTAATTAAAGGTAATAAAAGAGGGTAATGAAAACAATTTTCATTAATAATGCTTAATAGTTTTTAATACACTCGTAATTGAAATAAAAGTAAATAATTGAAATAAAAACATGAGTTACTCAACGTTGGAATAGTAAGTGTATTAATTTGTGTAAATATATGTGTTCCTTGCTACTTGGAGGACATCTTTCAAACGTTCAATTTGTTTTATTGAAACATTTAATTTATTTATATTAAAACGTTCAATTTTTTCACAATGTTTCAAAAAATAATTTGAATTGCACAATATATCTTGGTGCATACTGAATTTTGCCAAAATATGATTTAAGTTATAGAAATATTAAAAATATTACTCTCTCCGTCCACTAAAATTGTGCTTACTTTTCTTATTTGTCTGTCCATCAAAAGTGTGTGCATTTTTTTTATAGGCACGCTCACTTTATCTACATTCTTCAACCATCACTTAATTATTCATATGTCAGTGTACTTTATTCACAAAATTCACTTTATTAATAAATGGATCACACAATACCCTATAATAATTTTTACTTTTTTTACTTTATCTATATTTTCTTAAATTTGTGTCCAATTCAATTTTTGGGGGCAGGAGGGAGTATAATTTTATTCACAATATTAATTGGGTAAAGAATGAACCTGAAGAGTGAAATTTGGACGAGAGTTCTGGGCCACCACATGTGTGCCGGCTCAACCACGTATTTCCTCAGAAGCCCTGCCCAACCATATCCCAACACCTGCCCCCATCAAATTATATATATCATAAAACATTTAAATTATTGTACGTATTTAATTTTCATCATATTTAAAAAACCAATAAGGTTTAACAATATGGAATATTGAATTTTGTATATAGACTCGTAAATTGTGCATATTTATAGGCTGGCAGGCCAGCGGACTTGACTAGAAATGGACTTTTTAACATTTTCTTCATGCTTTTCGGACGAATGCGCATGATTACATCTTTGTTAGGTAGAAGATAAAAACAAAGTAGTCAAATTTGATAAGAAAAACAGATTACGACGATGGCGACAAGACTGCAATTTAGATCATTCAGCCATAATATTGTACCAAAAGGCGAAACTCTCGCCCCCAGGGCCCCCACCCCTCGGCCCTACATAAATGGTGGAGGTAGTAAAATTATGGTGATTCAACGGCCCATTAAGTTGGAGGACCAGTGTCTGGTGTCTACAAGGAGCTATCTCCCACATTGAAGGGATAAAACTCCCACACTGCGGCTGCCAAGACTCGATCATGCGTCCTTGTAGCAATCTGTCACCCAGGAACCAACTGAGCTACGTCCATGCGGGTCATTCAGCCATAATCTATGTATATGGATTGGTATTTGTATATTAACAATTATAAAGAATAATCATGATTATTTAACTGAAAATATTATTATCTTCGTCCCAAACTCGATTGTCACATTACTATGTGCTCGGATTTTAAGAAAAAGTGATAAAGTGTTGGGGTAAAAATAGTTATTTATTAGTATTTTATGTGATAAAGTGTGGATAGTTGAGGTTAAAAAAAATTGTTTATTAGTATTTTATGTGATAAAGTGATAAAATGAGAATTTCCATTTAAGAAAAATGAGAATCAAGTATGGGAAGCCCGAAAGGGAAATGTGCCAATCGAGTTTGGGACGGAGGGATTACTTTTTTTTTTAAAAGTACGTAATGTTTGAAGATAAATTCAGTATTGGATTATGTGGATCATAACCAGTCCATTTGACAAGAGCATTAATACAATAACAACATTTGACAAGAGCATTAATACAATAAGAACAATTGATGGACAAACAAATTGTTCAATATATAGAAATTACAAATAATTTTGAAAAAATATGGAAAAATATCTTTTTTTTATAGTTAAAATTATTTTTTGTGATACCTAGATAAAAAAAAATTATTTTTTATCATTTTATGATATTTTTATCTTTGTCAATCCATTCCACTAGGTCATGCGACCAATTCGCTACCTATGTGCAACTTACACGTAACCTCTCTATGTACAACCCGTGCGCTACTGCTTTTAATTTGGGTAAAAATATTATAAAAGCGCAAAATAATTTTTTTTTATCAAGCTAGAATTATAAAAAAAATTACAAAATAAGAGCAAAAAAGAGTTTATCCCAAAAATTTTAGTAAAACTAACTAATATTTTTCAGGGTAAACAACTAATACTAGAAGCCAAGCCAGTTTAAAAAAGAAGAATCAAAGTCACAAAACGATACCTGAGTGGTGAGAATAAGGAGCCATCCCGCAAAAAAAAGAAATCTTCCTCCTATAAAACGCAATAATAATATCCACTATCATAACCGCATACGCCGGCCTATTCCCAAACGCGCTCCCAGCGTTAGCGAATATGGATATCAGCACGTGCTCCTTGATGTTAAACGGGCCCATACCCAGGACCCGAACCGTCCATTTGGTGGCGGGAAGGACGGCGGCCATGAACCGTCCGATGGGGACAGTGGCGACGAGGATGGTGATCTGGGTTATGATGAGCGGCTCCCGCCGATACGAGAAGAACTGGTTCAGGAAGGAGATGAGGACGCAGGATATGAGGCCCAGGACCCACATGCGGAACGTCCATACGGGTAGGGTCGGGTCGTCGGTTACGGGTACGGTGAGGCGGACTTGCTCGATGGGGGAGATTGGGTCTGGGTCGTCTGATGGGACGACGTCGTTTTGGGGGGTGTTGGTGGTGGTGGTGGGTGGGGGTTGGAGTTGAAGTTGTAGTGTACCCATGGGTGGGGAATTGGAGGCTTAAAGAGAGAATAATTAGTGAAGGCATGTAATCTATAATTATTAGAAATTGGAATCTATTAGTGTGGGGAAGAAAGGAAAATTGTGACTGTGAGTTCGTGTGAAATGTGAATAGGAGTGTTGTTCACGCGTGTGAATTAATGGAAATACAAAATATCTAAGACGTAGGTGATGTTTTTTATGAGATAAAATGTTTTTTTATGAGATAAAATGATGAAAGTTGGTCTGATCTTCACCATGCACTTTATAGTGTATTTTAGAATCATACGAGTTGTTGTATTGAAATATGCAAATTTGTTTACACTGAATCGTGCAACTTGTTTCCCATATTAATAGTTGCACGACTCAGTGTAAACAAGTTGTATATTTCAGTGTAATAAGTTGCACGATTCTAAAATACACTATGAAGTGCACGGTGCACCTGATGCATACAAGATTTAGCCAATGATGAATCATCAAAAATTTTGTCCGATTTCATAAGTAGTTCTGTAAAAAAATAATTTATTAATTTTGAATTTTTTTTTTTGAGAAAACCCCCATTTTTAGCTTCTTCTCATTTAAAAATTTCTTTTTTATCAAGATTATTTATTTCATTATTTTTTAGCCAAAAGAATTAATTTTTGGACTATTATACCCTTAAAGAAGTTAACAGAAAATTTTAAAAAAATGGTGGTACGGGGTTAATATAGTGTAGTACGAAATTAATTAAATTGTGATACAAATTTAAAAATGATGGTACAAATTGAATTAAATTATGGTGCGAGCTGGAATAATGGTGGTACGGTGTTAAAATAAGGTGGTACGGGGTTGAAATAAGTGTGGTACGGTAGTGATAGTGGTACGGGGTTAATAGAATGGTGGTACAGACTTAAACGATATTTACAGACTGAAGTGATAATGGTACGGGGTTAATTAAAAAAAAGGTGGTGCGAAATTTTGAAATAATGTTGGTACGGTGTGTATATATGGTAGTACGAACTAAAATAATGAAAGCATAAAAAAAGGGTAAAGTTGAAAAAAAATATATTATCTTGGCTAAAAAAGAATGATTATAAATTTTATGACAAAAAAGAACTTTTATTTTTATGTTAGGCTATTTATAAACTCATCCCTTTTTTTTTGGCGAAAATTTTGAAAAAATCGGCTGGAAAAATTACTAAAAAATGGCTGGAAATCTGTTGTAGCATACATAATGACATGATGAAGATATCAAAACGACGGCTTATTAATAGGAGGAGAATGGTATAGGTCTCGACCCTCACCTCATCGTAAATCACTCGAAATTAGTCTTGAATGAACGAAATTCATGATTTTGAAGTCGTGAATCTTAAGAAAAGTATAATCCAAACAAGAAACTGATTGAGGATTGAGGGTAGCTTCCTGGATGAGAGACGGCTCAAAAAGAGAATGGTGGCAACCACGCGCCAAAGCAACCATAATAAAATATTATGGTAATTTTCCGGTCAAAAATTGAACTTTCCAGCAAAAAGAGCCAAAATTGACACCAAATTACCAAAGTTGATAAAGTAAGAACTTACAGGACTACTTAGGGACATTTACAAAGTTACATGATCCTTTTTTAAAATTTATCTCAATGTTATCTTTTGGAATTCAAAATTTAGGTTTTGGATTTATGAATCTAAATTCTATTTTATTTCGAAACTTTAAATTTTGGTTTAATAAAAGACAAAGTCTTATATGCACTTGAATTTCATAGAGTGCATGGGGTGAACAAGAGATTAATTTACTCTTAATAAAATCACAACTAGAGTACCTCTAATTTTAATATATAATACATTTTCCATTACAATAAATTTTCTCCTTACACTTTAATATAATTAAATTATAATCAACATCATTCAATCATTACAATCACACTTACCAACAATATATTAATATAATGATGTAGCGGGAACGTAAGAATATACAAGAAGTTTGGAATTTTTTTAGGGTTTTCTTTATATCAATAATATGTGGAACAACTAAATAAGAGCGACTTTAAAAATAAAAAAAAATTAGGTTAACAAATCTATAAAATTCTAAACTTGGAGACTAAGAAAGTTTAAATAAATAAATGAAAATAAACTATACTTAGTTTAATAATTATTTCGTGATTGCTTCTCCATCAAATCGTTTCACCATCATTTTCACCCTCTTCAAAGCGATTCGTCATAGAATCGCCACGAATAATTTTTTCATCAGTGTTTTCGAAGCGAATTTGATCTAACTCCAAAGTAGTCAAAATTAAACAATGCCTAGAGATACCTAGCTTCAAAAATATATGTCGTACCGACATGACTTAAAATCTTGAGACAGTAAACATATGAAGTTTTCAAAAGGTTGTCAACAAAATAACTATCAGAATTAATGTAAAACAATAGTCATTATGTGAGATAAAATCAGTGTGTGGCTTGTCATATTCCATATCAAGAACTGGGAAGCAACTCGTCTAAATCCGTATCGTAAATTGGTGGTCCATTGTTGGTGTTGATGTTGTAAAGATGTTGTTTCACATGTTAAACAACATTCTGACCAATATTAGTAATTTGCCCTTTCTTCTTACACTAACTCCGGTTTGTTATATGCTTTTTTTTTAATGTTTCTTACATTGTAGGTTGACGACATAGCAGTTATATGTCAAGCGGTTGCAGTTGTAAGAGTGAGGAGTAAAAAGATCATGGGTGGTTACCACAAGATCATGGAGTAGTGCATTGAGACTTTCTAGGTTGTTCAAACCAAGCCTAGTGGATAGGACAATATAGTTGGATCCGAATTCTATATATACACACTGCATTAGGCGAATTCAAGTGAGCAAGATTGATATACCAATTACTCTTCTCCAAATTTCAGTTAGTATCCAAGACACAACCTTGAGTGCTTTATACATCTAGGAGTGTGAGGGTCGATGTTATTTGTTTTGTATTGGTCGAATATATTCCAACATTCCTATCAGTATTGATTTGTCTAATTAACATGAGTGTTAGGTTGAATAAGATCACTAGTCATTCGTGCGAAAGGATTGTTTAGGGAAATATGTTTTTACACTATACCTTTTGGGGTTTTGTAAAAGGTCCTTGTTTGTGTCACTACTCGTTATAGTGAAATTTTTAGCCATGAGGCTCGTATAGTCTGAATTAAGACTATTCACAATTTTAAAATACTTTGCATTGCGTTTTTAAGACTTCCATTGTTTATATACTATGCCAAAAATGGGCTACGACAACGGGGAAAATACAACGGATTTTGGCTTTCTCCGTTGTCATAAGTGTAAAACTCGTTGTCTTTGGTTTACCCGAGTTGCGCTGAAAATGGGGAAAAGACAACGGGTTTAATGCACCGTTATCTTTTCCCATTGTCATATCTTAATTATTTTATTTTTTATTTTATTTTGTTAATTAATAATGCTATGAAAGGGCACACTAGGAATTTTTTTGTTCCCAAATATATTACGCCGAAAGACATGTTTCTCTCCATCTCTCTCGATCTACAGCCCTCGTCACCGCCGCCTCCACCTCATCACTATCGCCGTTCGGTGCTGCCTCATCACCACCGTCGGTCACCGCCGCCGTCTCCACCATCGTTCGTTTCGCGCCTTCACGTTGCTCGTACGAAGAAGAAAACCCTAATCTCAGCACAGTCGTTCCCAACATTGTCGTCCACTCACTCTTTCTCTCTCCCTCTCTCTCTCACCCTGTCATCCACCGCGTCCCAGCTACTATTTCCTATACAACTGAAGAGGTCGTTCAATTGAAGATGTTGTTCAACCGCTCGTTCCAATTAGGTATTTTTTCCCCAAATTTTTCATGACACTATGTATTTGCCCATGAAATATTGGTAACAGATATTGTCTCTCTCTTTAATATTACATACATATTTCTATATTAGTTGTTGGTGTTCGATTCTTAGTAGGTATGGCGTTGGAAATTATGTGGTTGCCCTGTAGTGCTATCTTTTGGATTCATGTTTGGTACATTGGGCATTAATTCTTGTTGACTATTCCTAATGATGTAAGTGGGTTAAAGTTCAAATAACAAATTTATGCTTCTGTAAACCTTTCCAGTTAGTCTCTTCTATGATGAATATTTGTGCTTATTGTGTTTTATTGTTTGAACATGAGTCACAGCTATTGGTGTTATACTGAAAAGTATGCTTTTACTTTGTATAACCAAACTGAATTTCTTATTTATTTTACTGAAATAAATTATTTATCACATGTTGCATTAAATATAAATGAATTTTATATATATTTACTGCATTCGATAAGTCAGTACGTGTTACGTTGTAGTTAATTTGGTGATACCAGATCACAGAAGATCAAATTAACAGTTCCTCGTGACTAAGTACAAATTCACAACCCAGATGGAAATGAACAACCCATCATGAAAGGTTGAAGTGTAAGGCTCGGATTGTCTTGTCTTAACCAATGGATTACACTAGTACATCCTGATGCGCTGAAAAGGACCTACAGGAGGATAAATTCTTCGGTACTGAATATACAAGAATTAGACCTCAGTGGTGCGTTATTTCTTAATCTCCGTTCCTTAAAGAGAATCAATGCGATTATATACCTTGTATCTTGGGCAATATTATTAATTACATGACGATTGCTAAGATTTAATACGGAGAATCGCGTGCAAGTACGACTTGCTTGATTTGTCCCTTTGGTGGGCTCAGAATCTTTATCATACCAAATCTTGCAAGTGAAAATTTATTTCCAGTATGGATAATAATGTTGAGCTGTCTTTACTCCAAGGACAAAAATATTAATTAATACAGAGCTTGTTCAGTGGCTTAATTAATTAATGGACTAAGATAATCTTAAACACGAGAAATAATGACCGGGAGCCATATTATTGTGAAGTCGTAATGTGGGTTAAGATGGATTGTTCAATATTAATTTTATAGTGGAGTAAATTAATATTAATGGGCTTGAATAATATTTTGGCTGAATATTAAAGCTTCATAGCCCATTGGAGGTCCAATCTTAATTCTCTTAAAGGCCCCTCAAATATCCCAAACTAAAGTCCAAATAATGAAAAGGAGAAGAAAATATTTTGGCTTATTTTTCCACAATATTTTTCGAAAATTTGGGTAGGAAAGAGAATAAGATTTTTTCTTGATTTTCTTGGAAAGATCTTATGGAATAAGTATTCTTGAGATACAAGTTTATCCCATAAATTCAAGAAAGGAAAAATATCTTATTTCTGCCTATTTCATGTGATATTTTCGAAAATATTGAACAAGAAAGGAGGAGGAAATTTTGTTGGGAGATATTTTGGGAAATAGAATATATTGGATATATTCTAGATTGTATCTTGAGGAAGAAGTAAAGAAATTTCTCAATGCCCAACTAGATCTAATTTTTGTCCCCCCTAGTCTATAAATAGGGGATGAATTTTTCATCCCAAAGTACAATTCCATGTGTTGGAAAAATTAGAAATCCACAAAGGTGGTGGCCAAATATTTTATTTTCTCCTATAGATTAAAATCGTTCGTTGATAATCCTCCCACTGGATTACGTTTGTGGACGTGGGACATATTTGAGAAGGTACTTTGGGTTGATCCATCGTCTCAGCGGTTGTCTCTACAAGAGGTTAGTATTTACGTAATTCCTAGATTCCGCATGCTTAGGTTTTACGTGAAATAAGTGTACGCAACTACGCATGATGTTTACTTGCTTATTAATTATTATGTTGAATTGGTTTAGGATTAATTCATGTTAGTAATTAATTAATTAATTAATTAATTTAAATATGTATTTAAATTCACCTCGAATAAATCCGGGCACCCCTAATTTTTCAACAACTGGTATCAGAGCCTCGGTTTCGAGCTCTGTATTTAAATTGTTATTTAAATTATGTTGGCTATTAAATTTTATTGAAAATTGGATAGTAGAATTGCTAGATCTGGTTTGCAGGTATCCAATTGCCATGATATTTAATGTGTTTATTTATTTCATGAGTATGAATGGTTTCAATTCGACTCGTTCGAATTTGTTTTTCTCGTGAGAAAATCTACGAGTAGATTAGGCTATTTGATTTGTTCAATGTAATAAACTAGTCTAGATTTAGGTTTATTTATTTTGTGAAATAAATTGTAACCTGATCGAAGATGAAGACGAGGGCGAGAAATTAAAATGGATCCGAAACAGTAACGTGGATGACGTGCGTCGCGCAAAACGCGTGTTAAAAGGGGCGCAAGGCGACGCGGACGCCGCTGATCTGTGGGCTGGCGATGGAATCAAGGGGATCGAGGTGGTAGCGGCGCTACAAGATTAAGCGCCGGGCGCTGGGCGACGGGCACGGGCGGGATGTTGTAGGGCGCTGGCGCTGGGCGCGGCGCTGGGCGGTTGGGCGCGGATGCCCGATAGGGCGGGGGCGGCAGACGCTGACGCTAGTCTTGCAGCCGGGCGCTCGGGCGATGACCGATACGTCGGTCCGTCAAAGGTGTGCACCCCGACCCGCAAGTTGGTCGGGTGCGGGGACGTGATTTTTTCGAGACGCTTGAGCCGGAGAAATTCAAGACGACGTTTCTTCAAAATCAAGCCAAGAAAAATCAAACCATGACAGTTGTATAATTTGTGCCCAATATGTTTATTTTTCTGCTTTGCTTGATTTATTGTTGTATTTTCTTATGCTTTATTTAATTTTTTTAAATGTGTTTGCATGAGAATTGCTCAACGAAAAATCTCAAGTTCAAAAATTACTAAGTATGTTTTAAATAATTAATTTAGTTTTGAATCAAATTAATTTTGACCTCCATGATTTATTTATTTGTGAAATCTTTTGGAGAAATTCCCCTAAGGGATGGCCAAAAGAAAGCTTTCACATGAATAAATTCTCAAAAGGATGATTGTGAATTATTATTAGTGGCGACGATGACCCTCCCAAGAGGCTCGATCAAAACGAAGTAGTAATTATGTATTTAATCATGGTTATTACTTAGGTATTAAATTGATATGCATATACTTCTCCGAAGTCCCTGTCAATTTTATATTGGTCAAGTGGGAGTCAACTATTATTTTTTTTTAAATTAAAGGTTTGTAACTGTTCTTGTTTGTAACCTGCTTGAATGTGATTTAAATGATGACCCTCCCAAGAGGCTCATTTAAAACTGTTTTAAGATGTTGGCTGATGCATGTTCATATTTTTTTGAGATTTCAATATGAATCATGTGATCGAATTATGTGATTTTCTTTGTGTTGATCCGGATATCAACATAAGATATGTGTTTATTTCAGTTCAGCATGTCGCAACCTTTTAATCCACTGTTTATATACTTAAAGTCAATAGAATTGTATAGGAGACTATGTTGATTAGAAACAAAAGTTATGATTGTCCTAACTGCACAAAAGTACAAGTGGATTCTTGACACACCAAAATCAGATGAGCCAACTGACGAGTCAAAAATGCGGGGCTCGTCAGATCACCTTGCGAGAGATGTCGTCGCTAAAAATGGTGGAGGACAATCCCGTAAGGGATTACATCCTCAAAATTGATGGTCCATCTGAACAAACTTGAGGTCCTTTGGTACTCCACTCTCTGTTCAAAAGTTTTTGAGCAATTTGGCCTCGCTAGCTGATTTATTGCAAGCTTTGGTCTCGGATATTGATGGAGCAAAAAACTCAAGCTTTGACGGCAAGTGGTCCGTCTTCATTTTCTAGGCTAAGGGAAGGCAAGAAGAAGAAGAGGACCAAAAGGCATAAGCAATCAAACTCAACTGTTGCCAAGTGCAATGGTAAGATTGTTGGGATATAACCCCAACAAAGATGAGGAATGCTGGTGGTGTCAAAGAAAATCCAAAGAGGAAGTGTTTCAACTGCGGTAAAAGAGGACACTGGATGTCGGCTTATTCCAATCCCAAGCGGAATGGAAAGAAAGGTAATTTTCAAGCACTAGTTGCTGAAACTTGTTTAGCGGCGTATGCTACCCATTCACAGGTAATGGATACGGGGTCCACTAATCATGTTTACTTCACGGGTTCAAGCGGACCCGACAACTTAGTGGAAGTAAGATCCTCATCACGCTAGGCGATGCTATGAGAGTGACAGCTGAAGCAGTGGGAGATGTGCAATTGTCTTTTGAAGACAAGAATTTAATTTTAAGAGATGTTCTTTATGTTCCTGTTTTCGCAAAAACCTCATTTATGTTTCAAAACTATGTGCTGATGTATATTATGTTCGTTTTAAACATGTTACTGTTATGTGTAACGATGTGGTTATCTGTCATGGAACTTTACGGAACAATCTCTATATTATTAATGGTGCACATCATTCACATAATGCATCCTATAACACATCTACTGTTTCGAGTAATAAAAGGAAATGTTCGACTAATGTGAACGAGACACTTCTTTGGCACCTAAGATTAGGTCATATTAATCCAAAAAGGATCCAAATGTTGGTCCAAGATGGTTCATTGGAGTCCCTCCTGATTGAACCATTTCCAACTTGCGAATCATGTTTGGAGGGTAAGATGACCAAGAGGGCATTTGGAGCCAAGGGGCTTAGAGCTAAAGAAGTGTTGGAGATCGTCCACACCGATGTATGTGGTCCAATGCAAATTAAAGCAAGAGGAGGCTACGAGTATTTCGTTACATTTATCGATGTTTACTCAATCTATGGGTATGTTTTCCTAATGAAGCATAAATCTAAGACCTTTAATAAATTCAAAGAATTTAAGGCTCAAGCAGAGAATCATAAGGAAAAGAGTATCAAGTTTCTACAATCTGATCGTGGAGGCGAATACCCCAGCGATGAATTCTTGAACTACCTGTCGGATGAAGGGATTGCATCCCAGTTCACTGCACCCGGTACCCCTCAACAAAATGGGGTTTCAGAACGAAGAAACAAAACGCTTCTAGAAATGGTAAGGTCAATGATGAGTTATGCGGATTTACAAAAATCGTTTTGGGGTTACGCCTTGCAAACAATAACTTATATTCTGAACTTAGTGTCATCCAAATAGGTTCCAAAAACCCCTAGGGAATTGTGGACGGGGCGCAATCCCAATTTAGGACACATGAGGATCTAGGGGTGTCCGACATATGTGTTGGATAAGGAAGCTGGCAAATTAGATGCACGTTCGGAATTAAAGTTGTTTATAGGGTACCCCGAAGGAACGAAGGGATGCATGTTCTATGGTCCAGAAGATCAAAAGGTCGTAATCAGTACGCACTTTAGATTCTTGGAAGAAGACTATATGAACGATAAAAAACCTAGAAGAGAGATTACCTTAGAAGAACTTAAGGGGCCAACTCCGTTTCCAACTATACAAGAAGACATACCACGCGTCACACCTACACAACCGGAACCTCGTCGTAGTGGGAAGGTTGTCAGACAACCCGAGCGATTCTTAGGGATCGGAGAGTCCTCGGACTTGATCTCAGGAAAAGAATCAGATCCATGGTCCTACAACGAGGCGATCCAGGATAAGGATGCGACATCTTGGCAAACAACAATGGAAGCCGAGATGGGTTCAATGGATCACAATAAAGTGTGGAAGCTAGTCAAACCACTTAATGGGGTAAAACCCATTGGATGCAAGTGCGTATACAAGAGAAAAAGGGGACCGAACGGAAAGATTGAAACCTTTAAGGCAAGACTCGTGGCGAAAGGGTACACTCAAAAAGAAGGGATCGACTATGAGGAAACCTTTTCGCCCGTAGCCATGCTCAAGTCCATCCGAATTCTCTTGTCGATTGTTGAGCACCTAGATTTTGAGATCTGGCAGATGGATGTCAAGACAGTTTTCCTCAACGGAAGTCTTGATGAAGAGATCTATATGCAACAACCCGAAGACTTCATTGAAAAAGGCCAAGAGCATCTGGTTTGCAAGCTGAAGAAGTCCATTTATGGGCTAAAGCAAGCATCCCGTGCTTGGAATCAGTGTTTTGATCAAGTTATAAAATTCTACGGTTTTGATCAAAACAATTTCGAAAGTTGTGTGTATAAAAAGCGTGACGGAACTACCTTGGTATTCTTGGTACTATACGTAGACGACATTCTGCTCATCGGGAACGATGTAAAGATGTTGTCAGACGTAAGGGCATGGCTGTCAAAACATTTTGATATGAAGGACTTGGGAGAAGTCGGTCACGTCCTAGGGATCAAGATCACTCGAGATCGCAAGAAAATGATGATTGGGCTTTCGCAAGCTTCATACATAGATACTGTTTTGAAGCGATTCAGCATGCAAGATTCCAAGAAAGGCTTTGTACCTTTCAGACACGGAATCCATCTATCCAAGGAAATGTGTCCCAAGACACAAAAGGAAATAGATGACATGAAGGGCATCCCTTATGCTTCGGCTGTGGGAAGCCTCATGTACGCGATGCTGTGCACGAGACCGGATATCTGTTTCACCGTAGGAATGGTGGCAAGATATCAGAGTAACTCTGAGAAAGAGTATTGGACTGTGGTTAAGAACATTCTGAAGTATCTGAAGAGGACACGGGACATAATGTTAGTTTATCAATCGGACAGTCTAATCCCCATCGGTTATACGGACTCAGATTTCCAATCAGACATAGACTCCAGAAGTCAACCTCGGGTAGTGTGTTTTGCATGGGGGGAGGAGCCATGACATGGAGAAGCGTTAAGCAGAAATGCATCATCGATTCTACCATGGAAGCCGAATATGTAGTTGCTTGTGAAGCAGCGAAAGAAGCGGTTTGACTCAAGAACTTCCTGGTGGACTTGGACGTCATTTCGTATTTGCCCAGCACGATCACGGTTTACTGTGATAACGCCGGAGCAGTTGCAAATTCTAGGGAACTGAGAGCCCACAAGGCCAGCAAACACATAGAAAGAAAATACCATCTTATACGAGAAATCGTTAAGAGAGGAGACATAGAGGTGGCAAAGATTGCGTCTGAAGACAACCTAGCAGATCTATTCACAAAGGGTCTTCCTCAGAGTACATTCGAGAGACATGTGGAAGGAATGGGTGTCAAGAGCATTGCCAATCTGCTTTGAGTATAAGTGGGAGAAATATTATTAGGTTCGTGTAGGGTGACATTAGATGTCACATAGAACACGAGACATGTTGTAGTATAGTTAAAAGCAAACTTTGAGTATAAGTGGGAGATTGTTGGGGTTATACTGAAAAATATGCTTTTACTTTGTATAACCAAACTGAATTTCTTATTTATTTTACTAAAATAAATTATTTATCACATGTTGCATTAAATATGAATGAATGTTATATATATTTACTGCATACTCGTTCGATAAGTCAGTACGTGTTACATTGTAGTTAATTTGGTGATATCAGATCACAAAAGATCAAATTAACAGTTCCTCGTGACTAAGTACAAATTCACAACCCAGATGGAAATGAACAATCCATCATGAAAGGTTGAAGTGTAAGGCTCGGATTGACTTGTCTTGACCAAGGGATTACACTAGTGCATCCTGATGCGCTGAAAAGAACCTACAGGAGGATAAATTCTCCGGTACTAAATATACAAGAATTAGACCTCAGTGGTGCGTTATTTCTTAATCTCCGTTCCTTAAATAGGATCGTGTGAAATTAATAACTATTGTTTTGACTTATGATGGGAAGAGAATCAATGCGATTCGATACCTTGTATCTTGGGCAATATTATTAATTACATGACAATTGCTAAGATTTAATACGGAGAATCGCGTGCAAGTACGACTTGCTTGATTTGTCCCCTTGGTGGGCTCAGAATCTTTATCATACCAAATCTTGCAAGTGGAAATTTATTTCCGGTATGGATAATAATGTTGAGCTGTCTTTACTCCAAGGACAAAGATATTAATTAATACAGAGCTTGTTCAGTGGCTTAATTAATTAATGGACTAAGATAATCTTAAACGCGGAAAATAATGACAGGGAGCCATATTATTGTGAAGTCGTAATGTGGGTTAAGATGGATAGTTCAATATTAATTTTATAGTGGAGTAAATTAATATTAATGGGCTTGAATAATATTTTGGCTGAATATTAAAGCTTCATAGCCCATTGAATGTCCAATCTTAATTCTCCTAAAGGCCCCTCAAATAGCCCAAACTAAAGTCCAATTAATGAAAAGGAGAAGAAAATATTTTTGCTTATTTTTCCACAATATTTTTCAAAAATTTGGGTAGGAAAGAGAAAAAGATTTTTTCTTGATTTTCTTGGAAAGATCTTATGGAATAAGTATTCTTGAGATACAAGTTTATCCCATAAATTCAAGAAAGGAAAAAAAATCTTATTTCTTCCTATTTCATGTGATATTTTCGAAAATATTGAACAAGAAAGGAGGAGGAAATTTTGTTGGGAGATATTTTGGAAAATAGAATATATTGGATATATTCTAGATTGTATCTTGAGGAAGAAGCAAAGAAATTTCCCAATGCCCAACTTGACCTAATTTTCGTCCCCCCTTAGTCTATAAATAGGGGATGAATTTTTCATCCCCAAGTACAATTCCATGTGTTGGAAAAATTAAAAATCCACAAAGGTGGTGGCCAAATATTTTATTTTCTCCTTTAGATTAAAATCGTTCGTTGATAATCATCCCACCGGATTACGTTCGTGGACGTGGGACATATTTGAGAAGGTACTTTGGGTTGATCCATCGTCTCAGCGGTTGTCTGTACGAGAGGTTAGTATTTACGTAATTTCTAGATTCCGCATGCTTAGGTTTTACGTGAAATAAGTGTACGCATGATGTTTACTTGCTTATTAATTATTATGTTGAATTGATTTAGGATTAATTCATGTTAGTAACTAATTAATTAATTTAAATATGTATTTAAATTCACCTCGAATAGATCCGGACACCCCTAATTTCCCAACACCAGCCTGTTAATTGGGTCATACTTTTTCCTCTATCTTTTCTTATTCCTTTTTTACTTTTGTTTCATATCAATTTATTCGTACACACATATCTTCTTGCTTATAAGAATGAATTTAGGGTGTGATTGGTTGAGCGATTTTAATCAAGAATTTGGGAATTGAATTTGAAATATAAAGTCCAATTAATTCCTTTTGTAGGATGAAATAGGCATATTCTGTTAAACCCTTAGCATATTCTGTAATAAAATGAGGATATGGCACGGGTTGAATTGTTACATCAGTCTCAGATTTCATATATATTACTAAAATTACCGAGTTTATTTTTGTTGAAAAGTTTGACTGGAATTTTAATTAAATGAGAAAGGGAAAAGATGATATTTAATGGAGCAAGTTCATCTTGTCATAGCATTACCCTCTAATACTCCCTACTGCTTCAGTGCTTCCTAAATTATTCTTGCTATGAATTTGAATTTGAATGAATTAGCAATTCATGTCAAATGATGCAGAAAATATCAGTCTATCTTTGTTATCTAGATGCCCATGACTATAAAGAGGAACACTACTGCTCTATGTTGAAAGTATAATTTACAGTACATAGTATTCCCTCCGTCCCAGGATGACTTGAACATTTACTGTTTCGCTCGTCTTTTAGTGAGCGAGTTTTTTATTAGTATACGAAATGATAAAGTAATTTTAAGAAATGTATATGATAGAGGAGGGGTAAGACTATCATACCCCACCTTAAAAGTCATTTTATTATTTCAAATACTAATAAACAATTTGCTCGCTAAAACACGAGCAAAAAGGTAAGTGTTCAAGTAATCTTAGGACGGAGGAAATACTATATTTATTTGGTATGAGAATTCATATATGAATGTATTTCCAAGTTTATGTACCTCTCATTTTGAAAGTTTTTTCATGTTTAGTCCCAAATGTATTATAACCAGCTATCTCCAACTGAAGAATAACCTAAATTTGCTCTCACCCTTCTCTCTTCTTTTTGTGCAGAAAACTGAGAAACTGAAATTGATTCAAAGCAGTAGCTGGAAGCATAAACCTAACCTGATTTGAAGCAGTTGAAAGCATAAAGAGGGTTTGGAAGTTTTTGCAAATACTTTCACAAATAATGCATATTTACCGTATAATTACAGCTAGGATCCAGTGGCTGAGTGTCTCTCTTTTATTGGCTATGGGTAATTTTCAGTTGATGTCATGCTTTCTACTCCCCCACAACTCCATCCGCGACCATAGGTAAAACAATGTCATATGGATTTTTCCTTTTTTTATTTCATTACAGGAAGTTGCATATCGAGCAAGTTAATGAAATGTCTAGTCCATGTAGTATTATGTATCTGACTTGTCTAATTTTATCATTCAGATGATAAGTAGTTTCCTTACTCTTCAAAGTAATTCTTGATAATCCATGTCTCGGTTTTCTGGTTATCTTTTCAGTAAGTGGAAATATGACTTTCTGTTTGGCATCTAAAAATCTTAAACATGATAAGAAAAGCTCATCTTTTCCTTATATTTATAGAATATCAGACTTCCTTTTTAGCTTATATGGTTCAGCTGGAGCTTACTTTTAGCTAAGATTCATATGCTTCCTGTAATAACATGACCATCAACACTTACAGATTGCAGTAAACATGGGTTTGACGTGTGATTAAGCTTGTGATTGGGTATATATTTTGGGCCAACAAGCTATTGTGTCTCTATTAATTTATTATTTAAAAATTCTCATGCAAACAAATTGATAGTGTACCTCAAAATATTGCATGTATTCCCTGTGCTAGACCTCCTCCATTTTACTATGAAATTTTAAATGTTGATACCTTTTTTATATGGGCTGCTGGACTTAGCATCTGCATCAGATCAAAGTAAGAGTTGCTGAAACTTTATCTGGAGTTAAGACATAACCTCTTGAAGCTAGATTTACTTTGTTATTTCTTAATGATTATCTTTCATATACTGGTTTTCATTTGATTGTAAAAGTTTCAATTGGCTGTAAGTTCTTTGGAAATAGTTTTTCATGTACTATCTTCCTTTAATTGCAGTTGTTATGTTTAGCCCATATTCTTTTGGGTTTTCACTGTCTCGAAATCCAAGAACCAGCAGGGATGGGATTTATGCAATTGTGTGATTTTTTGGCATTTGCAGAAAATGCATCTTCTGCCTCCAAAGTGTTGATCGATATAGGGGTGAGTCTACCTACTGCAAGTTTGTATTGCATCTTTAATTTAACACAGTACATTAAAGCAATCCAAATAGCATTTTTCCTTTCTACTTTAGACTGCATAATTCTCCATCAGAAGGTTTTCATTTTTCATGCTTCAACTTCTAGAACTTTACCTCTATGCATCGTATAAACTTTGCTCTTCTTTTTTTTAGAGGCATATTCGTTGTTGTAGCCCAGTTTTGGTATAGTGATTAGTTTCATCCGTTCCAACAATTTTTTTGGAAGTACTTTGATTTTGCGGTTTTGAAAAGATGGAAGACGGAAGATGGAAGAGATGATGTTGGAGTTAGTAGCTAGATTCTTGTTTTTTGTGTTTTTTCATTAGTTATATTATCGAATTAATTATTAAATTTAGTTGAAGTGTGAAAAATCAAGAATTTTGTACTTGATGAATGATGATTGTATTATGAAGTTTTTTTTTATATAAATTTATTATTATTCGTTGGAATTTTATGATATATTGTTTACTATATTGTTAGATTTTAAATGTAAAAAAAAAAAAAAAAGCACCCTATAGCAATAGGTTTAAACAATTTTTAGTGGATACCACAACGGTTTTCAATAGAAACAAAACGGTCATAAACTGTTGTCGAAAGATGTTATTACAACGGTTTAAAAGAAACGAAAACGGTTATTCACCGTTGTGATAAATACTTTCAACAACGGTTCACCGGAAACGATAACGGTTAATAACCGTTGTCATAAATATTTTTGACAACTGTTAATACCCGTTGTTTTATATGTTGCAAGCAAAAATAACTACTTTTTTGAATCCCATTTACGCATAGTGATATGTTGTTTTATATGTTGCATAACATTTTTAACAACACTCTGAAAAAATCACGCACATACACTTTCAGTAGACATCATTAACAATATCCAACGATACTCATCGAAAATTGATATGACACTGACTTGTTCAATGGCAACAACGATGGAAGACGTGAGGACGATGTTGGCGCCGCTTTGGTAGGCATGCGGGGGCGGCTGAGATGATTGGTTGGTGTGGGACGGGTGTTGTCGTCGTGGAGAGCAACTTGCAATGTCGTGGTGGTGATAAGGCGCCCAGGGGGGCAGCGGTCGAGCGGCCCAGCGAACGGGCCATGGTGGCGGTGGTGGCTTGCAAGAGAACTTTCGTTCTCTGGATTTTCGCTTCAGTGCAACAACGCCGGAAGTGAGTGGACTCTATCTGGTGACGCAGGGACCTTATCTCGGCGTTATTGATCACGTTGTGTCATTTGTTGGGTAAGCGAGGATCGTTGGAGACATGAAATTTACGTTGAACAATTCATACCAAAGCATAATTTTTAGGTTGAGTCTCAGTATACACTCTCATTTTACAAGTGTCTCAATTCTTGACTCAATTTTTTCTTTTTTTCTCAACAAGTATTTTTGTCTTAATTCACGCCAGCTAAATTCATTCAAGATAATAAAAATAAAAATTAAACTCAGACATCATAAGTAAAAATAACTTCATTAATTCTTTTTATTAATATGATGTATATTTTCTATTTTACTTTATCATCTTGTACTACTTTAGTTTGAAATTTTAATTTAGTGATTTTTTTTCCTTCTGCAGTAATGATAGCATTTCATTTTCTTTTCTAGATTAAAATAATATTACTCAAAGAAATTAAAGTCATATATGATGATAATAAAAATAAAATTATAGACGTACACCATTAATCCAAAAAATTAATGACGATTAATTTTCAAAATTAATGAAAATATATATATTTATTTATGACATTTTTTTTATCATCTTGTTTGACTTTTTATTTAGAAATTTGATATTTTGTCGAGCCTTAAATTGTTACAAAAGAATTTAAATCAATCACTAAAATCAGAAAAACAAGAAAAACAAAAATTGAGCCTTGAATCGAAGCACTTGTAACCAACGACGGCGGATGGGTCGCCATGGATGCTAAAACCGGCACAATATTATGGTCCACCGCCGTTCCAAATGAAGCCACTACAAATCCAGTGACAGTTGTGAACGGTGTCCTCTTCGCGGGTTCAACGTATCCAACGGGCCCCGTTTACGCAATTGATGCTAAAATGGAGAAATACTTTGGTCTTATGAAACTGGAGCCAGTGTTTATGAAGGCTTTTCTGTGAGTCAAGGGTGCGTGTACGTTGGAAGTGGATATGGTGTAAATTTGGGAGCTTTTCTTAATATCACATCAGGGACTTCACTTTTTTCCTTTTGCCTCGAATTAAACATTTAATTCGTGTGACGTTTATTAAATAAACCTTTGAAGATTCGTAGGAATACTCCAATGAGAACACTGAAAGATCAACTTAATTCTTAAAGAGTACGCTTCTTCTAGCGTCAATTGTTGTATACCAAAATTTATGAGAGTGAGATATTAAATGTGCCTTTCGGACTTGGTACGCAAATATGTAATTAAAGTGAGTTGGTGGAATTAATGAAGAACAAATCGAAACTTCATCATTGAATGATAGTTTTGAGAGTTGAATGTAAGTAAGTAATGCAAGTAAGTAAATGCGAGAGGATTTGAGCCAATGACCTCTTTTGTTGGTTGATAAAGCCGTTGTATTCACTATAAATTTTTTTCCGACCACCTTATGAGTTATAAATGCTCATATTTATAGTACAAGATGTTCAACTTGCCTAACTCGCATTTCAAGCCGAGGTCGACTAAGCATTTAATGTGAATCAACTACATTGGACTTTAAGCTGGACTCTAAATCCTAGTTACGCTTAACTAGACAGGCTTCATCAACTTGAGTGGACTCCTCTGAAGTGGCGAAATGGGCAAATGACCTCGGCATCATAGGCGACTTGGGCAAGTTGCCTGACAATGGGGGCGAACTCGCCCTCTTCTTGATTAAATGGCGACTTGGGCGAGTTCGCCAAATATTGGGTGAACTCGCCTGATTATTTTGATTCGCAAGGCAAGTTGGGCGAGTTTGCTCTTACTCGCCCAACCCTTAATTTTCTTTTGGAGGCGAGTGGACCGCTATTTGTAATTCTTAATGGGCCGAAGAGCCCAAATAATTTGGCACACACTCCTTGAATCACTGAAGTTAAACTCTCCATTCGTCAAGCATTGTTCAGGTAACTAAATCAACAAAATTCCAATTCAGCGTGTAGAATTGTTGCACCGTTTCGTTGATAGGTTAATGTCCTCAATTACCACAACCTCTTCGGTAACACTTATGTCGTGAAACACAGTGAGGAATGAGGATCATGAAGGCAGCAGAGGTTGAGAGGAACTGAAAAAGATATGGGCAGAGAGAAGCCCGACTTATGGGTTTATAATTAATTGATAATTTTATAAAATATAAAATAATTAACTCAATTTTACACCAACTCATTTTACACACGTCAATATTTTAATTTACCACTTGTTAAGAAAAGAGACTGCCATTTGGCAGCATTTTAGAGGTGCAGTCCTCCTTTTATATAACTAGTTTAGTGCCCGCGTATTACGCGGTTCTTTAATTAAAAAAATTATATTTATAATATATAATATATTTAACAATAAAAAATATAATTATGTGCATAAATACATGAAACATGAATTAATAATTGTTTAGTGTGTATATTAGTATACTTGCTTAAACAGTTATTGGAATAAAATTATTGTGTCAAATCTTATATATTCTGCAATTGATTCACGAATCTCTAACATAAATTTGAGTATTTTTTTTAATCTTTCTTCAGACTTAAAAATCCAGAATTGAGTAAGAAAGAGTTTGCAAATCAGTTGTAGTATGGGTGGGGGAAAAAAGATTGTGCTTAATATTTCAAAATTAACGAAAATGTCTTTTTAAAAATCATGTGTGGTGCACATGTATAAAATCAGGATAAAAATTGGCTTGAAAAATTAGTTCGGTGATTTAAATGTAATAAAATAATAGTTTGTATACTTTAGTGCAACAAAAATAGTTAGGCGGTTTAGATACAATTTCAGTAATAGTTTAGTGGGTTTAGTGCAATTAGACATAAATATGATTTAAGAGGTGCAAGGTTCAAACCTTAGTTATTGAAATTTTTTAAAATTAATTAAACTACACATTAAAATGCCATATGGATGCCACATATTAATTACAAATCAATAGAAAAATGACACATCAATACAATAAAATATGATAACTCTTTCAAATTAACATCAAAATGACACATCATTCAAATTAACCACAAGATGACACATCATTAAAATGAATTCTCTATTAGTAATATAGGGGATATAATTTCATTTTTATTTTAAAACCCTTCAAATAATTAAATTTTTCATAAAAAATTTGAAATATATTTTTGGCTGTGGTGTGTTGTCGCCGGCACCCAAAAATAAATTAATTACCTTAACTAATCCACTAGAGTGTAGTAGGACAAGTAAGGGTCAATCCACAGGGAACATGAAAATAATTATCACTTTAATTGTGTGAATTTAAAGAGACAGAAAAATGAGAGGTTTTGGATGTAGTAAGAGTTACTAAATAATTAAATATTGCAGAAATAATAAATAATCGAAATCCAATGATAAAAGACTTCCAATTCACAGTTCATTCATCCTTTGTATTTTAACTTTTCTAATTAAAAGTATTGTTTGCTTAACCTTACTCTCAGATTAATGACCCTCAATAAACAACAAGCTCTGTTTATCGGTGTTATCCCTTAATTTTATCCAATTGAAATACGCTCTTCAATGAACCTTTTTATCTGAACAGTCTAGATACGATCTAAATTTAATTTAGTAAAAATTTTAGCCTCTAGGATAAAGGTCAAATAAATTCCCAAATACGCTAGCTCGATTCGAAAGAATTCAATTTATATCCCCCTAGCAAATTTTACTAGTTGTTACCGATTGTCATATACACGCAACAATTATGTATTATGTGATACGAACTAACAGACATATAAGAATAAATTAACCTAGGTGGTCAAACCAAATTAATTATCCTAACATGCAGGAAGTTAAAACAGATGATATAAATAATCTGAGAATAAAAGTCTAACAAACGATATCAAATTAACTAGTAATCATCAAATACAAGTTTAAAAATCCTTGGAATTGGAATAAAAGGACTTAGCCGTCCATAGTCATAACAAATATACAAGAATTCAAGTTCATAAATCTAGAAGAGGAAAATACTTAAAGCCGTAAAGATGATCTCTCCCGTTGCTCTCTCGTCTCCTTCGAAAATCCCAGAAATCAAATCTCTTGCGTACGTCATATCTCCCACTGCTGGCTGCCTCGAATAATGAGCCCTACTGCTCCCCGTGTTAAACTTGGGCTGGAATTAGTGAAAAATCCCGTTGGCCCATCTGGTTCAAGATTTCGTCCCACACTGGGCCCCCTAGTATGGGCTGCAGTGATTAAAATTTTGCCCAGTACATCATTATAGATCTTTGGACCTTTCTCCAACACTTCTATATCTCCAAAAAGGCCCTAAAAACAATCAAAAACTCAAACAAAAGATCTAGTGAGCTTTTAACTCATCAACATACATATAAGTGGAAAAACACGCAAACAAATCACATTAAAATGGAAATAATCACACTCTAAGTAACATAAATAACAGAATATAATCCACTTATCAGACTGAAATAGAGTTTATCTTCTACAAATATAATTAATAGATTTATAGTACATTAGGGGGTGGCATCCAAATTTGCAAAAAAAATATTAAACAAATTTTAATGGAATTGTGTTAATGGTTATGGTGCTATTTATTGTTGAAAGATGAGGTGTTCAATTGAAAAAGAAAAAAATAGATAATATGATAGGTACTTTTTAATGCATTTATAATCAAAGACATTAATAAATTAACCTAGTAGTAAAATATAAGTGTAAGATATGTTATTGTCGAGTGTCAATGGCTCATGTTGTTTTAAATTTGAACCTAATTTTGGAATATTATGCATTATTTAATAATAACACCCCTCAAACAATTAGTTTTTCTAGGCTAAAATTAAATATTCTCTTAAATAAAGATAATTAATAGATTTATATAGTAAAATTTTTTAAAAAAATATATGTATAGAAAATCTTGCATGGATATTAACTATACATATTTAAAATTCCTTAAATAATTAAATTTCCAGAGATTTTGTAAAATATATATTTGACTGAAATTAAATATTCTTTTGAACAAAGTTAATTAATAGATTTATATAAAAAATTTTTATGCATTTTTAGTATTGACTATTGTTGTGTTCGGTCCGCATTTGGTCAAAGTTCTCCTGCCACGTGTTCGCCAGACGACCACGTGGACCAATGAGCAAAGGGAATAGGCCCACCAGTCTTACGGGTGCTCGCCATTTAAGCGAGCCCATGGCGTGGCCATCTAACCTCATCACATGCTCGCCAGCTTGGACGACCATGGGATGCGTCAAGGGCGACCACACATTCATCAACGTGCTCGCTACTGAAGGCGAGCACAAGAAGGGCCGAACACGTGCTCGCCATTGAAGGCGAGCACAACAAGGGCCGAATAGGAAGCCGCCATACAGGAGGTGAACACAGTAGCAATAAAGCATTGTCCGAATTGAACTTGCTCCAGTCATTTGAAGAGTCCTGGACAAATACAACTCTCTTCTCACCATCATAAGCAAGTTCTTTGACTCCTGATTCACTTTAATCAGTAAATAAATTCCTCTCCTCTCTAGGCGAGCATAGTACTAGGGATCGAACCATCCCTCTAGGGCGAGCACTTGATCCCTCCAGGGCGAGCATACTACACCGAACACAGGGACAAGTTACATGCTCAGCAAATACCACCTGGATGACAAGTCAAAGCTTTCACAAGCAAGCAAAGACAGATGTCGACCAGCGGAGGTCAATGAGATACGTGTCAGTTCCTCATGTATTCTTGTTAGACAAGAAAATGCCAGCTCGTGCTTGCCAAGGCAACACATGCTTGCCAAATCAGTATAAATAGACTCTCAGAGTCAAATAAAGGGTTGAGAAATTCCCCACCCAACATCTCTTTATTTATTTTCCAAGTCATAATCAATTCGTGCTCGACACAAACATACTGTGCTTGACACATCACACATCTTGTTTGTTAAGTTGTAATCACATAAGCCACATCAAAATATCCACGTAAGACGACTAACAACAATTGGCGCTAGAAGGAGGGTAACCAAACCAATCCAAACACTATCCCAAAACAAGCAGAAAAAATAAATATAATGCCTCAATCAAGAAATACTCAAACTCAAAAATCGGGGCAAAGTCAATTTAACGTCCAAGATGAGGCTCACCATCAGCCTCAAGAAAACCATGCCCTGGAAAGCATCAACTTGGAAGCATCGCCAAGGATCCAGTGACCACAACAAAGGTCATTACTTTCTTGCTACGCGCCCAGAAAGAGCGGGCTGAAAAAGAGTTGGCCAAGCAAAGAGGGCCGGAAGATGACGACCGACGCTCACATATCTTTGATAGCGAGCAAGTCAAGCAGATCGACAAAAATATAAATGATTTGTCGGAAGGCGAACATCCACAGGGCTCCAGATAATCGGCATTTAGACGCCTAAAATTATCTGCAAGGGATCATTTGGGGGATCGGCAACGGCAGGATCCCCAAAAGGAATGGGCGAATACATAAGCCCTCTCGGCTCCACATGTTCGCCTTCAGCAAGAAAAGCGGCACGAGCCCGAGAAATCGGTGGGGACAAAACTGTCCATCCACCATCGCCTTGGTGATCAGGGGCGAACACAGAAAGGGGGACTGCCCCACCATGAGCATGACCACCAGAGTCCTCATGGTGGGACCCAGACCCATTCTGGGTCCGTCGACTTCACAAAATTTGTAGAAATGTAAAAGGCAATCGAAAGCCTGCAGGTCAACCTGGCTGCCACTAAAGGGCTGCCGCGAGCAGGTCCCATGCCATGCTCGCCACTGTCCCAGACGATCATATTGTTGGGGAATTAATTGCACGGATCTATTCGGGATGAATATTTAAATACAAATTTAATTCTTACAATTATTACTAGCATGAATTAATCCTAAATTAATTCAAATAATAATTCAACAACAAATCATGCATATAAACAGTTCACATAAATCCTACGCATGCGGAATTACTACGGGTTTACGTGAACTAACCTCTTGGAGTGGCAATAGTCTCGTCGATAAAAACACACCAAAAAGCCTTCCCAAGTATTTCCTAGTCCTTGCTCGTAAATCCGGTGGAAGGAAGCTCACGAACAATTAACAAAAGGGAAAAAAAAAATTTGTTGCACCACCTTTGTGGATTTACTAATTTTTTCAGCACATGGAATTGTACTTGGGGATGAAGAAATCATCCCCTATTTATAGATAGGTGGTGGCCGATTTTTGTCTTGGAATAGGGAGGAAAAAATCTTTTCTTGATCTCCAAGAAATCTTGAATATATCTCCTATATTCTTTTCTCCATAATTAAAATATTCCATAAAATCCCACCTTCTCTTGTTATGGTTATTTTCGAAAAAAATAAGGATAAAGATTCCAAGATTTGGATCTTCTTGAATTTATGAGATATACCTGTATTGCAAGAATACATATCTTCCATAATATCTTTTCAAGAAAATCAAGAAAATCTTTCTTTCCCTTATTCTTTCAAAATTTTCAAAAATAACATATAAATAACCAAGTGGGAGATTTCTTGAATTTAATGAGATAATCTTGTATTTCAAGAATACATATCTTCATTCCATAACAAAATTCAAAGAAAAAACTTTCTCCCCTTTTTATTTATATTTTTCAAATTAATGAGGAAAAATAGCAACAAAATTTATTTTATTTTTAAACACCTTTTTTTTGGTTATTGGACTTTATGTTGGGCTACTTGAGGGCCTTTAGGAGAATTAAGATTGAACCTTCCAATGGATCTTGAATTATCAATATTGAGCCACAATATTATTCAAGCCCATAAATATTAATTAATCCCACTACATAATTAATATTGCACTATCCATCTTAACCCGTATTCACATTAATATGGCTCCCTGTTATTATTTCCCGTGTTTAAGATTATCTAGCCCATTAATTAATTCAAGCCACTGAAATAGCTTTCCATTAATTAATATCTTTTATCCTTGATAAAGGAACGGTTCAACATTATTATCCATACCGGAAACTAGTTCCACTTGCAAGATTTGGTATGATAAAACTTGTGAATCTCCGAAGGGGGCAAATCGAACAAGCGTACTTGCACACGATTCTCCGTATTAAATCTTAGCAATCGCATGTGACCAATAATATTGCCCAAGATATAAAGTATTGAATCTCGTTGATTCTCTACCCGTAATAAGTCAAAGCAATAATTACTAACCACACGCGATCCTATTTAAGGGACGAAGATTAGGAAATAACGAACCACTGAGGTCTAATTCTTCCTAGTTCAGTTCTGAAAAATTTATCCTCCTGTAGGTCCTATTCAGTGCACTAAACATGCACTAGTGTAATCTCTTGGTCAAGACAAGCCAATCTGAGCCTTACATTTCAACCTTTCACCATGGATTGTTCATTTCCATCTAGGTCGTGAATGGTGTACTTTTGGTTACAAGGGACTGTTAATTTAATCTTCTGTGATCTGGTATCACTAAATTAACTACAATGTAACACGTACTATTTATTGAACAGTTATGCAGTAAATATATGTAACATTCGATGATATTTAAAGCATCAGTGATAAACAATTTATTTCAGTAAATAAGACCAAAATTCAGTTTGATTATACAAAGTAAAAACATACTTTCCAGTATAATCCCAACACATATCTGCCAAAATATAGGAGAAGGTGGCAAAGAAATGTCCACCCATCCCTATGTTCGAAGCGGAGTCTGACCCGCATGTCCACCGTAGCAAATACTCGAGCTTCATGATCGCCATGGGTGCCACTGATGTAACCCACAGTGCCGGTCTTTCCCCATGACTTTTGGTGATCGTGCACACAGGTGGTTCTCAGCCCTGCCCGGTGCATCAATCACGTCCTTCACACAGTTGGGGCAAAAAAATTTGTCCCACTTCTCATCTATATGTGCTCACCAGGCTCCGAAGCAGAGGCTAGCACATTTTTCTCAGATGAAGGGTGAGTATGATCGGACATACGTGGAGAGATTTGATAAGTGTCTGTACGATGGGGCCCCCGTGGAAGAGGATGTTAAAATCCTCACGGTGGTTGGGGGCCTCACCCTAAATACAGACATGTAGAAGGCCATGCACCAAGATTGACCGAACACGTATGCCGAGTTCTGCGAGCTGGCGGCAATAATAATAATAATACAGGAATTGCTTGCCCAATCTCAGGTGGGGCAGGGAGGGGCGACCAGAAAAGTGGTCACCAACAAAAAGCCAACCAACGAGGGGGGGTACAAGGCCCCGGGCTCCTTCAAGCCGTTCAATGAAGGAGCCGAAGCACATGCTCTCCAAGGTGTGCTCGCCGTCTCACCTGAGATGGTATATAACTAAATCAAAGACCGGGATATGTTGCCAAAGCCTCGATGAATAGTTAAGGACAAGGACCAACTCAACGCCTCCAAGTTCTGCTCGTACCATGAGTATATCTGGCACAATATTAATGAGTGTCGCAATCTGCTCCGACAACTCTGGAAACTATACGAGGAGAATCGCCTTACCCAGTTCCTAAAAATCCGGCGAACAGGGATGCCCAGAATGAGCAACTGGGCGATCAGAAGAGAAAAAGTAAGGCGGAGGAGGTGGATGATAGCGAGGAAGAGGAATTCCACCGAAAGCTGGAATTGCCTAAGAAAGGGGCCCCGACCACAGATAAAGGCCGGGCGGGGCAGAAAATAAATATGATCTGCCCGGATTGCAGGTAGGTGGGCGGATGCTACCAAGAGCCAACTTTGTCAAACAGGTGCAAAAAGATGGAGTTGCGCGCTATGTAGAGCATCCACTAGGTGAATGTGACGAGCACGTCAGCGAACACGCCACCATCCCACTAGATCACTTTTTCTGATGATGACTTGGATGACATCGTCACCCCTCACAATGACTCTCTGGTAATAAGTGCTCGACTACTTGGCCTTAAAGTGCACAGACTTCTGGTCGACACTAGAGCATATGAAAAAAATACTATTTGTAAACATGTTGCGACTGATGGAGAAGCAAGTGGGGGACCTCAGCGCTTACATCGAGCCTTGTGATCACACCATTTTGGGTTTCGGAGAATCTGTAATTTTGCCCTATGGTTTGATTAGATTAGGTGTTGAGTTAGAATCAACAAGAGACATGGAAATTTGACAAACTAGAATGTTAGATTTTATAATCATCGATATTCCGTCAACTTATAACAGGTTTTTAGGTCGCTCGTTTATACAGGAATTTAAAGCTACCTGTTTGACCTACTACTATTGTGTTAAATTTCTAACTGTTGAAGGAACGGGCAACGTTAAGGGTGATCAAAAGAAGGCCCGCAATTGTTTGTTGTCATGTGTTTTCCCGGTGAGCATGGTACAACGGGCGGACATGGAAATTGGTGAGTCAAGTTAGGCCTGGGCGAGGCGAGCATAGGACTCGGGGGCGAACATGCTCCCGAGCCCATGAATGTCAATGCACCAGACGGGCGGCCAGACCAACAACCCGACCACCAACTTCCAGACTTGGAACCTCGCATAGGGTTTGATCCTATGGAGGTCAAGGATGAGCACTGGGGGTCGATCATAGATCCTTGATGGAAGCAGAAGAAGCGGCGAGAAACGCCTGTAGAAGAACTGGAAGCCATCAAAGCCAATCCTACTAGACCGAATTATAATTTTTTATCGGCTCGGAGCTCCTAGAACCACTCAGGACCGAGATGATCACATACCTACGTGCAAACCTGGACGTATTCGCATGGTCGCATGAGGACATGGTTGGCATCGATCCTAAGCATGCACACCACCACCTCAATATTGACCCGACATGAATTCTTGTAACTCAAACATGGAGGAAATTCGGCCCAGAGAACTATGCGGCGCTGGACGCCGAAGTAAAAAAGTTGTTGGATAATAAGCTAATCTGGGAAATTCAGTGTCCAGAGTGGTTGGCAAACCTTGTGCTCGTCCGAAAGCCAAATGGAACCTGGAGGCTTTGCATAGACTTCATCGACCTATATAAGGCGTGCCCCAAAGACAACTTTCCAGTACCACACATCGACTATCTAGTCGACAATACGGTGGGGAACGAGCTCATGAATTTCATGGATGCCTTCGCCAGGTACCATCAGATTCCCATGCATTCAGACGATCAAGAGAACATCTCTTTTTGCAGTGGGAAAAATATATACTGTTGGGAATGTATGCCAATTGGGTTGAAAAATGCCGGAGCAGCTTATCAAAGGCTGGTGAACAAGATGTTCGACGAGCACATCGGGCGAATAGTCGAGGTGTATATCAATGACATTGTGGTCAAAAGCGAGCATAAGGAAGATCACCTCGACCATCTTGCTCAAACATTTGACATTCTCCGAGCATACAACATGAAGCTGAACCCGAAAAAATGCAGCTTCGGGGTTCACTCAGGAAAATTTATGGGGGCATACGGTACGCCAATGGGGCATCGAGGCCAACCCATCCAAGATTCAGGTCATGCTCGACATGCAAGCCCCCAGGAATGTAAAGGAGGTCCAGAAATTAATAGGGTGTCTGGCCTTCCTGAACCAGTTCATGTCACAAACCGGGGATAAGTGCAAGCTTTTCTTCGATGCGTTAAAGAAAGGAAGATTCCAATGGATTGAGCACTGTCAAAATGCATTCAAATCTTTGAAGCTATACCTAGCGGACACACAAATCTTGTCAAAACCAGTGTCGGGCGAACAACTTTACCTATACTTGGCCGCATCTGAGCACGCCATTAGTGTTGTGCTCATCCGAGAAGAAGGGGCAACACACCTTCCAATCTACTATGTAAGCCAGGTATTGAAAGATGCCGAGCTCCGCTACTCTCCGCTGGAAAAGCTTGTGTATGCTCTCATAATGAGTGTTCGCAAGCTCAGACCATACTTCTTCGACCACTCCGTCGAAGTACTCACTACTTTCCCGCTGTACCAAGTCTTACATCGGCTGGACATGGTGGGAAGATTGATCAAATGGGAGGTTGAACTCGGCCAATTCGGTATTACGTTCGCTCCCCGAACGACGATCAAAGGCCAAGCAATGACCGATTTTATGGTGGAGCTAACATACCCTCAACCTCCTGATATGGGAATCGACCATCCATGGCATATGTATGTAGATGGATTGTCTATGAACATAAGAGCCGGGGCGGGCGTGGTCCTGATAAGCCCGACCTGGCAAATTTTTTTTATGGCTATTCGGTTCGATTTTCAAGCAACAAATAATAAGGCAAAATATGAAGCCCTGGTCGGAGGCCTACACATGGCAATGACGATGGGAGTCCACAGACTCATGATATACAGTGACTCCCAACTAATTGTGTATCAAGTCCGGGGAGAGTATGAAGTGAGGGGTGAGCAGATGGTCCAGTACCAAGCTTTAACCATAGAATTGCTAGAAAAATTTGAGCAGGTTTATATCGAGCAGCTACCACGGGCTGAAAATTCTTACACCGATGCGCTCGCCCAGCTCGCCACATCAGAGGGAGTGACCAATTTTACCGATATCATGGTCACCACCACATGTTCGCCCTCCGTGCCTAGGGCTGTGGTCGCCCAAATGGAGGTCGAGAGCGAAACATGGATGACCCTAATCCTCAATTATTTATAGAGCGGGGTCCTCCCCAATAACAAAGCACAAGCTGCTCGACCCCGCCTACAAGCTGCTCGCTACACAATTCTTGATGGGAATCTCTATAAAAGAGGTTTCTCACAGCCCTTGTTAAAATGTGTTACTCCGGAAGATGGGCATCTAGTTCTCAAACAGATCCACGATGGGGTGTGCGAAAACCACACGGGCGGATACGCCCTGGCATACAAGGCGATCAGATAAGGCAATACTGGCCCACACTCAAGAAGGATTCACTTGCTTATGCTCGTTCATGTCATGATTGCCAGATTTATGCTCCGCTCATCCATAGTCCACCAGAGGAGCTCGTCTCCATTTATAGTCCTTGGCCATTTTCCAAATAGGGGATTGACCTGATCGGACCATTCCCTATGGGCACCTCGAGGGTAAGATTTTTTGTGGTCGCCATCGACTACTATACCAAATGGGCCGAAGCTGAAGCAATTGTAAAGGCCACAGAGCATAAAATGTGGAATTTTGTATGGAAGAACATCATTTGTCGCTTCGGCCTACCCCAGTCAATTGTGATGGACAATGGCAAATAATTCGACGGAAGTGAGTTCAGCCAGAATTATGCTCGCTTGGAGATCAAAAAACATTATTCCACACCATATTATCCTAGTCAAACGGACAGGTAGAGGCCGTCAATAAAATCATCATGCATACGCTGAAAGCGAAACTCGATGATTCTAAGGGGGAGATGGGCCGAGGAGTTGCCGGACACGTTGTGGGCATATCGAACAATCTTCAGAACCTCAACGGGCGAAACACCATTCGCTTTGGTGTTCAACACAGAGGCGGTCATCCCAGCAAAAATTGAAGTTCCGAGCCACCGAACCATGTGTATTGGAAAGCAAATCAATGACCAAGCACTAGCTCTTGGTACAGATTTATTGGAGAAAAGAAGACTTGAGGCCGACCTCAAGAATGCTATGTAAAAAAAATGTCAGAAAAATATTACAACTCCAAAGTCCGGATACACAAATTTCGAGTTGGCAAGCTCATCCTCCGGCGAGCAACCGGAGTTTCAGGTGGTGTTTTCGGCCGAGCATGGGAAGGCCCATACTGCTTGTCTGAGTGTTTGCCAAACGGCGCATATGAATTGGAAGAATTGAATGGAACTCCAGTTTCCTATTCATAGAATGCGTCGAACATGAAAAAATACTACCAGTAGTTGATGAGCATGCTTGTACAAGGAATCTATCATTCTTGCACGCCGGGTATGTCTACAAGTTTCGGTTTCATTGGGAAAATAAGGGCGATCACATGCGCATATCGTATTAGTTAGATGATCACTATTTTTCAATTTCTTATAAAAAAATTGTAAACAATGTAATAGATAGAGCACCCTGCGTAGTTTGTTTTTTATTTGTGATTTTATTTTCTTTTCAATAGGATGAACGAATAAGCCAAGATTTGTGTTTATGGCTCGACAAAGAAATGCAATCGCCACATTCACAACAAGTAAGACGGACAAGAAGTGTAACATGGTCGCACCAAAATAAGACGACCAAACAAAAATAGTGATCGCAACAAAATAAGACGATCACGATGAACAAAGGTTGTAACTAAATAAGACAACGAACATGATTGCAGCAAAATAAGACAATCATAAACTAAAAAATGAGCCAAACACAAACGAGTATGCAAAATAGAATATGTGATTCATTCATTCAGAAAAGGCACTATAGGCCGAGATACAAAAAGGGGGCCGAACGAGCCGAGCAAAAAAGCCCTACCACTAAAAAAAGAAAAAAAGACAGATCAAGAGTCCGGGGTTGCCGGAAGAGAGGAGCTTGCCCTTTCAGAACATGCTCGCCATCACCACCTTCGGCCTCCCGCTTGTGGTCGCTCTCCTCATCGTCAGAAAGGTGTTCCACCACCTAAATCCCTTCCAGCAGGTGCGAGAAGTCACACCCGACCTCACCAAGGTCAGCTAGGGGTAGAACTTGACCATGAGAAGGGGGATTGTCGGCCATGTACTTCACTAGATCATCTTTGAAGGGCCCCAGTTGGTTGAACTGGGAGCACCTGTCGGGCCGTGCAAACCGCATACCCGAAGGCACAAATGTAGGCATAGTTAGACATTGACATCAACTGCTCCTCAGTATGCATCTTAGATTTCTCTAGGCTGAGCCGAGTGTTCGTCTCTTCGGCCAGAGCAAGTTGGAGGCCGAGCACGCCTCTATCCTTTTCTAAGGTCTCTAACTCGGCCTTAAGCTTCCAAATCTCCTTTGCCTGGGTGAGCCGATTCTCCCCAGTTTTTTCATCTCCGCCCATGCTGAGCCCACCTCCTCACGAGCCGTAATTAGCTCGTTGTCCTTCGTGCTCAAGCTGGCCCTGAGGCCAACATTCTTGGTGACAGTGGCGATTAAATCCTTGTGGGTGTTTTCGAAAATAACCAGCGAGCAGCTGTGATGAATCATTGCCAGGCGCACGCGCTCCACGACCGAGTGGTTGCCGAGCGCATCATTAAGATCCATCGCCCATGACCGGATCGGAGCCTCACAATCTTGGTGGAGGTAATCGAGCACACTGGCGGGTCTGCTCACCATCGATGATAAATGATAATTGAGCAGGTCCGGGGTTAGAGAAGACCTTATGCTCGCGAACCTGAAAAAAGATGGATCATCAGTTGGCCAGTCAAAATTAAATGAGAGCGAGCATAAAACTGAGTGAAATACCTGTTCGCTCGTCGGGGATCCCATCCTAGGAAGGACTTGTGTAGGTCCCGAATGGGTTTTGTGAGGGCAGAAGTGTAGAGGGGAGGGGTGAATAGACTTCTGAAAACTTTTGCGTGCAGATCAGGTGTGATGGAAGGTTGCCTGATCAGAGTGCGAGTGAATCAGTTTGGACTGATATCCAACTTACTGATTGCCTGAGGGCAGATCAGTTTGGTGTCTATCAGTTTAACTGATTGTGCGGAAGCTAGTTTATACCCGTGTGAAAAGCCAGTTTATAACAAATCAGATTTCGAAGCTATTTTTAATCAGCTGACTATGGAGTCAATCTGATCAGATCAGTTACTTGGAGCAAACTGAACCTAACTCCAAATATGTATGCAGATTTAATCAAGTTGTGTGCAATAGTGTAAAGCAGTTAATCAAACAAGTAAATGCACACAAGATTTATAGTGGTTCGGACAACTAGTCCTACGTCCACTCTTCCCTATCTCAAGGGGCACCAACTTAACCAACTGGACTTAGATTATTGTGTTAGTCCAACACATTTCACCAACAGATATTTATAGAGCTCTCACTCAACCGATCCCAGAAATCAGAACTAGAAACCCTAGTTTGAAATCTTTCTTAACAAACTTATCCTAACTTTTGGGTTTTGGGTAAGATTTGTTGTTTGTTCCAACTTTGAAATCTATCCTAGTATTTAAATAGCCTAACAGCTAGAGAATGAGATTTCTGTGCTTAGAACTATAGGATGAACACTTAGAAAATTAATCTTCAAGGTTGTGTTCTTCGTGCGGAAATTTGACTATAATATGAGCTTCTTGATAATTTTCGTCTCTTCACTCTGAAGAGTATTCCCATATTTATAGACCTCGAAATCAAAGAGCCTTTGGAGAGCAATTTGAATTTTTGGTTATATTTGGTAGATATGTAGGATTTGATGTGACGTGCTTCAGGGACGGCATGGACGAAAGCGTAAATAGTTGTCTTTTATAGCCATTTGACCAAGCAGCACCAAGTCCCGTATTGTCGGCTCTGTTCATACGTGTCTTGTTCTCATTGGTTAGCAAGAACACTTTTCAGTGTTTGTTCTACCAACTAAAGTTGAAATTCTTCTTGTCCAGATCAACAACGTATGACTTGGTGAAACATCAGTTACCACCTGGTGTGAGCTGACCTGATCAGTTACAACTGATCAGTCTACCTGATAGAGTCTTCTGGTGCCAGTTGTCCTCAACTAGCAGACTCGGCTGATGTAGGTCTTCTGGTCTGATCTTCTGGTAGTCATCTGATCTTCAGGTCTTCTGAATTTGAGCTTCATGACTTCACTCTGATCATCTGACTTTATTAGATCGTCTGATCATTTGTCTTTTCCTTACCTTCTGGCCTTCTGACTTCAGCTATTCTTTTGTTCTCAGCTGGTCTTTTGATCTTCTGATCTGACCTATACATATTGAGTTCCCCCTCAATATGTGACCTATCTTATACATCAGTTGTTCTATACAATAATTATCAACTGGTCATCTTATAACTGGTATTTGAAAACATCAGTCAAGCTAACAGGTCTGACTGGTCCTATTACATGTGTTTTGGAACTTTCATCAAAACTCTAAATTTCCCAACAACTTGTTGTCCGGATTGCGTACTTGCTCTCCGGTAGGGGCGCTCGGGCCAGGAGCAACCGATGGGACCACAGTTGTGATCGGCTCGACTAAAAGGGCACCCTCAGGCACTGGGGGTGTGCTCGCCCGTTGCTCCCAGTGTTTTTTCTTATATTTCTTCAGCGAGGAGGCGTGTTCGCTGGTCACTTGGTCGGCCAAATGAGCGGAAGACCTTTTAGGTTTGCTTGTCTCTCTGCGAGCTGCTTTCTGCGTTAGTCGTTCGGCATGGATCCCGAGCTCTACTGGGTTTTTCTTTCGAGCCATTTCAGTATGTTTGGCAGTGCTCACGGCTATTGTGACTGTAGGGAGAGCTGCGAACAACAAGTATTAAAAGTTAAATTGGAATAACTTAGAGTGCGAGCAAAAGAAATATTACCAGTAGGATCGACATCGACCAGATGGTGAGGGGGCACGTACAAGCCCTCTTTCCTCCTCTTATCCGAAGTGTTGAGTTTTTCCACCGTCCACTCAGAGTAAGACTCAAGGTCGATCTGCCAGATACTACTAAAGTACTCGTCACTAGTGTCTTTGTCTGAAGTGGCTTTGGGTCCTGAGACAAGAAAAATAAGTTAATATCAGTTCACAGTTGGGAGTACAAAAATGCAAAATTACTTTGACAAATCCCGAAGTCAGTAGAGATGTCAAGGCGAGCATTCGGGTCGCTGGCCAAAGCGGGGCTTTTCTAGTCACCCCCGACGAACCAAAATTTTTCCTTCCAATCCTTGATCTTATTCGGGACCTCCTCCACAACCTTGTAGCCTATGTTCGCCTGCATATAGAGCCACCCCTCCTCACCCCGGGGATGGGTTAAATGAACAAGATGAGTAAGTTTGGCGGTCGTGGGGTAGTACCGGGGCTTCATCTTGCTGAACAGAGTCAAGAGATTCATTACCATATGCCACCCGTTTGACTAGCAAATGGGTGATCGCCGGATGCAGAGAGAATCAGAGGCTGGCCTCCATGATGTCCATGTTGAAGGCCACGCAACCTTCAGGGGGTTGGTCGGCTCGCTCTTTCCTCCCCGGAACCCAAAAGAAGACGTCCTTGAGGGTTTCATACTTCCGATACATTTGGCCGAGCCAATCCTCATCGATCACACTCTTTACCTTGCTCGCCAGATAGCGGTTCTTCTCACGTATCAGGTGAGGTTATTCAGGCCACTTAAAAATGTATCGAGAGTCATACTCGACATATGTTGGACTGTGTGGCCGGCCGACCGGGGGTTCACCCGCATGTTCACCTCAGGCCTTAAGGTTGTGATCGCTTGTCCCCTCAGCATTATGCTCGCCCACGTGTTCACCCATATCATTCCCAGTGTCTCCTCACTGACGAGAGGTCCCTATACCAGAATCGTCCAAAAATCAGACCGAGCTAATTCCCAATCAATCTCCTCTATCGCCTCATCGGTGGAGATAGAAATCACAGTGAATGGCTGTCGTATCCTCTGGCCGGATCTTGACCCGGAGGTACCAACCGTAGAGAAATCAGCCCCACAAGAAACAATATGGTGGGGGGACGAAGAAGCCGATCCCCGAGGGGATTCTGAGCCCACTGAACTGAACAGGGTATCCAGAGAGATCGAAGGCGAATACATTTTACAAGAAAAAAGGGAGAACAAAAGATTACCTGAAAAAAGTTTCCCCGGAGAAGAAGAAATCGCCGAAGTTTTTGGAGAGAAAGAAAGAAGAAGAAAAATGAGAAAGAAAAGAGCGATTTTCTCTTTATAGTTTCCGAAACAAGAGTTTTTCAAATTTTAAAATTCAAAAAACCCTAGAATCTCGGGCTTGGGATTTCGTGCGCTGGATTTTCGGTTGCAATGATGAGATTTGGTGCCTTAGGATGCCGCATATCGCAGGAATCAAGGCGTCCGCAACTGTTTGAGTAACCGAGCCAAACGCAGCCTGGACCCATCGACAAGTACAGATAACCAGGCTGGGGGGTATTGTTATGTTTGGTCCGCATCTGGTCAAAGTTCTCCTGCCACGTGTTCGCCAGACGACCATGTGGACCAATGAGCAAAGGGAGCAGGCCCACCAGTCTTACGGGTGCTCGCCATGTAAGCGAGCCCATGGCGTGGCCATCTGACCTCATCACATGCTCGCCAGCTTAGACGACAATGGGATGCTTCAAGGGCAACCACACATACATCAACGTGCTTGCTACTAAAGGCAAGCACAAGAAGGTCCGAATAGGAAGCCGCCAAATAGGAGGTGAACACAATAGTAACAAGGCATTGTCCGAATTGAACTTGCTCTAGCCATTTGAAGATGTTGTGCGCTGGTTAATAATCCTGCTAACAAGTACTTAATAACGGTGAATTAACAATTAAAATGAACGGAAATGCAATAGAGAACCCATAATTTGATGATCCAGTTCATCTTTAAAATAGACTACGTCTGGGGGCGAACTAAGCCAGGAATGTTTACTAATCTTTTCTGCTTAAACATTTAAAAATTCCAAATAAAACCCCGTCAAGTACGACTATTGAGGCTTATTTATACTAGAGTTCCCTCACGTGGGCAGGCGATTACACAAGGAATATCACTTAATGGTGCTTCAATCCCGCTAGCTGAGAATTCCGCCTTGTTAGTTACTGGGGTCTTGCCCCATGTCGCTTTATTTGGTCGTTGACCGGTGACTTTTTAGCTTTCTGACTTCTCCGTGAGTCGGGTTTATTCATGTCACAATAATTACCCCTCAAGTCGAGGTCTTGAAATTTTCTTATGGGCCTTGACTTGAACACTAGTATTCTGACTAGCGACTTCACGAACTAGGTATTTAATTTGGGTGCATCGTCATCCTCGGGAAGGCGAAAAGTTTTCTCGATTACGCGAATCGACGTGATAGGCTGTCAGGATTTGATGATGTGGGCACTGCAATTCATTCCATTGGGAAGTTGTGGTTGTAACCACACGCGACTCTTGTTTGTAGGGGCCCAAAGTTTGGTTTATTCGCACTTCGGCCCTTCCCTTTGGTTATAAACAGGCTAGGGTTCTTTCACTTTGAAAATTTCCTACCTTTGTCTTCTTCGAGCCTTGAAAGAGTTTCAGCGCTAGAAATTTTCAGGTGATCTCTTCGATTCCTTTTCTTGCATTCTCTTCAATAGCTATCGGACCGTCTACAACTCCCATTGCTTCTCAACCAATGGTGGTGTCCTCGTCCTTCGAGGACGATATTCCGCTGATCCACCATCGTCGCCATCGTGGCTCAACCCTGGCAACGATGGTTTCAGGGGGGTCTTCTGCGAATCTGGAATCCGTGGCCAGTGCCCCTAGTGGTAATAGGAAGGATGACGACAATGATGTGGAACCTGATGAAGCCTTCTTGGAGGAGTTTGATGATATCATGCATCTTTCTCCGGTGAATGCTAGTCCCATTCGTACCGTCTTGCCTGAGGCGGATGAGGTTGTGGGACCCTATCCCGGCGCATGAGATAGGGGTTTTTTAGCGAATCTTTGACTACTAGGTTTATGTGGCTCGAGGCCCATATAAATGACCTGATCGCGAGTTCTGCAAGTCGATCCTTTCGGCTTTTGCGGCCTCGGATAAGAAATTTTGATCTTGTCTGTCCGATCGATATGTGCGCTCGCTCTGCCGTCGATACAAAGTGCCTAAGGATGTGCATTTTTATAGGGCAACCTTGGACAAGAGTGCCGACCATCCGCCTTCCAGAATGATAGAGGTGAACGAGCACAAAATGGAGGTCGGGATTCAATTTCCCGTGCATCCGGCGATCTCCCATTTGCTCGCGGCCAGGAACCAGAGCCTTACCCAAATTACTCCGAATGGATGGAGTTATATTCTCTCCACCATGACTGTGTTGGGGCAGGCCGGGCTATATCGGTTGCCGACTCAGGGCGAGCTTAATTACGTGATGCATCTTGTCCACCAGGCGGGTGGTTATAATGCAGTGCTACTTCACAAAGGTCGGGAGCTCATGAGCGGCATCCCGAACAAAGTTGATGGCTGGCACCATAGGTGGTGGTTTGTTGGAGGGGCGTGGGAGTCTGTAGACCCTGCGAGCCCACTAGCCATAAAAGTGTCGATGGATTACACGATCCACGTGGAACATCGTAAGTCATTTTATCCTTACATTGGAAGTCGTACTGATCTAATTCCCTTCTCATTTTGCAGTGTACCTGCCCCGAGCCAGTGACCTATATTGGGACTTTAGAGAGGCTTTAAATAAGGTCCGAGATACCCCTCCTAGCCTTCGAGAGATTGAATTTCTAATTTCTGAGCTCCAATGACTTCGGTTCGGATTGTATACATATCCTTGCCACCTCAACATCCCTGGTAAGTTTCTCATTTCGCCTGTTCTTTTTCTTTGATAGGCGACTTGCGATTTACGACTTACATAGTCTTGTGTTGTTTTTGGCAGCTCCCAATTTTCCAGTATACTAGCGGAAACCATCAGCTTCTGTGATGGCCTCCAGAAAGAAATTTGTGCTCGGTTTGATGAGACGGGTGTCAGATACTACTCCTCCTCCTGGTCGCACCGACCCCTCTGCTGCTGATAAAGGGAAAAAGACCTCAAAGTCCGCCCCACCAGCTTCTAACCGCCCACGAAAGCGGGCGAGGGAGGGAGAGATCAGTCAATATCAGTTTGATATAAACCGGTCCAGAAGATCGTCGACTCGTGTGGCCCCGACTACAACACCCTCCGCCTCTGGAGGTCGTCACCCCGAGGATAACTCGTGGATTGGATGGGATGAGGGGCTGGTCGATGAGTAAGTTCAAGACTTTTATATATATATATATATATATATATATTTTTTTTTTACGACTCTTATTCTATTCGCAGCCCAGATTTTACTGTGGCCAAATTCTCCCCCGAGGTGCTGAGCTTCCTGAGGTCAGGGGACGTCGGTGTGGAGGGCCTTCCCAACCAATGGTCGGGTTATATGGCCAGGGCCATGAAGAACATGCCTCGGTGTTGGTTGACCGATGACCATGCCAACGCCATGCGTTAACGGGTTACAGGCAATCTCTACTCGACGATGGTCCATGTCCAGAAAGTTGCCCTGTATCTGGAGAAGGCCCGCGGCCAGTCAGAGAGCAAACTCTAAAAGTTGGAGGAGTAGCGTCGATTGTTTGGCAAACAGGCCAAGTCGCTGCTTGCTTCTTGCGAGGCTCAGAAAAAGACGGAGGTCTCCAACTCCTAACTAGCCAGAGGAACTCTGAGCTTGAGGGCCGATTGATGGCCATAGAGGATCATCTTTAGGCAGAAAGGGCCAACTCCAAAGCGATAGACGCTTGGGTCGAGGAGAAGCTAGCTTCAAAGGTTGCTGAATTCAAGCAGGTCGAAGAGAGGAATGCCAACTTTTCTTACATCCTTGCGATCGCGGGGTCAATCCGAACCTTTCATCGGATGAACCCGACCGGCGACCTCTTCGGCGTGGTTGGGGAATTGGCTGGATTCATTCGTGACAACCCTCCCGATCCTGATATCTTGTTGGAGATTAAGGATTTGGAGTCGTTGAATATCGACCTATCCTTCTTCCCCAACCAAAGGCATATTGTGTTCCCTGACCCCCAAGGAGACGCAACCAGTAACTTCCCAAGAGGTTCATGAGATGCCAGTTCATGAGGTCGGGCCGCAGCCAGGAGTCACAGGAGAGTCGGGAGAGGGCCCAGTTGGTGATGATATCATCCCCGACCTCTAAGGAAGGTGTTTACCAGCCCAAGACTAGGGAGACAAGAGCTGCCTAGGAAGCCATGCTCAGTGTTATTCAGCAACAGGAACCCTATCTCCAACAATACTTTTGGTCAGCATATGGAGATGATGGTTTTGATAATGATGTTGGTGTTGCTGTTGAGTTTGAGGAGAAGCAGTTATCTCTTGAAGTCGAGTTTCAGCCAGAGGTCGCAGGAGAGTCGGGCGAGGGTTCAATTGGTGGTGCATGGGATTTGCTAGCTCGGTGTATTTTTTACTTTCTGTTTCTGTTGGCTTTAGGCCGCTTGATGTAATTGGCCTTCGGGCTTTCTTATGTACCGGCCTTCGGGCCTTTTATTATCAATGAAATAGTTTCTTCTTTCTGTATTGTGCCGACTTGATTTCCTTCTGTAACTTTATAATTGCATATGTTCTTATCATCTTATTGTCGTTGCGATTTAACTGAACTTTTTCTTGCCGTCTTATTTAGTTGTGGCTTATTTGTGAACTTTTGCTTAGTCATCTTACGAAGTCGGGGGAGGATTGCAACACTAGGGTGGTAATCTCGCCGCCAGTATGTCAAAAGTCGTACTTTGGGAGGACGATGTTTATTCATGAGACCTCCTTTGGTTTGAACACATAGGAATTTTGTAAAGAAAGATAACACTTTATTGAACTTGGCCAAGCTAGTACAAAATTGCAACCTCTGACCTATTGATAGTATTTTTTTAGGTGAGCGGCATTCCAAGGGTACTGAGCCTTTGTGCCATCTGGATTTTCGAGCTCATAAGCTCCATTGGGTAGGCATCTTGTTATCTTCAGTGGACCTTCCCAATTCAGGCCAAAAGTCCCATTAGGTACATCGATTACTTTCTTTAGCACCATGTCTCCCTCCTTGAATTTTTGAAGTCATACTTTAGAGTTATAGTACTTCTCCGATTGTTGTTTCTATCTTGTGTTTCTCATATTGGCCTCTAGTGTCTTTTCTTCAAGTAGATCTTGATTTTTGGCAAGAGCTTCGTCGTTATGGTCGATTGCGACCTGCGATGTCCGGAGGCTTGGGAAGTCGATCTATGAAGGTAAGACCACCTTAGTTCCAAAGGTTAAGGAGTAAGGTGTCTCCCCAGTTGAGTTCTGCAGGTCGTTCTGTATGATCATAAGACATTTGGCAGCTCGCTGACTCATTTCCCTTTTCCTCCCTCAATCTTTGTTTTTAAGATGTGCTTGATAAATTTGTTAATAGCCTCGACCTGACCATTTGATTGGGGGTGGTATGGTATGGAAAAGAGTTTGGTGATCTTCCATTTTTTGAAAAAAGTGTCGATTTTAAGTCCATCGAACTTCTTCCCGTTGTCGGATATGATAACTTGAGGTAGGCAGAATCTACAGATTATATTCCACCATATGAACCTGATGACATGATCCTGTTCTATGACTGCCAGAGCCTTTGCCTCGGCCCATTTTGTGAAGTAATCCACAGCGACTAGGGCGTATTTGACTTTTCCCGGAGTCGTTGGGAGTGGCCCAATGATATCTATCCCCCACTTCGCAAAGGGCCATGGACTGATGATGCTGGTGAGCTCTTCTGGGGTGACCTTGATTGAGGGTGCAAAAATCTGACATCTATGACATCTTCGTGCGTACATGATAGCATCTGCCCTCAAGGTCAGCCAGAAGTAACCTTGCCTTGTAGCTTTGTGAGCTAACGATTGCCCCCCCCCCGTGTGGTTTACGCACACTCCCTCAGGATGGCTTGCCCCTGTTCTGGTGTGATACATCTGAGGAGTGGTGTCCTGAAGCCCCATTTATATAGTTCTCTGCCAATGAGGGTGTAACTGGTGGCTCTCAACTGTAATTGTCGAGCTTTGACTCTGTCTTTGTTGGGGTTATACGTGAAAGTATGCTTTTACTTTGTATAACCTATGTATTAAACACTTATTTACTAAAATAAATTATTTATCACTATTGCATTAAATATGAATGAATGTTATATATATTTACTGCAAACTGTTCATAAAATAACACGTGTTACATTGTAGTTAATGTGGTGATACCAGATCACAGACGATCACATTAACAGTCCCTTGTAAACGAGTGCATGTTTCACAACTTAGATAGTTATGAACAATCTATTGGTAAAGGTTGATGTGTAAGGCTCAGATTGACTTGTCTTGACCGAGAGATTACACTAGTGCATTTGTTGCGCTGAAGCGGACCTATAGAGAGGATAAACTCTTCCGCACTGACTTATAGGATGAAGAGTTAGACCTCAGTGGTTGTTGATTTCTTAATCTCTATCACTTAATAAGGATTGTGTGTAATTAATAATTATTGCTTTAACTTATGCTGGGAAGAGAATCATTGTGACTTCGATACCTTATATCTTGGGCAATAATATTAATTACATGACAATTGTTAAATTAATACAGAGAATCGTGTGCTTGGAAAGTCTTGTAGTATTTATCCCCTTGATGGGCTCAGAACCTTTATCGTACCAAATCTTGCAAATGGAATTAATTTTCCGGTATGGATAATAATGTTGAGTTGTCTTTACTCCAAGGATAAAGATATTAATTAATATAAAGCTTTTCAGTGGCTTAATTAATTAATGGACTAAATAATCTTAAACACAGGAAATAATAACTGGGAGTCATATTACAGTAATATGGGTTAAGATGGATAGTGCAATATTAATTATGTAGTGGGATTAATTAATATTTATGGGCTTGAATAATATTGTGGCTCAATATTGATAATTCAAGGTCAATTGGAAGGTTCAATCTTAATTCTCCTAAAGGCCCCTTTAGTAGCCCAAAGATAAAGTTCAATAACTGAAAAAGGTGGTTAAAATAAAAGAAATATTGTTGCCTAATTATTTCCTATTTTTTTCGAAAATAATAAGGAGGAGAGAGAAAATATCTTCTTGATTTTCTTGGAAAGATTTTATGGAATAAGTATTCTTGGAGTACAAGTTTATCCCATAAATTCAAGAAAAGTCAAAGATCTTATTCTTCCCTTATTAAGTGAAATTTTTCGAAAATTATATAGTATTGGGAAGAAAAGATATTTTGTGAATATTATGGAAATAAAATATATTAGATATATTCAAGATTGTATCTTAGGAAGATACAAATAAATTTCCTAACCCTAATATTGGCTCAAATTTTCGCCCCATGAGATCTATATATAGGGGATCAATTTTTCATCCCCAACAAAATTCCATGTGTTGGAAAAATTAGAAATCCACAAAGGTGGTGCAACAATTTTTCTCTTTTCCTTTTGTTAACTATTTGAAGGAGATTCCTCCACCGGGATATCAAATAAGGACGTGTGAATACTAGAGAAGGTCGTTGGGTTTGTGCATCATTTTTCTTCCGTTGAATCCGCCAAAAGGTACGCCTTACGTAACTCCTAGAAATCCGCATATGTAGGATTTATCCGCCAAAAGGTTGTTGTGATTTAATTTTTATTTGAATTAATATAGGATTAATTCATGCTAGTAATAATTAAATAAGTTTAAATTTGTATTTAAATTGCACCTTGAATAGATTCGGGCACTCTATTTCCCAACAGTCTTGTGGCAGGTCGCCACTCTTCAGGTATTCGATGATGGGTGTCATCCAGTTTTGTTCAGTTGTTGGGGTATCTAGGGATGCGACCAGTGTGTTAATAGAGGTGGGAGAGTCGTGTGATGATGACATCCTTCATCTCTACTAGCCCCTCTGAAGTTGCCAGTCGAGCTAGAGCATCGGCTTGTGAATTCAGATCCCGTGAGATCAGTTTCACATGTACCTGTTCGAATTTCTGGAGTAACCTTTTCACGACTTCTTGGTAAGTCACCATTCTATCATCTCGAGCTTCATATTCTCTCGCGACTTGATAAGCTACGAGCTGGGAATCAGTATGTACCTGAAGTCTCTTGATACCCATTGCCATGGACATCTTCAAACCACTGATGAGGGCCTCGTATTCGGCCTCATTGTTTGTCGCTGCGAAGTCGAAAGGAATGGCATTCTGAAAAGAGTTGTGTTGGTCCCGGTGCAAACGAGTCTTACACGTGTATGGGGGGGAATACACGTGTTCAGTGTTTTTAAAACTTTTCTTACTGAGGTCAGCTTGGGTCAGGTTGTCCTGATGATTTGGTCCTGAGAAGCACAAATCGCTCTGAGTCAAAGTCTATCCGAGACAATGATCCTGAACTTCTTTCAGATACCTCAGATAATCCCAACTGAGTCCTGAGTTTTCAGAGATCCTGAGTTGCTTGGATCAGATAACTAACTTACTGAACCCTCAGAAGACCCTCAGAAGAGTAAGTTCAGTTTGGTAACTATCTGTTCTAGCTACTTAGATGTGCGGAATGGTTTGCCCTCAGTTTATACTCATTTTAAGCTTTTGCTGAAAACATTCCTTTAATGGAATAGTGATTAGGCTGTGATTCAATTTATATGCAACTTTCGGTGGATTGATTCCAAAATCAAATATCGATGAAAATATGCTTTCAAGACAAAGTAATGCAATGATAAATTAAGCAAAAAGAAAGCAAAGAACACAAAGAAATTATAGTGGTTCGAGACTCAAGCTCCTACGTCCACTCTCCCCCGATCTTTTCGGAGAAATTCACCAATCACTTCCTAAGGCTTTCCTCGACTACCTCTGTGGTTTACTAACCTTTCTAATTTTGAGCTTTCTGACTACCTCTGTAGTTTACCAACTCAAAACTCACACAAGCTTTCTGTCTATCCAAGATAGATTACTCACTTCTTCTCTAGAGCTTTCTGACTACCTCAATGTAGTTTACTTACTCTTTACAACTCCAATCTCACCAACAATCACACTCAAACTACCTTACAAAGGGTTTGGGGTTTCTTTGTTGGTTTCCAACTAGGATGAGATATCCTTTACAATAAAGAACAATGCAAAGGCTAGGATATCTCGACTAAGCTTTGGATATATCTTATCAAGCTAGGCTTAGTGGAATGAGCTCTCTTCGATTTAAAGCACTTGGGAAATTCTCGGTTTTTCGAGTGCTTCAACTTGCAATAATAAGTTTGAGCTCTTGAGTTGCTTACAAATTTCTCGCAACCTTTCAATGTAGAAGGTCACAAGTATTTATAGGCATAAACCAAGGTCACTCTTGAAAAACTATCCATTGGAGAGATAGCTTCGTGAGTTTCCTCTTATGGTGTGTGAGAAACAACTATATTTAGGGTTTGACACTCCCTAACACGTTTTAGGCAATAGCCTTTCATGTAGCCGGTCTTCACTTTTTGCAGTCTGGAACTTAGTACTTCTGACATCTTTTCAGTGACCTGTCGCTGTCAGTGTCAGTATGGTACAGTGCTGTCTTCCTCTTTTTGACTTTTGTCTCCAGTTTAAAGGTAGACAACTCAACGGCTCTTTTGGTTACAATCTCTGAGTTGATATAACCTTAACAACTTTTTGTCTTAGTTCCTTTTGTCTGCATTTGAATGTCTTGGGCAATATCTATTTTTATAAGGAATCGCGATCTTCTCAGTATTGAATCCTTCAGATAGATATTTTTAGTGCCTCGGAACATTCAGGTTTATACTGAGCATTCAGTACATTACTGAGTCTTCAGTAATTACTGTGCCTTCAATATTCTTGATCTTCAGTTCTTCAGTCTTCAGTCTTCTGTGTCTTCTGAGTCTTCAGGGTCTTCTGAGTCTTCAGCGTCTTCTGAGTCTTCATAGATATACTGACTGATATACTGAGTCTTCATGCTGAGTCTTCAGTTCTTCAGTTTCATACTGAGTCTTCAGTATCTCAGTTTCATACTGAGTCTTCAGAAACTTCAGTTTCATACTGAAACTTCGGTTTCTTCAGAAACTTACTGAGTTCTTCAGAATCTTCAGATCCTAACCTGATCTATATCTGCTGACTATACATTTTGCAGATAACATCCTGAATACTCTAAAACTGAATCCTGACTCAACTATCAAGATTATCCTGAACATGTCATACTCAGGGGTTTTGGGATCTAATCAAAATCATATCTTTATTAAATTCATCTCCCAACAATTTCCCCCTTTTTGAGGATGCCAAAACTTATCTTGTTACACACATTAACCTATACTTAGGTTTCAGTTTATCCTATTACAAGATTGGTTATATCTCCCAACAATTTCCATACAGAGAATCTCTCAACAATTTCTTCAGTAATGAATCTCTCAAAGGATTCATCACCAAATACTTAATTTCTCAACAATTAATCTCAGAGACAATCATTCAGGCATATCAAAAATTAAAAGACATGTAAATAAGATAATGAGATATTATCTTTTGAGCATAAATGATAAGTTTTCATTGATGATAGGTAGACTGTTACAAGTTACAATGAATCTTATCTGAACAAAATAAAAAAGACAAAAAAAATATAAAGGATTACATGAATCTTCTGAGTCTTCATCTTCTGAGTCTTCATTTTCTCTTCAGTTCAGCTCTTCCGTTCGGCTCTTCAGTTCTGCTCTTCAGTTATGCTCTTCCACCTCATCAGCAGGGACTTCAAGGTTGAACATTCCGTAATATTTTCTTTTCAGCGCATCTCTCTCTTTGATGATATCAGGATTGTTCCCTGTCAGACCTAACTGAGTGGCGTACTGAGTGATTTCCTGAGAAATGGCTTTCTCATTTATACATCCATTCTCCAGCCTGGGAGGAGGGTACACGTATGGACCAGGGGCGGTTATCTGCACCTTTCCTTCATCTGCAAGATTTATCCATCCTTGAAGATATTTAGGATAGAAGGTTAGGAGATAGTCGATGAAAGCCTCATTCGGATCTGAGCTCTCCCCTCTCCATTCTCTGAGCACATCATAGTAAAACCAGAAGGTTCTCTTGATTTCTTCCCATGTATTGTTGAGATGGACTGGCATCCATTTGTCAACATGCGGCCATTTCTGTGCTTTAGTGTTCCCTCTCCTCTTGCTTGCGAACTTTTTGAACCCACTCCTTCTTTTCTACTCTTCTTCTACCTTCTTTCTGATCACCGGTACACCGTAAAAAGTATGCGATTTTCTTCGCTTGTTCAATCTAGAGTGTTTTCACAGCGCTTCTGGTATTGAAGACTTTCTTCTTAGGCTTAACCTCAGATTCTTCAATATCCAGCATCAATTTCCTCTGAATTGGCTTAGAAGCCTTTGCTCTTTTACCCTCAGGATCTTTCATCGCCATAGCCTTTCTCTTGATGGGCATTTCAGCATCAGCTAGGCTTGTACCAATCCTTCCTCTACCACTCGGTTTCTCTCTGACAACTTCCCGCATTGTTTCCTCTGAAACCCGAGTGTAGACCGGCTTCTCCACCTTCTTGAATTTAAGCTTCTCGGTGGCTTCTATCTCCTTCATGGCCCGGCAATGATCTTCTTCTCAAAGATCCTTTACAACCTTGCCGCTTGAGTATGTTCCAATAAAACCACGAGATCAACTCGTGTCTTTCCCCTTCTTGGAACCATACTCTGGCGAAAGCCCTGGAGAAGTCTTTGTGTCCATATGGTATTGTTCTTCTCTTGACACTCCGCACCTCCCCGCCATCCGATCTTGCTCCTCCTCGAGCATTCCGAGGTGGTTCTTTGAATTCTTGTAGATGAGCAAATTGGCTTGAGAGAGCTTGAACATGTCATTCATCTTGGCCATGAGCATTGAGTTCATCTCCTTAACAACGTTCTTCACCAGCATCTCATTCTTCTCTACCAATTTTGCTTCAAGAATTTGAGTCTGCTCCTGATGCTTCTGCTTCAGCTCTGCATTAAGCTCAGCCTTGACCCCCTCCATCTTTTCTTCTAATTTTCCTTCCATGGAGGTCGACATGCATCGAGTATCCTGGTTGCACGATTACGAAGAAGAACTCAAGCTATCAATCTTCTGTGCTTGGTTGGCCAATGCCTCCTCGATCTGAGCAACTTTGGTCAGGATCGGCTCAACCTTCTCCAGCTTCACCATCAGCGGGGTGAGATCAATCTCAGGAGCATATCTAATCGGCTGTGACTCCCGAGTTGGCTGTTCATCCTGAGTCTCAGTCTGAACCTGAGCTTCAGTTTGAACTGGGGCTTCAGACTCAGTCTGAGTCTGGGATTCACCCTGAGCTTGGGTGTCCACCTGAGCCTCAGTCTGCATATCAAACATTAAAGATTTAAAGTTAGGAACTTTAGTAATCATGGCATAATTATTAATAGTGCCAAAAGTTACCTGAAGGCTAACTTCAGTCTGAGGATGTTCGACAGCAGCCTGATAAGAATCAGTTGAGTCTTTCTCCTTCTGAGATTGACTCTCATCATCCCCTTGTTGGTCCCTATCCTGAGATTTGTCTTTGGAGCTCGGGGTACCAACTTCAGCAATCCTCTCAGCAACCTTCCTCTTCACAACCTCATCAAAGTCTGAGATTTTCATCCTGAGCTTGGTTTTTCTGAATCCTGAGAATTCAGTGAGAAAAGCTATCTCCCCGTTCCACCAGTCTTCCCCTCTGAATGAAGCAATATTGAGCATCTCCAGAAGAGTCTGGTTGAGGATGTAGACCATTGACCTCAATCTGAAGAAGATGTCTTGGAGGTTAGGGAATGAGCTAAGCTCAGGGTAGTGGTCAAGGATGAACCGTTCCCCCTTGCTTCGCCATTCGGTCTCTTCAGCTTCAACTTTCTTGAGCATCGGGCTCTCAGGTTCAGTTGGAAACTCTGCTGAAAGATCGACTAATAGCTCATTCGGGAGCTCATCAAAATTCATCGGCTCCCGAGGCTCAGCAAACTCTGAGGTTTGGGCAGACAGCTCCTCAGTTTGAATCTGACTTGGTTCTGAGGTCTGAGCTGGCTCCTCCTCAGTGGGAATTTCAGTTTGCTCTGAGAACTGAGCGGGCACTTCCTCAGAGGGAATCTGAACATTTTCTGAGGTCTGAGCAGGTGCTTCCTCAGCAGGAATCTGTACTTGCTCTGAGGTCTGAGGTCCTTGGAAAATTTCTTGAGAGAACTTATCAGAACTAAGCGACGTCTCAAGAACCTCAGAGAAGACTTGCTCCTCAGTTTGATCCTGTGCCTTTGAGATAGCCTGAGCAAATACAAGTAAAGGCGATTTCTGAGCAGTTTGGCTCTCAGGCTGAATCTCCCCAGTCTCACTTTCCTCATCATCATCAGTGAGAACCACCATTCTTTTGCGCTTTGGAGCAAGGGTTTTCTGCTTCTTCAATTTCTCACCCTGCTCCTTCTTGGCATCCAACAAAACCTTCCCCCCGGTTTGTTGGCTTTCTTCAGCAGCAGCCGCAACTGGTGATTCCACTTTCTTCTCTTTCTTCCCTTTAATCGCCCTCTTTGCAGCAATGGGCTTGAACATTACTTTGGACTTAGGGAATGTAGTAGTTTTGGAAAAGTTATCCTCCTCCTCTCGGCACATCTCCAAAATAAATGTTATTTTGGTGGCATGGAGGATCCTGCCTTTGATAGATATTACCCCATCCTCCCTTCTTATGACATTGGTTTGCTCGCTCACCACCTTGATCAGATACTTTAACCAGTTGAACTCCTTGGTGGGTGATTCCTCGATCGCCGCCATAAGTCGGAGTTTGGGAGTGCTGATCTGCTCGAAGCTTCCAGATTGACTCATGATGCACTTTCCAACAATATCCATCAATACTTTGTATTTTGGCTTTAGATGCCGCTTATGCAGAGTTGCCTCAAACTTAATATGATTCTCAGTAATCCCATCAAGATACTCTTTCTCCCGTCCCAACATATACAATGAGGGATCATCTCCCCTATCGTACAACTCAAATACGTCGTTTAAGTTCTTAGGGACAATATAGAGCTCTCGAACAAAATCCACATACGTCATCGATTGTTCAAGATGAGAAACAGAAATCTTGGACTCTATACAATCATCCTCATTTATTTCCAAATTAGCGACAAACTCTATTACCTCGGGAGTATACTTCGCCTCCGGTCGATTTGCGAGAGGTTCGTCAGTTTCGCCAATCGGATTAAATGGAGCGCCTCTTCTTCGTGCTTGGCATTGGTGATACTCTCCAAAGAAACCACGTACTCATACCATGGCTTATTTATCTCGGCTAATCTTTCGAATATGGTAGGAGCCATTTGAGATTTGAAGATTTAGGGTTTTGAGCGATGAAGCTTTTCTGGGTAAAAGGGATTTATTTGCAGAGGGTTTTTTGGGAATGAAGGGTTTCAATAAAATTTGGCTTGAATGACTTTCAAAGGGATATATAGCTTGAGATCGTGGGAAGTTGTACCGGTTTGGTGAAAAACAACGGTTAAGATTAATCCAAGATTAATCGGGTATGCGAAAGGTCGATCCCCGAAAAGTAAGCCGCCATTTTAACTTCATTGGTGATTAAATGTAACAGAGCATTTAATGACTGTTGACCTTTTTAGGAAATCCAAAGATCCCACCCAAAAACATTCCTCAGGTGTTTTGTATTTATTGCAAATGATTATTGAGTTTCACTTAAGCAATAAATGAGCCGCATGAGTCATTACTTCTTCAGACTAATTTCCCTCTATCAGTCTTACTGAGTATTGACCTTGATAAAAATGTCGAGATGATCTTTTGAGTCTTGAATGGGTTCGAAGATCTTTCTTTGAAAATCTTGACCTTGATGAAATGAGTTTCACGAGACTCGATTCGATATTTCAATTTTATCCCGAGTTTCTCGGTAGAATTACGAAAAAACTTCATGCATCCGAAAATCTTCAATTTTTCAGATTTTACTCTATACACCTGGATCCAACATCCCTAATTCAACTGATAGTTCCTGAAATCTTGATTCAACCAAAGGTTTAGTCAAGATATCAGCTCTCTGCTTATCAGTATGAATTTTCTCCATCATGATGTCCTTTTTCTCGACATGATCTCTGATGAAGTGATGTTTGATATCCACATGCTTGCATCTGGTGTGCAATACCGGATTTTGTGAAATAGCAATGGCACTATTATTGTCACAAAATATTGGTACTTCATTGGCTACAACTTTATAATCCCTTAATTGTTGTCTCGGCGAAAGAATCGAAAGCACAACACTTCCTGCAGCCATGTATTCAAATTTCAAATCTTTTGGTTGCTCTACCGAGGTCTGTTTCTTTGAAAACCAAGATATCAGCTTGCTTCCAAGAAATTGACAAGTTCCTGTAGTGGACTTCCTGTCAATCCTGCAACCTCCATAATCAGCATCTGAGTAACCAGTTAATTCAAGGTTATCATCAGCTGGATACCATAATCCTCTATTCACTGTGCCCTTAAGATACTCCAGTATCTTTTTGGCAGCCTCCATGTGACTGGCCTTAGGATTAGCTTGGTATCTTGCACATATCCCAACAACAAATGTTTTATCCGGCCTACTTGCTGTGATATAGAGCAATGATCCAATGATTCCTCTATAATCAGTATGACTTACTGATTTGCCTTCAGAATCAGGATCCATCTTGTAGTTAGTATTCATAGGAATTCTAACTGCATTGCAATTCTGTACACCATACTTGGCAATCAGATCCCTGGTGTACTTTGTCTGGTTGATGAAGATTCCTTCCTTTGATTGTTTCACTTGAAGACCTAGAAAGAAATTCATCTCTCCCATCATTGACATCTCAAACTTGCCTTTCATCAGTGTTGAAAACTTTTCACACAGCTGATGGTTTGGAGATCCAAAAAATGATGTCATCAACATATATCTGAACTAGTAAGATATTTTCCCCATCTTCTATCCTGAACAGAGTTCTATCAACAGTTCCTTTGACAAAACCATGGTCAGTAAGAAACTGATAAATAGTATCATACCATGCTCTGGGTGCTTGCTTAAGACCATACAAGGCTTTTTCGAGCACAGAAACTTGGTCATTCTGTTTGAAACCGGGAGGTTTTTCTACATAAACCTCTTCTTTAAGCACACCGCTCGTAAATGCACTTTTCACATCCATTTGATAGACTGTGAACTTCATGTGGGCAACATATGCAAGAAACAATCTGATGGCTTCTAGTCTTGCAACTGGTGCAAAGGTTTCATCATAATCCAAGCCTTCTTCTTGGGAATAACCTTGTGCAACTAGCCTTGCCTTGTTTCTTACAATGTTGTTGTTTTCATCTCTTTTATTCTTAAATACCCACTTGGTTCCAATAACATTGTGCCTTTCAGGTCTATCCACTAGCTCCCATACTTCATTTCTTGAGAATTGATTTAGCTCATCTTGCATAGCAGTAATCCAATGAGAATCTTGTAGAGCTTCACCAATCTCGGAGAGCTCTTTTTTCCGATAGGAAGCAGCCAGAATAGTGCACTCTCACCATGGAACCTTCTTGTTTTGACACCTTCGGTTAGATCACCCACAATCGACTTGTAGGATGACTATCTAACCATCTTCTTCTAGATGTTCCCCTTCAATAGTATCCTCAACATTTAAAATGTTAGGTTTAGTTAATTCAATAAACTTCGAGGAACAAATGAGAAAAGGAGAAAGGAATCATCTTCCTCGGGGAAATTCTATTCGAACATTGTCGAGACATTTGTTCCCCTTTGGTTGATAGATTCGAAATTTGCCTCACCGTGACCACATCTTCATTGGCATCACATACCGAGTCTCGAATCGGTGTCTATTCGGATTGGTCATCTTCGATGTGTTGGTTTTCCTTCGTTGAAGACTTTCCATCCGAGTCTCACCATCCTGGAGTTCCATCCCGAACTTCTTTATTCGAGTCCGAGTCACTCCAATCATAGATGGTGACTGACTTCTTCTTTTCAGGTTCAGTGGATGTTTTGTTATTCTTTTTCAAGCTTAATCTGGTGATTCTCTTGGCCAGTTCTTCTACATCATGTTCCTGTTTCTTCTGAACACAAGTAGATTCATCAAAAACAACATGAGGTGTTTCCTCCACAATAAGAGTCCTACAGTTGTAAACTCTGAAAGCTTTCTTGACTTAAAATATCCTAAGAATATTCCTTCATCAGCTTTACTATTAAATGTTTTCAACTGATCTTTACCATTATTGTGTATGAAACACTTGCAACCAAACACACGAAAGAAAGAAACAAGAGGCTTCCTTTCATTCCAAAGCTCATAGGGTGTTTTGCCTTGACTCTTGGTCAGCATGGATCTGTTCTGAGAATAGCATGCAGTGTTGACAGCTTCAGCCCAAAATCTTTTAGGAATATCAGCTTCAGCTATCATTGTCCTTGCGACTTCTTTTCGTAGTCCCATTCCTTCTTTCAAAGAACACCATTTTGTTGAGGGGTCCTTGCAGCTGATGTTTCATGAGAAATTCCATTTGCTGCACAATAATCAGATATAATATGATTTATAAATTCAGTTCCCTTGTCAGATCTGATTTTGAGCACACTCAGATTTTTCTCAATACTAAGCCTTTTCTGTAATTCAGGCAGCTTTATCTGAGTCTCTTTCTTACTGATTAAGAATATGACCCAAGTATATCTTGAGTAGTCATCAACTACTACTAGTGTGTATTTCCTGCCATTGGTGCTCACTGGTGTTATTGGACCAAAAAGATCCATATGCAAACAACTGGAGTATTCTTTCAGTATTAACATCTACTTTGCTTTTAAATGATGCTCTAATTTGTCTTCCTTTTTGGCACGCATCACAAATATGTTCCTTACTGAACACTTCATTAGGCAACCCTCTCACAAGAGCTAATCTTGCAAGTTTATTCAGGGTTTTGAAATTCAGGTGATTCATTCTTTTATGCCATAACCAACTGGGTATCTGTGGAACTTTTGCAACCAAACATGTATCTTTAGGAGTTGAACTCCAATCAGCAAGATACACATTTCCTTTTCTAGTACCCGGTCGTAAAAACTTTCGTGAGATATCATCTTTCACATAACATAAGTTCTTAGAGAACTCAACATTAAAACCCTTATCACAGAATTGGCTTATTGAAAGCAAGTTATGCTTCAATCCAGATACTTATGAAACACCATGGATATGAACTGAGTCGATTTCCAAAGTTCCACATCCTTGATCATCCCTTGGAGTTATCTCCAAAAAGTGATCTGAGGGCCTCTTTTTGTTCAACATAGTCACTGAGTATCTTCTTGAATCCTGTCATATGTCTTGAGCATCCACTGTCAAGATACCATACATCAGGGACTTTTTCATCTCTACTCATCAGTGCTATGTGATCTTCAATCAACTTAGTGCCCTTGTTTTCCTCCCCGAAAAATGTATCAATTTTTAGGTACCCAATTTGTGTAGGGTCCTACAAGGTTAAATTTGTACTTTTCGGAATCCAAATCTGACAACTCTCATCACTTTAGAGGGCTGATCTTCTTCCATAAATATCTACATACACATTTACTACTCTTTGGTGCCTTAGCGGTTTCACGTGTGTATGAGTGCTAGCCTTAGCATGAACATGGGCTTTTGAATTTTTCTTTGGTTCAGGCCTTTTGTTCATTTGCTTTGGCTTCTGTGCAGCTGGTCTGAATCTTTGTTGACTCGAGTTTAGGTAACCTTTACCCTTAGGCAAGTGGGGTTCGGGTTGCTGTCTTTGAAATTTGGGTCTTTCGTTATCTTGAGGACTTGGTCTCTTCGATTGAGAATGTCTCTGTTGAGTGTTTCTCTTCGAAGATTCCTCGATGGTTCATCTGAGATCCTTTCGGGTTTGCATTCTTAGCTTTGAGGCTTTGAAGTACTTGCTCGAAATTTTCCAATGTGCTCGGGTTTTCTAGCCTTCTCGAGAGGTTTGGGCTTTCCTACGATCATTCGGTTTCTTTACTCAAACCATGGGTCCTTTTCCTTGTCTACAACCTTGGGCATTTCTTGATTTGAAGTGTAGGTGCCATTGGTTTTACAAAGATTGTCTTCTTGCTACATGATGCGAAGATTCGGATGACCTTGTGAGGTTTTCCTGGAATGTATCAAAATCCAGTTTTTATAGTAGACAGATCTCTCGATAACTCAAATTTCATCTATTACTTTAGATCACGATTCAAATAGAGTTAGCTTCTTCTCTGCACTATCCTCACATTTCGTAGAGTTTCATGCTTCTCGGAGAGGTCATTGAACTTAGTTACGATCAATTTGAATCTCTTCAGTGGATTTCTCTAGCTTTTCAGTTAGGGTCACTATCAACTTCTCTTTCTCTGAGAGTTGTAATTTCAGAACATCCAGTTCATCAGTAGCTCCCATTAATTGAGAAGTGATTTCAGTTTTGCTAGAGTCTTTCCACTTAAGATTTTCACCTTGATTCCTTTTTATTACATGTCTTGAGTTTCATTTAGCGATTCTTGTAAAACAACATAATCCTTCATTAAACTCTCAAAAGAATCCATCGGTCAAAATGATCATTTCTACGATTGAACTTGACAACTCTTGTGCTAGTGTAGGAGCAACAACAGAGAAAGAAGAGTTTACCTCCTCAATAGCCATCAGACAAATGTCATTACTTTCATTGTCTGAGAATATTTCATCTGAAGAGCTAGATCCCTCCTCAGAATGTTCTTCTTCTGCAACCATGGCTTTTCTGTTGGAGAACTTCTTGTCTCTTTTTGCATGTCTTTCTCTTCTCTCCTTAGCACTCAGGTCAGGACAATCATACTGGAAGTGACCTTTCTTTTGGAAATTGTAGCATTTGTTGGCATCATCATCCTGATCACTTTCTTCTTTGGACTTGGAGTCCTTCCTTTTGGATGAAGATCCCTCAGCTTTCAGGTCCTTCTTCTTCTCAGTTGATCTATCCTCAGATTTCTTCTGGTACCAGGATTCCCCGTAATAGTTTTTGTATTTTCCATATCGATTATTAAGTCTTTTCAAACCTCCTTGCCATCGGTCTTAGCTTATCCTCAAGCTCATCCCGATTTTTAGCAAGGGAGTTCTCGAACTCTCTAGTTTTTACGTGTTTTATCCTTGGCCTTAAAAGCCACATTCTTACTAGATGATGAATCATCTTTCTTTGTCGACCTTTTTAGATTTCTTATCAATTCTTAACTCATAGGCCTTCAGTTCAGAGAAGACTTGTTGGTATGGCATTGAATTAATGTTTTTGGTGTTTTCAATCACCACTTCATGTATATCCCATTTCTTAGAAAGACCTCTAAGAATTTTCAATGCAACTTCTCTCTGTGGATATTTCTTACCAAGTGCATTTAGATCATTCATAATGCTAGTGAATCTGACTTCCAATTTGTCTATAGATTCACCTTCATCCATTTCAAAACTATCACACTTTCCAATTGCAACTGAAAGTTTGTTTTCCTTGATATGATCTGTGCCTTGGCACATTACAGCTAGTGTATCCCAAATTTCTTTTGCAGTATTACAGTGAGAGATCATTCCCATCACACCATCATCAATTGTACTGTATAGTGTGTCTTTAGCAATATAGTCTAGATTGACTAACTTCCTCTCCTCAGGAATCAGTTAGTCATCAGACTTAGAAAATTATGCTCTAGGATCGTTTCTCTCATTTTCTGTTCCTCCGGGATTCACCACAGTAAATTGGAATGGCCCTTCAGAGACCACTCTCCACATACGCTCATGTTTAGAATACAGTGAGCCTCAAGCATTCTCGATCTCCATAAATCATAGTTCTCCACCGAGAACATGGGAAGTTTTTAGAAGACATTTTATCCGAGTCTTTTAAGAATTCAAAAATATGATCGATTCAGATAGACCACAAGTATTTTTAGAAAATAAAACTTTGGTCAACAAAGCGTGTGGTCAAGTTGAACCAATTGCTCGATACCACTTGTTGGTCCCGTGCAAAACGAGTCTTACACGTGTATGGGGGAATACACGTGTTCAGTGTTTTTAAAACTTTTCTTACTGACGTTAGCTTGGGTCAGGTTGTCCTGATGATTTGGTCCTGAGAAGCACAAATCGCTCTGAGTCAAAGTCTATCTGAGACAAAGTGATCCCGAAATTTCGGATACCTCGGATAATCCCAACCGAGTCCTCGAGTTTTTGAGAGATCCTCGAGTTGCTTGGATCAGATAACTAACTTACTGAACCCTTAGAAGAGTAAGTTCAGTTTGGTAACTATCTGTTCTAGCTACTTATATGTGCGGAATGGTTGGCCCTTAGTTTATACTCATTTTAAGCTTTTGCTGAAAACCTTCCTTTAATGGAATAGTGATTAGGTTGTGATTCAATTTATATGCAACTTTCGGGGATTGATTCCAACCCAAATATCGAAGGAAAATATGCTTTCAAGACAAAGTAATGCAACGATAAATTAAGCAAAACAAAAGCAAAGAACACAAAGAAATTATAGTGGTTCGTAGACTCAAGCTCCTATGTCCACTCTCCCTGATCTTTTCAGAGAAATTCACCAATCACTTCCTAAGGCTTTCTGACTACCTCTGTAGTTTACTAACCATTCTAATTTTGAGCTTTCTGACTACCTCTGTAGTTTACTAACTCAAAACTCACACAAGCTTTCTGTCTATCCAAGATAGATTACTCACTTCTTCTCTAGAGCATTCTGACTACCTCAATGTAGTTTACTTACTCTTTACAACTCCAATCTCACCAACAATCACACTCAAACTACCTTACAAAGGGTTTGGGGTTTCTTGGTTGGTTTCCAACTAGGATGAGATATCCTTTACAATAAAGAACAATGCAAAGGCTAGGATATCTCGACTAAGCTTTGGATATATCTTATCAAGCTAGGCTTAGTGGAATGAGCTCTCTTCGATTTAAAGCACTTGGGAAATTCTCAGTTTTTCGAGTGCTTCAACTTCCAATAATAAGTTTGAGCTCTTGAGTTGCTTACAAATTTCTCGTAACCTTTCAATGTAGAAGGTCACAAGTATTTATAGGCATACACCAAGGTCACTCTTGAAAAACTATCCGTTGGAGAGATAGCCCGTGAGTTTCCTCTTATGGTGTGTGAGAAACAACTTATATTTAGGGTTTGACACTCCCTAACACGTTTTAGGCAATAGCCTTTCATGTAGCCGATCTTCACTTTTTTTGTAGTCCGGAACTTAGTTTTTCGACATCTTTTTCGGGACTGTCATTTGTCGATTATCGATATGGTGCAATCTTTGTCTTCCTCTTTTTGACTTTTGTCTCCAGTTTAAAGATAGACAACTCAACGGCTCTTTTGGTTACAATCTCTGAGTTGATATAACCTTAACAACACTTTGTCTTAGTTCCTTTTGTCTGCATTTGAATGTCTTGGGCAATATCTATTTTTCTAAGGAATCGCGATCTTCTCAGTATTGAATCCTTCAGATAGATATTTTTAGTGCCTCGGAACATTCAGGTTTATCTTGAGCATTGATACATTCTTTATCGAGTCTTGATAATTCTTGTGCCTTCAGTATTCTTGATCTTGATTCTTGATCTTACATCTTACGTGTCTTACGAGTCTTACGAGTCTTGAGCTCTTCTGAGTCTTCAGCGTCTTCTGAGTCTTCATAGATATCTTGGTGATATCTTTGAGTCTTCATCTTGAGTCTTGATTCTTGATTTCATCTTGAGTCTTCATTATCTCGATTTCATCTTGAGTCTTGAAAACTTCCGTTTCATCTTTTGAAACTTCGGTTTTCTTGAAACTTCTTGAGTTCTTCAGAATCTTCAGATCCTAACCTGATCTATATCTGCTGACTATACATTTTGCAGATAACATCCTGAATACTCTAAAACTGAATCCTGACTCAACTATCAAGATTATCCTGAACATGTCATACTCAGGGGTTTTGGGATCTAATCAAAATCATATCTTTATTATATTCATCTCCCAACAAGTTGGCCTCTGTACTGACCAGGACCACCCCTGCACCTGATTTGTGAGAAGTTGCTGAGCCATCTTCAAATAGTTTCTAGGGCAGGTCGATCGAGCTGCTGGCCTCTGACGGGAAAGTTAGTTCGACTATGAAATAGGCTAAGGCATGTGCTTTAATTGTCGGGCGAGGTGCGTAGGTTATCCCGTATTGCCCGACCTCTATGGCCCATTTGAGACATCGACCTGTTGTGTTAGGTCGATGAAGTATGTTCCTTAGGGGTAGGGAGGTGAGAACTTCATGTTGGAGTTATACGTGAAAGTATGCTTTTACGTAATAACGAACTCATGTAACTCTTATTTACTAAATATAAATGTTTCATCACTGTTGCTTTAAATATAAATGAATGTTAATTATTTATAGCAAACCATTCAAATATTAGTACAATATTACATTGTAGTTAATGTGGTGATACCTGATCACAGAAGATCACATTGACAGTTCCTTATAAATAAAAGTACAACTTCACAACCTAGATGGAATTGAACACTCCATTGGTAGAGGTTGAAGTGCAAAGCTCAGATTGGCTTGTCTTAACCAAGAGATTGCACTAGAACATTATGATGTGCTGAAGAGGACCTACAGAGAGGATAAATTCTTCCGCACTGACTTAAGGGATGGAGAATTAGACCTCAGTTGTTATTGATTTCTTGACCTCTGTCACTTAAATGGGATTGCATGTAATTAATATTTATTGCCTTGATCTGTGTTGGGTTTAGAGTCAGACAGCGATTCTATACTTTGCATTTTGGGCAATATTATTAATTATATGACAATTGCTAAGATTTAATACAGAGTAACGTGTGCAAGCGAGTCTTGTGTGATTTGTCCCCTTGGTGGGCTCAGAAGTTTTATCATACCAAATCTTGCAAGTGGAAATTTATTTCCGGTATGGATAATAATGTTGAGCTGTCTTTACTCCAAGGACAAAAGATATTAATTAATATAAAGCTTTTCAGTTGCTTAATTAATTAATGAACAAAATAATCTTAAACACAGGAAATAATAACCAGGAGCCATATTGTCGTAATATGGATTAAGATGGATAGTTCAATATTAATTTTATAATGGAGTAAATTAATATTAAAGGGCTTGAATAATATTTTGTTTTAATATTAAAGTTTCGTAGCCCATTGGAGGTCCAATCTTAATTCTCCTAAAGGCCTCTCAAATAGCCCAATATAAGTCTAATTAATGAAAATGAGAAGAAAATATTTTTGCCCTATTTTTCCTCATATTTTCTAAAATTATGGGACAAGAAAAGGGAAAGATTTTCTTGAAAAGATTTTATGGAAAATGATAAGTATTCTTGCAATACAAGATTATCCCATAAATTCAAGAAATAAAATCTTGCCTTCTTGTGCATTGAATTTTTTGAAAATACCATATTTATAAGGGAGAAGATTTTTTGTGGAAATTTTATTTATGGGAAAAATAATATATTTGATATATTCAAGATTACTTCTTACACAAGAATAAAAAGATTTTCTCATATCTCAATTTGGACCAAAAAATTGGCCACCCTAGTATTATAAATATGGGATGAATTTTTCATCCCCAACACAATTCCATGAGTTGGAAAAATTAGAAATCCACAAAGGTGGTGCAATATATTTTTGTGTTTTCTCCTTTATTAAAATCGTTCATGAGAATCCTCCCACCGGATTACGTTCGTGGACGTGGGACATATTTGAGAAGGCACTTTGGGTTGATCCATCGTCTCAAAGGTTGTCACTCCAAGAGGTATGCAATTTCGTAACTCCTGGATTCTGCATGCTTAGGATTTACGTGAATTACGTGTACACATGTTGTTGTTGTTTATTTAATTATTATGTTGAATTAATTTAGGATTGATTCATGCTAGTAATTAATTAATTAATTTAAATATGTATTTAAATACACCTCGAATAGATCCAGACACCCCGTATTTTCCAAAAACTGGTATCAGAGCCTCGGTTTCGAGCTTTATATTTAAATTGTTATTTATATTTGTTGGCTATTAAACTTTATTGAAAATTGAATAGTAGAATTGTTAGATCTGTTTTGCAGGTATCCAATTGTCATGGTATTTAATGTGTTTATTTATTTCATGAGTATGATTGGTTTTAATTCGACTAGTTCGAATTTGTTTTTCTCGTGAGAAAATCCACGAGTAGATTAGGCTTTTTTTTATTTGTTCAATGTAATAGACTAGTCTAGATTTTAGGTTTATTTATTTTTGTAAAATAAATTGTAACCGGATCAAAGACGAAGACGAGACGAGAAGTTAAAATGGACCCGGAACTGCACGTGGGCGACGTGCATCTCGTGAAACGTGCCAAGGGAGGCACGCGCGCAATGCGGACATTGCTAGACGTGTACGGGCTCAGTGCTGGGCGCATGGATGGGGTGGGGCATGGGCGCGCACGAGGACGCGCCAGGCGTGCCGAGCGGACGGGGCTGGAGGCCGAGGCATAGGCGGGGAAGCGCGCGCATATGTGCAACCCGAGCGAAGCCTTGCCGAGCACCGAGGGGGTGACGCGCGCTGCGCCTAGGGGCACGGGCGTGGTCGCTCGGCCAAGTGGCCGGCCGGATGCGACGTGCATCCTGGCTGCGAGTGGGAGAAATCAAGACGGAGTTTCTTCAAGATCAAGACAATGGAAATTAAACCATGACGATTGAATAATTTGTGCCCAATATGTTTAATTTCTATTTTTGTTTTGATATATTTTCTTTCTTATGCTTCTGTTTAAATTCGTTTAATGTGTTTGCATGGGATATTGCTTGTGAAAAATCTCAAAACTCAAAGTTACTAAGTATTTTTTTAATTTGGTTTTGAATCAAATTAATTTTGACCTCCATGATTTATTTATTTGTGAATTCTTACTGAGAAATCTCCCCAACGGAGCCACCAAAAGATAGCCTTCACATGAATAAATTCCCAAAATGATGATTGTGAATTATTATTAGTGGCGAAGATGACCCTCCCAACGAGGCTCGATCAAAATGAAGTAATAATTCTGTATTTAATCATGGTTATTACTTAGGTATAAAATTGATATGCATATACTTCTCCGAAGTCCCTGTCAATTTTATATTGGTCAAGTGGGAGCCAGCTATTAATTAATGTTTTTTTAATTAAAAGTTTGTAACTGTTCTTGTTTGTAACTTGCCCAAATGTGTTTAAATAATGACCCACCCAACGTGGCTTATTTAAACTTTTTTGGGATATTGACTAATACGTGATCATATTTTTTTTGAGATTTTAATATGATTCATAGCATCGAATTATGTGATGATCTTTTTCTATTTTAAAGCATTAATACGAAAATGTATGTTTATTTTAGTTCAGCTATGTCGAAACCTTTTAATCCACTTGATAAACTCAAGGATCTTAAACTCACTGAAGAAAATTACTTTGATTGGAATTACAAAATGAAGTTCATCCTAACTGCACAACAATCCAAATGGTTGCTTGATACACCAAAACCCGAAAAACCACCTGAGGATGCTGAAATATGGGACGAGATGGAATATAATGAATGGGAGTTGGCCAATGAATTGATGAAGGACATAATTTTGGCGCATCTGTTAGAATTGCTAAAACGCCTTCATCAAGGATTTGAATCAGCTGTAGACATTATGCGAAATCTCAAAGTGATGTTTGCACATCCGGCCCGTATGGCAATCCAAAGCATAAGGCATGAGATGGCCGAGCTAAAAATGGAAGAAGGAACGCCCGCAAGGGAGCACGTTCTTAGGGTTATGGTTCTTTTTGAGGAACTTGAGATTCTCGGCGAAAAATGTGATTTTAAAACTAAGGTTGATTTCATTCTCCATTCTCTACCAAAGAGCTATGATCACATCTATCTAGATTACTTAATGAGCAATCTGGAATTTACTGTGGATGATCTAGTAAATGCTCTTACATTGGTTGAAGAGGAAATGGAGCGCAAGAAAACAAGCTTGGTTGCAAATGGATCTTCTGTTCTTTCTAGGCCAATTGGTGGTAAGAATGACAAGAATACAAAGAGACTAAAATAAGTCAGCTCAACCAGAGGATGACTCCTGGTTGGGCTGGGAGGCCGAACGGGTGGCCAAGTGAGTTTTTTCTTTCCTGTATCCTTTTTTCCATCAGTTCTTTTTTGCCTTGACTGACGACCTGCCTCTCCTCGCAGGCCCAATTTTTAGCCGACGGAATTTTCCCCCGAGGTGGTGAGCTTCTTGAGGTCACCCCCACTTGTTTCGACTGGGGTCCCCGAGGGCTGGCCCGGGTACCTCTCCCGCGGCCTACGGAATTTGCCCCGGGGGTGGACGAAGACTGACCACACCAACGCCCGGCGCCAGAAGGTGATGGGGAATCTTTACTCCGCCCTCATTCACTCTCAGAAGGCGGCATTTTTCTTGGAGAAATCCAGCGCCCAGCTGGAGACTGAGCTCAAGAATTTGCGGCAGTCTCGGGCTTGAGTCACCGACCAGGCCAAGTCGATTCTGACTGCGGCCGAGGCCCAGAAGGACTTGGAGAAGTCTAAATCTGAGCACCTTCAATGGATCTCGACCCTTGAGGGTCGCTTGGCCGAGGTCTAGGGTAAACTGGCGGCCGAGAGGGAGAAGGTGGCCCGGGCGGAGGGCAAACTAGGCGAGGTGGAGGCCGGGTGGAGGGAGGCGAAAGAGCAGTTGGCTGCCAAGGAGGCGGAGTTTTAGGCCGCGGAGGAACTGAACGCCAACTTCGCATACGTGATGGCATTTGTGGGTGCCATTCGGATCTTTCATAAGGCGAACCCCTCCGGCGACCTCGGCGGGCTTGTCGCCGAGCTCATAGCATATGTCCACGATAACCCCTGGCCCCCGACATCCTGCTGGAGATCAAGGACCTGGAGGACATGGGCATCGACCTCTCCTTTTTTGACAATCTAGGTCGGCTCGTGCATCATATTCTAGATCCTGTGGAGCCCTTGCTGAGCTCGGAGGTTGATCCTCCCGCCGACCCCGTTCCCGAGCCTCCCGTCGGAACAATCAGCACCCCCTGAAGAACCATATTTGTAGTCTCCTTTTCTCTTCTTTTTTTTTCTTTTATCCTTGTACCGGCCTCCGGGCTTTAATGTAATGGAAATTTTTCCGGCCTCCGGGCTTTTTCAATGAACTTATTTTCCTGTCTTTATCAATGAAACTCTTTTTAATTCCCTTGTTGTGCCGACCTAATTTCCTTATGTGACCTTTGTTTTATGCTTAGTCCTTGTCGCCTTATTTTTTATGCGACTTGTTTTTTTTTGGACATTGCTTAGTCGTCTTACAAAGTCAGGATTCATCACACCTCGGTGGGTTGTGATTTATTCTTTGGTATTTCGAAAGTCGCACCTCGGGTGATTCGCATGTTATCAATCATATGTTTTTCATGCGACCCGCATGTTATCAATCATATGTTTTTCACGCGACCCGCTTGGTTTCTACACATAGGAATTTTTCCTTCAAATAGAATAAAGAGAGAATCATCGTTAATGACTAATATAATTCGTTTACATGGATGTGATCAGTACAAGGATGTGATTCTACTGATAATATTTCTTCAGGTGGGTTGCATTCCAAGGGTATTGGGCTTTGGTTCCATCCGACCTCTCGAGCTCGTAGGCTCCGTTTGGCAGGACCTTTGAGATTTGGAATGGGCCCTCCCAGTTTGGACCGAGGGCTCCTTTTAAATCTCCGAGTACCTTTTTCAGTACCAAGTCCCCGACCTTGAAACGTCGAAGTCGGACCTTAGAGTTGTAGTACCTTTCCGACCTCTGCTTGTATCTTGCATTTCTCATGTTATCCTCCAATCGCTTCTCTTCCAGTAGGTCTAGGTTTCTTGCCAGAGCCTCATCATTGTGGTCGAAAGCGACCTGACTGGTATGGAGAGTCGGGAGGTCGACTTCCTCGGGTATAACTACCTCAGTTCTGAAAGCCAACGAGTAAGGGGTTTCACCCGTTGAATTTCGGCAGGTCATTCTATACGCCCATAACACATCTGGGAGCTCGCTAGCCCATTTCCCTTTTCCCCCTTCAATCTTAGCCTTAAACGTGTGCTTGATGATTTTGTTTACGGCCTCGACCTGACCTTTCGACTGGGGTGGTATGGGGTTGAAAATAGCTTTGTGATCTTCCACTTCTTGAAAAAAATGTCTATTTTGATACCATCAATCTGTTTTGCCATTATCAGATATGATTGCCTGAGGCAGGCCGAACCTGCAGATGATGTTCCGCCATATGAATTTGATAACATGATCTTGGTCTATGGTTGTGTTGGGGTTATACTGGAAAGTATGCTTTTACTTTGTATAACCAAACTGAATTTTCTGTCTTATTTACTGAAATAAATTATTTATCACTAATGCTTTAAATATCATTGAATGTTACATATATTTACTGCATAATTGTTCTATAAACAGTACGTGTTACATTGTAGTTAATTTAGTGATACCAGATCATAGAAGATTAAATTAACAGTCCCTTGTAACTAAAGGTACGCTGTTCACGACCTAGATGGAAATGAACAATCCATCGTGAAAGGTTGAAGTGTAAGGTTCAAATTGGCCTGTCTTGACCAAGAGATTACACTAGTGCATGACTGATGCACTGAACATGACCTACAGGAGGATAAATTCTTCAACACTAAACCAGGAAGAATTAGACCTCACTGGTTCGTTATTTCTTAATCTTCGTCCCTTAGATAGGATCGTGTGTGGTTAGTAATTATTTCTTTGACTTATGACGGGTAGAGAATCAATGAGATTCAATAATTTATATCTTGGACAATATTATTGGTCGCATGCGATTGCTAAGATTTAATACGAAGAATCGTGTGCGAGTACGCTCATTTGATTTGCTCCCTTGGGAGGTTCAAAAGATTTATAATACCAAATCTTGCAAGTGGAATTAGTTTCCGGTATGGATAAGAATGTTGAACCGTTCGTTGACCAAGGACAAAAGATATTAATTAAAGGAAAGCTATTTCAGTGGCTTGAATTAATTAATGGGACTGGATAATCTTAAACACGAGAAATAATAACCGGGAGCCATATTAACAGTAATATGGGTTAAGATGGATAGTGCAATATTAATTATGTAGTGGGATTAATTAATATTTATGGGCTTGAATAATATTGTGGCTCAATATTAGATATTCAAAGTCCATTAGAAGGTCCAATTTTAATTCTCCTAAAGGCCCCTCAAGTAGCCCAAAGATAAATTACAATAACTAAAAAAGGTGTTTAAAATAAAATAAATTATTGTTGCTAATTTTTCCATAATTTTCGAAAAACATTGAAGGAAGAAAGGGAAAAGATTTTCTTGATTTTCTTGGAAAGATTTTATGGAATATGTATTCTTGGAATACAATATTATCCCATAAATTCAAGAAAAGTCAAAGATCCTATTTCTTCCCTATTTAATGTATTTTTTTTTTCGAAAATCCCTTAGTATTGGGAGTTGGGATTTTTGTGGAATATTTAATTATGGAGAAAAAAATATATGGGATATATTCAAGATTTCTTGAAGATCAAGAAAAGATTTTTCCATCTTATTTTCACTCCAAAAATTCGACCAACCCTATATCTATAAATAGGGGATGAGTGTTTCATCCCCAGGACAATTTCATGTGTTGGAAAAATTAGAAATCCACAAAGGTGGTGCAACATAATTTTATCTTTCCTTTTGTTAAATTGTTCGCGAGTTCCTTCCACTGAATTGTTGAACAAGGATAAGGAAATACTTGAGAAGGCCTTTTGGTGTGTTCTTGTGAACGGAATCCATCTTCTCAACAGTTGTCACTCCGAGAGGTTAGTTCACGTAAACCCGTAGTATTTCCGCATGCGTAGGTTTTATGTGAACTGTTTATATACATGATTGGTTGTTGAATTATTATTTGAATTAATATAGAATTAATTCATGCTAGTAATAATTGTTAGAATTAAATTTGTGTAAGTCACGAATGGGTTTTGTGAGGGCAGAAGTCTAGAGGGGAGGGGTGAATAGACTTCTGAAACTTTTTCGTGCAGATCAGGTGTGATTGCAGTTTGCCTGATCAGAGTGCAAGTGAATTAGTTTGGACTGATATCCAACTTACTGATCGCCTGAGGGCAGATCAGTTCGGTGTCTATCAGTTTAACTGATTGTGCGGAAGCTAGTTTATACCCGTGTGAAAAACCAGTTTATAACAAATCAGATTCCGAAGCTGTTTTCAATCAGATGACTATGGAGTCAATCTGATCAGATCAGTAGCTTGGTGCTAGCTGATCCTAACTCAGAATATGTATGCAGATTTAATCAAGTTGTGTGCAATAGTGTAAAGCAGTTAATTAAACAAGTAAGTGCACACAAGATTTATAGTGGTTCGGACAACCAGTCCTACGTCCACTCTTCCCTATCACAAGGGGTACCAACTTAACCAACTTGGACTTAGTATATTGTGTTAGTCCAACACATTACACCAACAGATATTTATAGAGTTCTCACTCAACGATCCCAGAAATCAGCACTAGAAACCCTAGTCTGAAATCTTGCAAAACAAACTTAACCTAACTTTTGGGTTTTGGGTAAGATTTGTTGTTTGTTCCAACTTTGAAATCTATCCTAGTATTTAAATAGCCTAACAGCTAGAGGATGAGATTTATGTGCTAAGAACTATGGGATGAACACTTTAGAAAATAATTTTCAAGGTTGTTTTCTTCGTGCGGAAATTTGGCTATATTTGGTGAGCAATTTGAATTTCTGGCTATATTTGGTAGATTTGCAGGGTTGATTTGACGTGCTCAAGGACGGCATGGCCGAAAGTGTGAATAGTATATTTGTTGCCATTTTGACTTTGCAGTGCCGAATCCCGCAGTGTCAGCCTTTTTATGTACATGTTGCGCTCTCATTCAACACTTCAGCGATTTGTTCTACCAACTAAAGTTTGACAATCTTCTTGTCGAAGATTCGTATGATCTGGTGTAACATTTAGTTAACACCAGGAGAGAGCTGACCTGATCAGATAACTGACCAGTCTACCAAGTAGAGTCTTCTGATGCAGGTTATCTTAGCACAACATGCAGACTCTGGTGATGTAGGTCTTCTGGTCTTCTTGAGTCATCTGATCTTAAGGTCTTCTGAACTTGAGCTTTATGTCTTCACCTGATCATCTGACTTCTTCTTGTCTTCTGACTTGTTTAGTCTTCTGATCATCTGACCTTATCTGGTCATCTGATAAATTGACCTGACCTATACATATTGAGTTCCCCCTCAATATATGACCTATCTTTTACATCAGCTATCTATACATTTCAGCTGGTCATCTTAATCTGACTCGAAATCATCAGTCAGCCAACAGATCTGACTGGTCCTATTACAATCTGTTTTGGAACTTCCATCAAAACTTAATACAAATTTCCCAAATATTTTCCCCTTTTTGATGGAACCAAAACACTTAATCAGAAAAACAGATAACATAAATAGAAATGCAGATAATGTAAAAACATGTGCACACATCAGAAGACAATGCTATGTTGTCTTAGAATCAGAAAGATAGGTATGAGCATTACAGATTACATAAAAGAGTAATCCCATATATATAGACCTGGAAATCAAAGTGCCGTTAGAGAGCAATTTGAATTTTCGGCTATATTTGGTAGATTTGCAGGATTGATTTGACGTGCTCAGGGACGGCATGGCCGAAAGCGTGAAGAGTGTCTTTGTAGCCGTTTTGACTTTGCAGCGCCGAATCCCACAGTGTCAGCCTTTTTATATACGTGTCGCGCTCTCATTGGTTTAACAAGTACATCACTTCAGCGTTTATTCTACCAACTAAAGTTTGACAATCTTCTTGTTGAAGATTCATATGATCTGGTGTAACATTTAGTTAACACCAGGAGAGAGCTGACCTGATCAGATAATTGATCAGTCTACCAAGTAGAGTCTTCTGATGCAGGTTGTCTGAGCACAACATGCAGACTAGGGTGATGTAGGTCTTCTGGTCTTCTTGAGTCATCTGATCTTAAGGTCTTCTGAACTTGAGCTTTATGTCTTCACCTGATCATCTGACTTCTTCTTGTCTTCTGACTTGTTTAGTCTTCTGATCATCTGACCTTATCTGGTCATCTGATAAATTGACCTGACCTATACATATTGAGTTCCCCCTCAATATGTGACCTATCTTTTACATCAGCTATCTATACATTTCAGCTGGTCATCTTAATCTGATTCTAAATCATCAGTCAGCTAACAGATCTGACTGGTCCTATTACAACCTGTTTTGGAACTTCCATCAAAACTTAATACAAATTTCCCAACAATTTTCCCCTTTTTGATGGAACCAAAACACTTAATCAGAAAAACAGATAACATAAATAGAAATGCAGATAATGTAAAAACTTGCACACTTCAGAAGACAATGAGATGTTGTCTTAGAATCAGAAAGATAGAATATTTTATTCAGATAGGTATGAGCATTACAAATTACATAAAATGTACCTATCATCTGATTCCAAGTTGTCTTCTTCACACGTACTTGAACTTTTGAAGTTCTTTGGGAATACCAAACAACTTGTACATCCTTTGCATCAGCTTGTCCAGATCTTCTCTTCTGTGTATCCCTCCTTTCTTGGCAAATCCGTAGTAAGCATCCTTGAATTTTAGAGTATCAAGCTTGTTATCTAGACACGTAGGTGGAAGAAGTTGTTCGAAGGGAGGAGCTTCAGGTATCAATGTCATAATCTTCCCTTCCTTCATCACAATCTGATAGAAGTCTGGGTACTTCGTTTCTAACCAGTTCCGGAATTCATCATCATTTTCAGCCTGGTCTTGATGAATCGGAATTCTCTCCAAGATGTACACGTCACATAGCCATTCTGCTCTGATCTGATCCCATTCTGGAAGCAGATCTAACTGGGCACAGAGGATGTCTTTAACTGGTGCCGGATAGGCTTTCTCTTCCCATGCAATATCCTCTGCAGCAGCTTCCTTCTTTCTCTGCTTTCGAATGTATGCGGTGTTTAGACTTTTAGCTTCTGCCAACTTCTGCTTCTTAATGGCAGCCTCTTTTAATCTCAGTCTGTTTTGCTCTTGAATTTGTTCAGGAGACATCTGGCTCTTGGTAGAGGATTTTTGTCCTTGTCTCTGAACTTCAGCAGTAGTTTTCATCATCTTGCCCTTACCTTTCTTTCTCTTCAGAGTTTGCTCAGGTTCATCTTGTTCATCTTCTTCTGCAAGTTTCTTCGCAAGTTCAAGGCTCTTGGCCTGGTCATCAGAATCCATCCTTTGCTGTACAGAAGAAGAAAAATCTTCAATCTTATCCACTCTGGCAGTAACATCAGAAAGGGCTTTCTTCTGCTCATAGATCTCCTTTCTTTGATCCTTAATCTCTTTGCAATGTTGCTCCATAGTCTCTTTTAGTTCAGCAACATCAGGTGGAGTAACAAGATCAGCAGATGGAGTGGCTTCAGGAAAGTTAGATATAGTGGCTTCTGGTAGTGACGCAGTGGTTACCATCTGCATCTGTTTTTCTTCTTTCCCTTATCCTTCCCCCTTTTTTGGTTTCATCAAAAAGTTTGGACAACCTGTTATTCAGAGCATTAAATTGCCTTGTTATCTCCTCCCTGAGTTCCTCAACAGCAAGAGGAGTGATCTTAGCGGTTGCAGAAGGGGCAGGGGCCAGAAATCTCTTAAGAGCAAATTCAATATCCTTTCTGGCACGTTCTGTAGAAGCCACAAAATGCTTCCAACCAAGATCCATGTGAGTGTCAGTCTTCTCCAGGGATGCCCAGATACTTTCCAGTAGAATCTGTGTTTCACTAAGCATGTCTGTCTGAATTTTGAGTTTGTCAGACTGGAGAGTGAGCTTCTCAGCAAGAGGGTTAACCAGTTGCATCACATCAGAAAGGATGGCATTATGCATGTGTGTGAGCTTCTCAACTGTGAGCTTCCGTTCTCTGTCAACAAGATTCGTTTGCTCTTCTTCAAACCGCTTCATCAGATCTGTTGTGAGAGCTGTGAATTTCTCTTCAATGGCAGCCTTTACCCCATCTTGAAATTTCTCATAACAAATATCTAGGGTATCGGAGCTCAGCATAGCAGTCTGGTCAGATGTTGATGCCTTGCCAAGCTGGGTCTCATCTGCAGCACCCACTCTTGGTTCATCGGCAGCTCCTTCAAAATTTGTATGAGAAGGAGGTTCTTCAGTCTCCTCCTTATTTTCAGCAATCCCAAACTTGTCATGTATTAGCCATCCGATATCATCATCAGAGGCCAACTCAACAGCACTATCAATCCCAGGACTCTCCAAACACTTCATCTCCAGATCCACAAAAAAGTCATAGCCCAGAGATTCCACGAGGATCAGAAACTCCTCGATGCTCTTCAATCTGATATCTCTCCAGAAAACAATCTCTTCTATCTGGTGTTGGATGCCAGGGTGTTGATCCAAATCTGGGCACAGATCCAACATATACTCCTTTATATGTTGCTTCATAATTCTTATGATAGGACTTCCTAAATCAGGTGAAGCAAACACGATTCTGGTGTTGAAAGGATTGTGAGAGATGGACATACGTATGTTAGATCTCTCAGGTTCTGGTATCTTTTCTGGAGATTGGGGATGAGATGGGGATATATGTGGTTCACTGGCTATAGGTTGTTGAGGTTCAGGTTCATTTGCCACTGGTTGAGGAGGTTCAGTTTCCTAAATAGAAGGTTGGGGGGGTTCAGTTTCAACAACTGAAGGCTGAGGAGGTTCAGTTTGTTTAGGTTCAAGGGTTGGGGGAGTAGAAGATTTGGGTGAAGGGGGTGGTCTGACTGGTGAGGGTGAGGGTGAGAATGTTTTGTGGGGAGAGGGTGGTGGTGATAATGATTTCAGAGGAGAGGATGATGGTGATTTGGAAGTGGGTGTAGGTGATCTCTCTCTCTGGAAGATTTTGTTGAGAGGCAGAGAATCAGATGGTGATTCTCCCTCAGAGTGCTCCACTTCTGTTCCTTCAATAGTTCACTCTCCTTCTCCTTCTCCATATCCTTCTCCTTCGAGGATCTGCTCGTCCCTAACTCCACTTGCAGTGTGCTCAGAACTGAATGCAATCTACTCTTCTGATTCAACCTGAATCAGCTCCTCCGTTCTGTGAACTTGCTGAGCAGGACTAGCAACAGTCTTCAGAGGAGAAGTGACTCTCTTCTGACGTTTCTGTTGAGCAGTTGGTTTCTTAGCCAGGTCCTTCCTCTTCAACCTCTTTTCTGGGATGGCCGTTCCATGTGCTTCTGATTGTATCGAAGATGCAGTTGCCTTATCTTTTCCCTTTTCTTCTTGTAGGTCCCAAACTGGTTTCGTGAGGGCAGAAGTCTAGAGGGGAGGGGTGAATAGACTTCTGAAAACTTTTTCGTGCAGATCAGGTGTGATTGCAGTTTGCCTGATCAGAGTGCAAGTGAATCAGTTTGGACTGATATCCAACTTACTCATCGCCTGAGGGCAGATCAGTTCGGTATCTATCAGTTTAACTGATTGTGCGGAAGCTAGTTTGTACCCGTGTGAAAAACCAGTTTTATCAAATCAGACTCTCAAGTCAGTTTTCAATCAGCTGACTAAACTGTCAAACTGATCAGGTCAGTTGCTTGGTGCAGACTAATATTAACTCAGAATATGTATGCAGTTTTAAGTCTGGTTGTGTGCAATAGTGTAAAGCAGTAAAGAGCAGGTAAATGCACACAAGATTTTATAGTGGTTCGGACAACCAGTCCTACGTCCACTCTTCCCTATCACAAGGGGCACCAACTAAACTGACTTAACCGACTGGACTTATTTTAACGTGTTAGTCCAACACCCAACATATGTTTACAGAGTTCACACTCAACCTATCCCATAAATCAGAACTAGAAACCCTTGTCTGAAATCTTGCAAAACAAACTTAACCTAACTTTTGGGTTTGGGTAAAGATTTGTTGTTGTTCCAACTGGAAATCTATCCTAGTGTTTATGTAGCCAAAAGCTAGAGGATGAAATTTCTATGCTAAGAACAATGGGATGAACACTTAGAAATATTCTTCAAATTTGTGTTCTTCGTGCGGAAATTTTGCTATAGTTCTGAAGAGCAATCCCATATTTATAGACCACGAAATCAAAGAGCCGTTGGAGAGCAATTTGAATTTCCGGCTATATTTGGTAGGTTTGCAGGATTTGATGTGGCGTGCTTCCAGGAACGGCATGGCCAAAAGCGTGAATAGTTGTCCTTTATAGTCGTTTGACTCTGCAGCGCCGAATCCCGCATTGTCAGCTCCGTGCATACATGTCTTGTTCTCATTGGTTAACAAGTACACTTTTCAGTGTTTGATTACCAACTAAGGTTGACATTCTCTTTGTTCAGATCAACAACGTATGACTGGTGTAACATCGATTGACACACGGTGTGGTGACTTTGATCGATTCTAACCCGATCGATCTACACTGTAAATCTTCGATGCCAGTTGTCTTAGCTTTAACTGGTAGACTCGACTGATGTAGGTCTTCTGGTCTGGATCTTGATCTTCTGGTAGTCTTCTGATCTTCAGGTTTCTCTGAGTCTCATTGTCTTTAGTGACATACTGAGTCTTCAGGTTTCTCTGAGTCTCGAGTCTTGATGACATCTTCGAGTCTTGAGTTTTTTTTTAGTCTCGGTGTCTTCAAAGTGACATCTTGAGTCTTGATTTTTTTGAAACTTATTGAGTCTTCAGGTTTCTTACTGAGCTATTGACTTCATGTCTTCACCTGATCAACTGATCATTCGACTAACTGACCTGACCTATACATATTAAGTTCCCCCTCAATATGTGACCTACCTTATACATCAATTTGCCTATACATTTCACCGGTCATCCTAACTTTGATTCTAGACATCGATCGGCCAATGTGTCCGGCCGTCCTATTACAAACTGTTTTGGAACTTCCATCAAAACTAAATACAAATTTCCCAACAATTTCCCCCTTTTTGATGGAACCAAAACATATAATCAGAAAAACAGATAACCATGCGAAATGTAAAAACATAAACAACAGAAATCAGAAGACAATGAGATGTTGTCTTAAGATCAGAAAGGTAACTTATTTTATATAAGATATGACGATTATAAGTACACATTTTACCCTTTACCTGATCTAAGACATCTTCTGATTCCTTCAAAAGGCAAACTTCTGAAGACTTTCTGGAATGTTGAAGATCTTGTACATTCTCTGCAGCAAGGTCTCCAATCTTTCTCTCTCAATAATGTCTCCTCTCTTTGCAAAATCATAGAATAGCTGTTTGAATCCAATTGGGTCAAGAGAGTTATCAGCTCTGAGTGGCGGAGTCATTGTCTGAAATTTGGGTGCAAAAGGAGTTAATGACATGATTTTTCCTTCATGCATCACCACTTTGAAGAATTGGGATGTTTGATCTCCAGCCAGTTTTGAAACTCAGCATCAAATTCACCATGATCGGAATGTTTTGGTATCTTCTGAATAATGTATACGTCGCTCAGCCAGTCGATTTTAATCCTTGTCCATTCAGGAAGCAAGTCTCGTCTGGCCACCAGAATGCTTTCAACTTCTGCAGGGAAAGCTCGCCCTTCCCAATCTATTTCTTTTGCATCTGCTGCCATCTTAGATTTCCTTTTGACATATCTTTGGTCCAGACTGGCAGCTTCAGCAAGCTTCTTCTTCTTGATAGCTGCTTCAATGACCCCACGCCTCATCAGTTGTTCTTCTTTATCAGCATCTGATGTCTGCAACTGAGTCTGGGTCATGATTGGTTTCTTGATTTGCTTCTCAGCTTGCTTGCCTTTCCGCAGTTTTCTTTCTTCAGAAGTGTCTTCTTCTCTTTGCAGCTTCTTTGCCAACTCGAGACTTTTCGCCTGATCCTCCTGATCAAATCTTTTCTGAGCAGTTGACGAGAAGTCTTCAATCTTGTCCACCCTGGCAACAACTTCAGACAGACCTGTCTTCTGCTTATTAATTTCTTTTCCCTGAGCCTCGATCTCCTTGCTGTGTTGATCCACATATTGTTTTAGTTCAGCAGTAGGAGCGATCTCAGAATGGGTGACTTCATAATGAGTGGCATCAGACGGAATTACCATCTGCAACTGTTTTCCCGTCTGCATCTGTTTTTCTTTATCTTGTCCTTCCCCCTTTTTGGTTGCATCAAAAAGGTGTGACAACTTGAGATTCAATGTCTGAACATTTGCAGAATTAGTTGCAATACCCAGGAACCTATTTAATCAAGATTCAATTAAGTTCTTGGCCTGAGTAATAGATTGATCAAATATTTTTCTGCTATTGTCCAGACACGAATCAGTCCTTTCCAAAGATCCCCAGACACTTTCCAAGAGAACCTGCATCTCTCTAAGCATATCAGTCTGGATCCTCATCTTGTCAGCAAGAGGGTCAATTCGTTTTGTTACCGAGTCGAGAATAGAATCGTGCATATTTGTGATCTTCTCGACTGTTAACTGCCTCTCACTGTAAACTAGGTTTGAAATCTGATCAACAGTTAGCTTCCTCTCTCTGTCAATCAGGTTGCTCTGTGCTTCTTCAAATTTCTGCATCAGATTTGCAGCAAGAGTCGTAAATTATGTATCAACTGACGCTTTTACCTCATCTTGCATTGCTTTTACCCCATCTTGTATTTTCGGAGAAATTAGATCTAGGATATAAGCACTTAGCACAGTAGCCTGACCAGATGTTGAAGCCTCGCCTGGCTGGGTCTCATCTGCAGCACCTATACCTGGTTCATCGGCAGGTTGCTCATACTCAGTATAAGCATAAGCATCATAACCTGTTTCTTCTACTTCAGAAATACCCAGCTTCTGGTGCACCAGCCATCTGATATCAGCATCTGTAGCCAGTTCGGCAGCGCTGGATACACCGGCATTCTGCTTCGCCCTCTTTTCCAAGTCAACAAAGTAATCAGAGTCCAAGGCATAAATTAAAATCAGGAAGTCTTCAATATCCTTGAGTCTGATGTTCCTCCAGAAGACAATCTCCTCAATTTGTTGTTTGATCCCAATGTGATCGATGAGTTCAAGAAAGTCCTCGTCCAGATAGGCATTCACCTGTCGCCGTAGAAAATACACCGTAGAGTGTTCTTGTACAGGTGACTCGAGGAGGGTCCTCTTGTTGAAGGGATTATGAGACATGGAGACATACATGTCTGTGATCTCAGCAACATTTTGCTCCTCCTGAGCGAGTTCCAAAACAGGTGTTGGAACAAGTTCCTGAACGATTTCTTTAACGGGTTCCTGAACAGCTTCCGAAACAGGTGGATTTAACTGTGAATATTCGGGAGGGGATGGAGGATTTTCTGGTTGACTGGTTGAAGGTTGATCGGGCTGTGGTTCTGATGTTGAGTTATTTTGGGAGAGGGGGTTCGAGAGGTAGACGGGGTAAATGATTTCCCGGTGGAAGGTTCAGTTGAAGGAGATTGTCTGGTTGATGGTTCGGGTGAGGGTGAAGTTTTAGTTAAGGTTTCAGGTGAAGGTGATTTTGAAGATGAGGTGGGTGAAGTGGGGTAGTAGGTGGTTTCATGCCCTCTGAAAAGAGAACTTAAGTGAGCTGAGTCTGATGGTTCAGAATCAGACTGATTCTCTTCAGGTTGTACATCAGCTCCATGGGTTTCCACCTGAACTGGGTTTTCCACCATCATTAACTCTCGACCTGATTCTTCAGGTTGATCTTCACCTGATTCCAGAATTTCAACATCACTACCTTCATCTTGAAGACCTCCAGAAGGCATACCAACCTTCTTAGGCAGCATGGTAGTAAGTGTTTTCTGACGCTTCACACCTGCATCAGAAGGCTTACTCGTAGCCTGCTTCCTCATCCTCGTTCCTCTCTTAGATGAAGCTTTGCCTTCAGGATTTTTAGGCTTCGGCACATATGGTGTTAGATCATCATCAGATAATTCAGATAGTGCCTCATCCTTGTAAAGCAAGGCTTTGAATTTCTCCACATATTGCTTCTGCCCATTTTGTGACCAAGGGTAGTCATTGGGAAGCTTATCAGCCAGAATTATGGACACTTTGTGAATATTGCTGATATTCTTGGTCAACTTCACTCGATTTTCTTCATCTGTGGTAAATTTATCAGTTTCCTGCAACAGACGATGCTTGAATAACCCCATCCAGTTCATATCTGGGGCTTTCTCAATGATTGTGGCCATAACATGCTGCTTTTGCTGAGTTAGAGCATCTAGGCTGAAAGAGATCCCAAGAATGACTTTTGAGACAATTTTGAAAATCAGTCTATACTTCCTTCGGAGGTAGGGAACTTTGACATGAGTGAGCTGATTGATGTTCCCCGGTCTCAACAACACTTTCTATAGATACTCCTTATCTGACATTCCAGCAGTGAACTCATCAGGGTATTTCTTGCCCATTTGAAGACCAAAGATTCTTCTGAGATCATCGTTGGAGACATCGATCCTGGTCCTTCCAACGAATGAGAATAATTCTTTGTTGTCCGTTTCCTTTAGTCTTCTCAATAATTCCAATGATTCGAACACATGGACAGTTTCCTGATGGTGATAGCAAAATTGATTAAGTCCACAGGCTCTTAAGCATTCGAGTATCTCCCTTGATTCTGGATCATTTGTGGTATTGAAAATGACATATTTTTCATCAATGACATTTTTCAGCATAGAGGCATAGTACAAGTTTCCGATAACACTAATGACGATTCCATTTTCTGAAATCATAAACAAGCATACAAAGTGAGTGCTATGTGAAACAACATAATCAATCACACATTGTTATTCATAAAAGGGTAATTTTGCGAATTAATACACATGAATATCTATCCCCAATATACACATGAATATTGTAATCAGTCAGTTACCACTGTTGATCTTATCTGGTTGACCTGATTACTGTTGACCTTACTGATGGTTGCCTAAACCATAGTATTTCCCATCAATGTCCCACTTATCTGATCAGTTTTCTGATGAACCAAGCTGATCAGGTGACGTTCCCTTTCCAACCGTTATCTCTGAGCAACTCTTTTGACTGATCCTTTCTGATCAGTTGAGATACCATATCCAACTGAGCCTTCTTATCTGATCAATTTTCTTTGAAATCCTGATCCACTCTTGATCTAGTTCAAGTCTTGGAATGTGCGCTCCTACCAGAACTTAGTTCTTGAGGAGTCGAAGAGTCATCTCGATTCCCTAAGTCGGCCTGATTTGACACTTCGTAATGATGGTATGGATACTTGTGATAATTCACACCGTCAACTCATCTAACCATCAGTCGCGTGTTTCTTACGCACTGTCCTTGCGATGTAAATTTCTCCTAAGGGTCTTGAGAAAATAAATTTGCACCTATACCCCTACTTTTCTTCTATAAATAGATCTGGGGTTTTAGGCAAACAACACAACATAAACCATTCATCTTCTTTATTTAGCTTATACTCCATGTTTTCCGATGAACCCTTATTTCCGGTGAAACTTCCGGCAAAAACCTTTAACCCTTCTCAAATGATTTCAGCTTCTCAAATCAACCCTGAGTGTCCCTTATTACTACTTTCGTCGTCATCGAAAATTACACATACAATTATTGTCAAGCTTCTCTACCACCGAGGCGGCGGATCTGCTATAGCAAATGAGAAGACACTTCTCCTAATCGTATGCACCTTGTGTGCCTATCGAGATGACAAAATTAGCATCAACAGACTCAGTCTGATACAAAACATGAGTTTGGTATCCGGTCTTGATCAGACAACAGCTGATCATCGTATATCAAACTCAATATTTGCATGCGACACTTGTGTTCATATGGTCTTTTGACCACATCTTTGGCACTTGTGTCCCATTTAACAGCTGGAGAGCCAATTGATTTTAGGTCTAGGGGCTCCTGGCTTAGAAATCCTTCAAGGCCACTCTCGCTCCTCACTCCGAAGCTCTGAGGGTGGCTTAGGATTATTTCAAAGCCTCTCACACCCCTTTTAGGGTTGGGGGAAAATGAGAGCATCAGGCTCTAAAATCTTTAAAGCCTCTCTCCCCCCCTTTTCTAGGGTTAGGCTTAGGGTTTATGTTTTAAGGTTTATGTCTTGACCTCCGGGTCCTTTTGTACTTGTAACTTGTAATGTAAATCTGACCTCTGGGTCCTCATCAATGAAAAGTTCTATTATTTCATTGTTGTGTTGTTTCTACTTACTTATGCGATTTGTAGCCTTAAACTTATACAACTTGCTTATTGAACATAGCTTAATCGACTAACAAAGTATAACCTTCCAATCTGATCAGTTCCCCCTTAATCTGATATGTCTTAATCTGATCAGTTCCTTGTCTGAACTTCTGATCAGTTGAGATACCTAACTCAACTGATTCTTCTTAACCTGGTTAGTCTCTTAACCAACTGGTTTTGGAGACCAGTCCACCAAACATTTCTGGTGCTTTTTCTTGAGATCCGAAGCCTAGCTCATTGCATAATTCTCTCGAATCGATCTCAAATTAGTGGCTTGGTTAAAATATCGACTTTTCTACATTTTATCGGTATGGATCTTTTCCATTCTCGATATTCTTCTTTTCAACATGATCTCTTATAAAATGGTGTCCCGACATCCACATGCTTGCATCTTGTATGTAGAACATGATTACGAGTGATTGTAATAAAGACTATTATCATCACAGAGAATATAGGTACGCGTTCTAGCTACAATGTTGTAATCCCTCACCGGCCGACTTAGCGAGCGATTTAGAACAACGACTTCCTGCAGACCATATATTACTCTTGAAAGTAGAGATGTAAATGAATCGATGTACGCTTCTTTGAAAATCAAGAGATCGGTTTTACTACCTAAAAACTGACATGTACCTAGGTTGACTTCCTGTCAATTCTGCAACCTCCGTAATCAGAATCAGAATACCCACTAAGCTCTAGATTATCATATGATGGGTAAAATAAAGCAAGGTTTACTGTCCCCTTCAGATACTTAAGAATCCGCTTAGCTGCTTCCAGGTGGCTTTGCATTGGATTTGCCTGAAATCTGGCACATACACCTACTACAAAAGTGATATCTGGTCTGCTGGCAGTCAGGTATAGTAAAGATCCAATAAGAGCCCTATATTCTTTCTGATTTGTTTTCTGTCCATTCTCATCTGGATCCATCTTTAATCCAGTCATCATAGGAATTATGGCTTCCTTACAGTTTTGAACTCCAAACATAGCCAATAAATTCCTAGTGTACTTTGTATGGCAAATGAATATCCCTTATGTACTTTGCTTGACTTGTAAACCCAGAAAGTAACTCATCTGACCCATCATGGACATCTAGAACTTCCCTTGCATCAAATTGCTGAATTTTTCACATAAACTCTTGTTGGGAGATCCGAAGATGATGTCGTCCACGTAAATCTGAACCATCAGAATACCTTCTCCATCTTCTATTCTGAATAAGGTTCTGTCCACTATTCCTTTAGTGAAACAACTGTCTATCAAGAACTGAGAGAGTGTATCATACCAAGCTCGAGGAGCTTGTTTTGAACCATAAAGAGCTTTTCTTAAATCCAGACACACAGTCGCTTTTTTCAAAGCCCGGAGGTTGTTCAACATAAACTTCCTCATTAGTACCCCGCTTAAGAATCCACTCTTTACATCCATTTGATACACAATAAACCCTCTCAGGAGCAAATATGCCAAAAATAAATGAATGGCTTCGGTGACGGCCGGCGGTGCAAAGGTCTCATCATAATCAATTCCTCCTGATTGTGAATACCCCTTAGCAACAAGTCTTGCCTTATTTCTGGTTATGACATTATTCTCATCTCTCTTGTTCTTGAATACCCACTTTGTGCCAATCACATCATGATGAGTTGGTTCATTCCACCGCTTTTCAAACTCGATTCCTTTCAAAACTGCTTCCATTCTTCTTGCATGGCTAGAATCCAGTTTGCATCTTGTAGAACTTCTTCTACTTCAGTTGGTTCCTTCAAAGACAGATAACAACAATTACATGTCCCTTTCACCAATCGATGTCTAGTTTTGACTCTATCAGACGGGTCTCCGATGATCGGATCGGTTGGATGACTGGTTATCCGGTTCTTCTTTTCTGATTTGCATCTGTTTGGAGAACATCATCCTCTTCGATAGTAGTTCATTACTAGTGATTGGGAGTGGTCTTGAATTATGATCCACTTGACATGGACAAGTCTCGGTGATGTTGGACTCATCATGTGTTGATGTCATCGTAGAAACTTCAGTGTTCCCCACGAACCGGATGGTCGATTGATCTTGTCTCGGTTGTGCCGAACTTCTTCATGGACGGGTTATGCGTACCTTAGGTCCGATTGACTGGTGAATCGAAAAGATCGAGGAATATACAGCATTCGTGTTACGATCCTTTTCCTTGATACTTAGTGATCCATTTTGATTATCGGTACCGTTGATCTGGTACTTCTTGTTACGAGCGGGTTTCTCTTGTTCGACGATGTTTCATCAAAGACCACATGAGGTGTTTCTTCCACAACTAGGGTTACTTTGTTGTAAACCCCCCGAAAAGCCTTCTTTGGATGAGGAATATCCTAAGAATATACCCTCATCGACTTGGCCTCAAAAGTCTTCAACCTACTCTTCCCATTGTTGTGTATGAAACACTTGCACCCAAAAACATGGAAGTAAGAAACACGAGGTTTTCTGCCCTTCCACAGTTCATAGGGTATTTTGTAGTGAGCCTTAGTCAGAGAACATTTGTTCTGAGTGTGGCATGCAGTATTGATGGCTTCTGCCCATAAACAACTTCGTGTTGCATGTTCAGCTAACATAGTACGAGCAGCTTCCTTGAGTGTTTTGTTTCTCCGTTCTGCTACACCATTCTGTTGTGGCGTTCTTGTAGCTGATGTCTCATGTTGTATACCAAACTTAGTGCAAAAATCAGTAATGAAAGAGTTCAGAAATTCTGTACCTTTATCTGATCTGATTTTCACTATACTGACACTCTTTTTATTTTGTAGTTTCTTGAGCAGCTCTGGTATCTTTGTTGTTGTCTCATTCTTCTTATACAAGAACACAACCCAGGTAAACTTGGAATATTCATTCACGATTACCAGAGTATATTTTCGTCACGAGATCGACCGTGTAATCGGGTCCAAATAAATCCATATGGAGCAGTTGTAATACTCTGCTGGATGCTGGTCCAGGGATTCCCTTGAATGAGGCTTTAACCTATTTTCCCTTCTGACATGCGACACATGTCTGATCCTTAGAGAATACCTCATTCGAAAGTCCCTCAACCAAAGACATCCTTGCTATCTTGTTAAGAGTTTTAAAGTTCAGATGACTCATTCTTTTGTGCCAGACCCAACTGCTACTTTTGGAACTCTTAACAATCAGGCATGCATTTCTTGGACAACTGTTCCAATCTGCAGTGTAGATTGTTCCCTTTCTTGAACCAGTTAACAAGATCTGTTGAGAAGCTCGATTCCTTATAATACACTGATCACTCGAGAACTCAACACTGAATCCGTTGTCACAGAATTGTGGAACTCATAACAGGTTATGCTTTAAACCTTCGACATACGAGACTCCAGTAACCTGTACATCATCATTCTCTAAGGTTCTGAATCCTCTGGTAAAACGAAAGTTATCATCACCAAAGAGTACACGTGGGCATTCTTGTTCTGTGTAAGAGCTAAGGAGATGTTTGCTTCCAGTCATGTGCCTTGAGCATCCACTATCGATGTACCAGATAGTTGCTTGTACACCTCCTTTGTTGGCCAAACCCACCCGAACCTGCAATCAAATAAGGCTTTAGGTACCCCTTTTGGATTGGGTCCTGAGGGGTTAGAGTTGGTTTTAGGGATGCATACAAACAGGGCACTTCTATTGTAATCAGATATATCAGAAGGCCTGATTTGTCTCTCATAAACATCTACATAATCATACATCTCTTCATATGCATTCTAAGTAGTATGATTATTTATGCGATCCTTGAGTGAATCAGAAGACTTGGGATTTTTTCTTGTAAATGTCTTCTTTTTAACCCGATGGGGCTCGGTCAAATTGCCCTGTTTTCGATTGTAGGGTAGAGTCACGATACCATTAAAATATTCATATCTTTTTGGCATAAATGGTCTTAGCAGTTTACCTTTAGCTTGCTTGTTAGGCAGCTGACCCTGATTAGGTTTCAGATTAGATTTCCCTTTGACAGGTTGTCTCTTCTGATACCTAATCTGCTGATCAGGTTGAGGTCTCTTCAGAAGAACTGGGTTCTTCTGTTGATTCCTCAGCTGAAGCTTAATCAGTTGGGGTCCATTTCTGTTACCTTTCTGATTTGTCACTTAACTTACTTGTTCAGCGGGTCTCTTTCCCTTATCAGATACATATTTTGCTTTTTGTGTATCTATATCAGAAACTCATTTAATTAGACCTTTTTGAAGTGAACCAGACGGGGCTTTTGAGGATGTAGAAGGGTTTTCATACCCAATTCCCTTCTTATTAGTTGGCGTTCAAAAATAGTTATTCATATCCTGAATGGTTTTCGAAGATTTCGTGAAAACCTCTATTTTCTTACGTAAACTATCCTTAGTTAATTTCAGACACTCATGTAGTCGGAAGAGTTCATCAAACTTAGCTTGTAAGATTTTAAAATCATCAGCTTGTTGTTTATTAATTGCTAGTTGTTCCTTAATCTGCTTCTCCTGATCAGAAGATTTAACTTTCGAACTTTCGGTTCTTGATTTACCTTTGAAGGCGGCTTCATTTTTTAGTTCAAATTTTCTTTCTTGTGACATTCTCCTTAACAAAATTTGAGTATTTTTAATCCTTAGCTTATCGTTTTCAGCTTCCACTATTGTATAAGTGTCTACTGCGTTAGAGAGATCATCAAGCAATTGCTCAGAATAGAGCTGCAAGTCAATCTCTCCACCAGGTGTGCTAATTATAGCTGGTGTGGAAACTGAAAGAGCAGAAGGTTTAGAGGTTACCTCAGATTGGTCTTCCTCCTTAGCCATCAGACATATTTCATCATCAAAAGAGAATATCAGATCATCGTAGTCGTAGAAGTCATCAGTGTTGCTTATCAGACAAAAATCCTCTACTGATGAGTAGCCAGAATCCTCAGAAGGCAGATAAGAATCATCAATTCACGATGTATCGGCAACCATGGCTTTCTGTCTCTATAAGCGTTGCTCTCTTACATTAAAACTTCTCTTCTCTTTCTCTTTGAGTCGGTGCAGGCAATCTACGATGTAATGACCTGGTTTCTCATAGTTGAAACATGTTCCACGATCCACGGAACTATTCGCGGTGAGTCATTACATGCATAGAATCTGTCGGGTGACTTACATGCGATTGTAATCGAAATTTCTTCTCTCGAATCTGTTATCTCTTCTTTCATCGGACCGATCATCTCTTTTCTTATCTTCTCTGCGATCCTTTACGTGATCGTCTCTTGATCATCGATCTGGTCCTTTACGGAAATCATCAATTTGGCCTTCTATCTCTTCCTCTGCTGTTTTGATAATCCCTGTAAAATCTGCGATACTTACCAAGTTGAATGTTAGATTTTTCAAGTTTTACGTTAGCAAAGCAATCTGCTCAAACTTTGGCTTATAATATTTCCAATAGGTTCAGTAGACTTTGATTTGCTGCTGGCTGCTTTGAATGCAACTGATTTTGATGTGGCAGGTGTAGCTTCAGCAGGCGACTCGTCTTCTTCTTCTTGCCCTCTTTTGATCAGATCGAACTCATGGGCTTTAAGACTCGGGAACAAGTTGCTTGGCTTCATCTTGGCAATATCTTGACAATCCTTTATTACAGTGACTTTCATATCCCACTTCTTGGTTAGAGATCTCAAGATCTTGTAATTGATGTCTTTATCTGACATTTCTCGTCCAAGTTCTCGTAGCTTGTTGACTGACATGGTGATTCTTCCATCTAGCTCATTGATGGTTTCATTTGGTAGCATCTTAAGTTTCTCGAATTTCACCAGTTCAGCCTGCAGTCTGCTATCTTTAATCAAATCATTTCCTTCACACATTTCAGCAAGCGTATCCCACATCTGTTTGGCTGTCTTGAGATACTTTATCTTTTCTTTGGTTATCTTGTCCATGGTCTTCATGGTTATGTGTTTGGCTATTGTATCCAGAGTGTACAACTTTCTCTCTTCAGCATCCATCAGGGCAGGACTCTTTCTGACAAGACTTCCAACTGCAAAATCTGGATCACCTCCAACAGCTGGGTTGTCATGATAGATGATGATGGGTCCTCGTTCAATAACTTCCATCATTCTGCCGCTTATTGATCCCAGATGGTTGCTCATGTATATCGTCCAGTCTGCACACTCATCAATGGAGAATTTAGGAAAATCATGATACATACCATAAGTATTATCCATGTTGATCGTGAGTTTGAAAAAGAAAGAGATTTGAAAAAGGTTTTTCAAGATTAGTTCAAGTGACCACAAAGGTTCTTCCTCAAGAACCGATGATATTCAAAGCCATTGGTCTGTAGAACCACTGCTCTAATACCACTTGTAGGTCCCGAACGGGTTTCGTGAGGGTAGAAGTCTAGAGGGGAGGGGTGAATAGACTTCTGAAAACTTTTTCGTGCAGATCGGGTGTGATTGCAGTTTGCCTGATCAGAGTGCAAGTGAATCAGTTTGGACTGATATCCAACTTATTGATCGCCTAAGAGCAGATCAGTTCGGTGTCTATCAGTTTAACTGATTGTGCGGAAGCTAGTTTTTACCAGTGTGAAAAACCAGTTTTATCAAATCAGATTCTCAAGTCAGTTTTCAATCAGCTGACTAAACTGTCAAACTGATCAGGTCAGTTGCTTAGTGCAGACTGATATTAACTCAGAATATGTATGCAGTTTTAAGCCTGGTTGTGTGAAATAGTGTAAAGCAGTAAAGAGTAGGTAAATGCACACAAGATTTTATAGTGGTTCAGACAACCACTCCTACGTCCACTCTTCCCTATCACAAGGGGCACCAACTAAACCGACTTAACCGACTGAACTTAGTTTAACGTGTTAGTCCAACACCCAACAGATGTTTACAGAGTTCACACTCAACCTATCCCAGAAATCAGAACTAGAAACCCTTGTCTGAAATCTTGCAAAACAAACTTAACCTAACTTTTGGGTTGGGTAAAGATTTGTTGTTGTTCCAACTGGAAATCTATCCTAGTGTTTATGTAGCCAAAAGCTAGAGGATGAGATTTCTATGCTAAGAACAATGGGATGAACACTTAGAAATATTCTTCAAATTTGTGTTCTTCGTGCGGAAATTTTGCTATAGTTTGAGCTTCTTGATAATTTTTGTGTCTTCACTCTGATGAGCAATCCCATATTTATAAACCACGAAATCAAAGAGCCATTGGAGAGCAATTTGAATTTCCGGCTATATTTGGTAGGTTTGCAGGATTTAATGTGACGTTCTTCCAGGAACGGCATGGCCGAAAGCGTGAATAGTTGTCCTTTATAGCCATTTGATTCTGCAGCGCCAAATCCCGCATTGTCAGCTCCGTGCATACGTGTCTTGTTCTCATTGGTTAACAAGAACACTTTTCAGTGTTTGTTTTACCATCTAAGGTTGACATTCTCTTTGTTCAGATCAACAACGTATGACTGGTGTAACATCAGTTGACACCTGGTGTGAGCTGACCTGATCAGTTACAACTGACCAGTCTACTTGGTAGAGTCTTCTGATGCTAGTTGTCTTAGCTTCAATTAGCAGACTCGACTGATGTAGGTCTTCTGGTCTTCTGGTCTGGATCTTGATCTTCTGGTAGTCTTCTGATCTTCAGGTTTCTCTGAGTCTCAGTGTCTTCAGTGACATACTGAGTCTTCAGGTTTCTCCGAGTCTAAGTGTCTTCAGTGACATACTGAGTCTTCAGTCTCTTACTGAGCCTTCAGGTTTCTTTGAGTCTCAGTTTCTTCAGTGACATACTGAGTCTTCAGTTTCTTCAGAAACTTACTGAGTCTTCAGGTTTCTTACTGAGCTATTGACTTCATGTCTTCACCTGATCAACTGATCATTCGACTAACTGACCTGACCTATACATATTGAGTTCCCCCTTAATATGTGACCTACCTTATACATCAGCTGTCTATACATTTCAGCTGGTCATCCTAACCTGATTCCTAGACATCAGTCAGCTAACAGGTCTGACTGGTCCTATTACAAACTGTTTTGGAACTTCCATCAAAACTAAATACAAATTTCCCAACACTTCTCCCCTTTGTTTGGGCACATAGGGAGTAGGATCATCATCAGACTGACCAGGCAGAGACTAATTCCTGTCCAAGATGGCCTTGTGCTTCGCTTCATACACCTTCGTACCATTCTCATTCCATTCATAATTATTTGGCAGCTTGTCTGATAGAATGATAGAGACTTTGTGCATGAAAGAGCACGTGGAGGATAAGTATACTTCATTCCTCTCGTTCAGATCGAATTTCCCTGTCTCTTTCCGCAGTCTTGTCTTGAACATGCCCAACCAATCCATATCAGGTGTTTTCTTGATGATTGCAGCCATGACACTGATCTTATAAGAGGTGACAGCATCAAGACTGTAGGTTGAGCACATGATCACCTTCTGCACAATCTCGAAGAGAAGGCGATATTTCCTCTTCAGATAAGGAGCTTTGACATTCAATGTATGATCCTTATTTGCTGGTCTCAACAGCTCGGCTTCAAGAAAAGCTTTTTCTCCTACATCGGTTGTGAAGGCTTCTGGATAAATGCTTCCTCGATTGAGACCAAAGATTCTCTGAAGATCATCGTTTGTGACTGTTACTTCCATTCCTCCAACAGAAGAAACCAAATCAGCATCAATATCCTCATTCTTCTGTAGATTATATAGAAATTCTAGGGCTTCATGAGTGTGGACTGCGCTCTGATGTCTATACCAGTATTGTTCAAGACCACATGCTCGCAGGCACTCCAGAATTTCCAACGATTCAGGATCTGAGGTGACCGAAAATACCACATATTTCTCATCAATGATATCCTTCTTCATTGATGCGAAATCGCAGATCTTTTTGCCTTGGCCCTTTCGTGCAATAAGATGTGTCATTTCTGTATGATATGCAAACTGATATAAGTTTGAGTGAAATATTTCAATAAACTCAGTCAAACCAACAATCTAAGCATGAATTAAGTAAAAAGCATATATATCAGTGCATATAACAGATATAAATTACAGACACACATCAGCATGATTTGTAAACCTAATAACCACTATGAGCGATTATATGAAGTACTTAAAAGAAAATTACCAGATATTGATTCGTAGGTTTGAATAAACGTGAAAATATAATCAATCGATTTTGGAAAATAAGTTCTGAAGATTTTGAAGGTTTGATCTTTTAAGAAACTGGAGAGTAGAAAGAGTGGAAAGAGGTTTTCGGAGAAATGATTTGGGTTTATATTATGCGAGGGAAACCTCTGTGCACAACTTCCCATAAGTACTCAAGTGTCCGTATTTTAAAAACAACGGCTGAGATTAATCAGCTGTAAAGTGTTTCTCATTCAGGCCATTCTGATGTTCAGCTGTTTTGAACTTCAGTCTTCTTCAATTCAGGTCCACTTTGCCTTGGAATTTGCGTCATACTCCCACCAAAGCCTTAACTTCGGGGAGTCAAAAATTCGCCTCGATTCCCTAAGTCGGCGTGATGTGACAGTTCTCAATGATGGTCTGGATACATTGTGATATCACACGCCGTAAACTCATCCAACCATCATTCGCGTTCTTCTCACGTGCTGTCCTGGCGGTGCTAATTTCTCTAAAAGTCATTGAGAAATTAAATTTGCACTTCTACCCCTGTTTTTCTTCTATAAATAGATCTGGGGTTTTATACACACAATATAGACCATTCACCATTTTTTTTTATCTTTAACTTATACTCCATGTTTTCCGATGAACCCTTGTTTCCGGTGAAACTTCCGGCAAAAACCTTTAACCCTTTTCAAATGATTTCAACTTCTCAAATCAACCCTGTCCTTCCCTTATTCCTGCTTTCGTCGTCATCGAAGATTACACATACGATTATTGCCAAGCTTCTCTACCACCGAGGCGGCGGATCTGCCATCGCAATTGAGAAGACACTTCTCCTAACCGTATGCACCTTGTGTGCCTATCGAGATGACGGAATTAGCATCAACAGACTCAGTCTGATATAAAACATGGGTTTTGTTTATAATATCTTGATCAGACATCAATGATCTTGATCAGACAAAACCCAATATTTACATGTGACACTTGTGGCCATGTGGTCTTTGCACCACATCTTTGGCACTTGTGTCCATTTAACAGCTGGAGAGCTCATTGATTTTAGGACTAGGGGCCTCTGGCTTAGAAATCCTTCAATGCCGCTCTCGCTCGTCACTCCAAAGCTCTGAGGGTGGCTTAGGATTATTTCAAAGCCTCTCTCACCCCTTTTAGGGTTGGGGGAAAATGGGAGCATCAGGCTCTAAAATATTCAAAGCCTCTCCCACCCCCTTTTAGGATTGGGGTTTTAGGGGCTAAAATCTTTACAACCTCTCTCACCCCCTCTAGGGTTACGATTTATGGTTTAGGGTTTAAGGTTTATGTAATGACCTCAGTGTTCTCTTGTACTTATAACTTGTAAAGAGAATTCGACCTCCGGGTCTTTATTAATGAAAAGTTCTATTATTTCATTGTTGTGTATTTTTTGTTTCCTTATGCGATTGAAGTTTTAATCTTATGTACCTTGTTTGTTGAACATTAGCTTAATCGACTTACAAATTATGAAACAACCAATCTGATCAGTTATTTTAATCTAATATGCCTTTTTCTGAACAGTTTCTTGACTAAACTGATAAAGTCTTCTCTTACCAGTTCCTTGACTGAACTGATAAATCCTTCTCTTATCAGTTCCTTGACTGAACTTCTGATCAGTTGAGATTCCTAACTCAACTGATCCCTCTTAACCTGGTTAGTCTCTTAACCAACTGGTTCTGGAGACCATTCCACCAATCATTTCTGGTGCACTTTCTCTGAGATCCAGAAGCCCTAGCTCATTGCATAATTCTCTGAATCTGATCTCAGCTAGTGGCTTGGTTAAAATATCGACTTTTCCGCTCTGCTCGGTATGGATCTTTTCCATTACGATATTCTTCTTTCAACATGATCTCTTATAAAATAATGTCCGACATCCACATGCTTGCATCTTGTATGTAGAAACGAGATTCTCGAAGTGATTACAATAAGACTATTATCGCCACGGAATATAGGTACGTTCTTAGCTACAATGTTGTAATCCCTCAGCTGCTGACTTAGCTAGAGTAGTTGGGAACAACAGCTTCCTGCAGCCATATATTCTGCTTCATTAGTAGATGTCGCAACTGATGTCTGCTTCTTTGAAAACCAAGAGATTAGTTTACTACCTAAAAACTGACATGTACCTGAGGTTGACTTCCTGTCAATTCTGCAACCTCCATAATCAGAATCAGAATACCCACTAAGCTCTACATTATCATTTGATGGGGAAAATAAACCAAGGTTTACTGTACCCTTCAGATACTTAAGAATCCGCTTAGCTGCTTCCAGGTGGCTTTGCATTGGATTTGCTCGAATCGCACATACACCCTTTCAAGAAGGTGATATCTAGTCTGCTAGCAGTCATGTATAGTAGAGATCCAATGAGAGCCCTATATTCTTTCTTATTGGTTTTCTGACCATTCTCATCTGGATCCATCTTGAATCCAGTCATCATAGGAATTCTGGCTTCCTTACAGTTTTGAACTCCAAACTTAGCCAATAAACTCCTAGTGTACTTCGTCTGGCAGATGAATATCCCTTCTGTACTTTGCTTAACTTGTAGACCCAGAAAGTAACTCATCTGACCCATCATGGACATCTCGAACTTCCCTTGCATCAGCTTGCTGAATTTATCACATATACTCTTGTTGGGAGATCCGAAGATGATGTCATCCGCATAAATCTGAACCATCAGAATATCTTCTCCATCTTCTATTCTGAATAAGGTTTTGTCCACTATTCCTTTAGTGAAACCACTGTCTATCAAGAACTGAGAGAGTGTATCATACCAAGCTCGAGGAGCTTGTTTCAGGCCATAAAGAGCTTTTCTTAAACGGTACACCTGGTCGCCTTTTTCAAAGCCTGGAGGTTGTTCAACATAAACTTCCTCAGCTAGTACCCCATTTAAGAATGCACTTTTTACATCCATCTGATACACAATAAACCCTATGTGGGCAGCATATACCAGAAACAGCAGAATGGCTTCCAGGCGAGTGACTGGTGCAAAGGTCTCATCATAATTAATTCCTTCTGATTGTGAATACCCCTTAGCAACAAATCTTGCCTTATTTCTGGTTATGACATTATTCTCATCTCTCTTGTTCTTGAATACCCACTTTGTGCCAATCACATCTTGATGGGTTGGTCTGTCCACCAGTTTCCAAACCTGATTCCTCTCAAATTGTTCTAGTTCTTCTTGCATGGTTAGAATCATGTTTGCATCTTGTAGAGCTTCTTCTACTTCAGGTTGGTTCCTTCAAAGACAGATAACAACAATACATGGCACTTTCACCAATCTGATGTATAGTTTTAACTCTATCAGATGGGCCTCCGATGATCAGATCAGGTGGATGACTTGTTTCCCAGGTCCTTCTTTTCTGATTTGCATCAGTTTGTAGAACATCATCCTCTTCTAATAGTAGTTCATTACTAGTGATTGGGAGTGGTGCAGAATTATGATCCACTTGACATGGACAAGTTTCAGCTGATGTTGGACTCATCATGTGTTGATGTTTGTCCGTAGGATCTTCAGGTGTTCCCCCCTAAACCAGATGGTTCAGTTGTTACTGTCTCAGCTGTACCAGCTTCTTCATTGACAGTTGTACGTACCTTAGGGTCTGATTGACCTGGTGAATCAGCAAGATCAAGTTCTGGAATATACACTGTTACGTGTTCTTATCCTTTTTCCTTGATACTTAGCTGATCCATTTTCTGTGCATCAGGTACCGGTTGATCTGGTATCACTTGTTCTGAGGCAGATTTCTCTTGTTCAGAAGATGTCTCATCAAAGACCACATGAGGTGTTTCTTCCACAACTAGGGTTCGCCTGTTGTAAACTCTGAAAGCCTTGCTGGATGAGGAATATCCTAAGAATATACCCTAATCTGACTTGGCCTCAAAAGTTTTCACTGACTCTTCCCATTGTTGTGTATGAAACACTTGCACCCAAAACATGAAAGTAAGAAACACGAGGTTTTCTGCCCTTCCACAGTTCATAGGGTGTTTAGTAGTGAGCCTTAGTCAGAGAGCATCTGTTCTAAGTGTGGCATGCAGTATTGATGGCTTCTGCCCAGAAACGGCTTGGTGTTGCATGTTCAGCTAACATAGTGCGAAAGCAACTTCTTTTTGAGTGTTCTGCTTTCTCCGCTTACGCTACACCATTCATTTGTGGTGTTTTTTGCGGTGATGTCTCATCTTTGATACCAAACTTAGTGCAAAAATCAGTAATAAAAAAATTTAGAAATTATGTACCTTTATCTGATCTGATTTTCACTATACTGAACCCCTTCTCATTCTGTAATTTCTTGAGCAGCTCGGGTATCTTTGTTGTTGTCTCATTCTTCTTATACAAGAATACAACCCAGATAAACTTGGAATAATCATCCACGATTACGGAGTATATTTAGTCCACGAGATCGACCGTAAATCGGTCCAAATAAGTCCATATGGAGCAGATTGCAATACTATGTTGATCTTTGGTCCAGAGATTCCCTTGAATGAGGCTTTAACCTTTTTTTTCCCTTCCTTCCGACATCGACACATGTCCGATCCTTAGAAAATACCTCATTCGGGAGTCCTCAACCAAGGACATCCTTGCTATCTTGTTAAGAGTTTTAAAGTTCAGATGACTCATTCTCTTGTGCGAGCCAACTCGCTACCTTTTTTGAACTCTTAACAATCGTGCATGCATTTCTTGGACAACTGCTCCAATTTGTTGTATAAATCGTGTACTTTTTTCTTGAACCCGCTTAACAAGATCTCGCTGAGTAGCTTGATTCTTGATAGTACAATTGATCGATCGAGAACTCAACATCAATCCATTGTCGCAGAATTGTGAAACTGATAACAGGTTATGCTTTAAACCTTCGACACACGAGACTCTAGTAACCTGTACATCATCATTCTCTAAGGTTCCGAATCCTCTGGTAAACCAAAGTTATCATCACCAAAGAGTACACATGGGCCTCCTTGTTCTGTGTAAGAGCTAAGGAAATGTTTGCTTCCAGTCATGTGCCTTGAGAATCCACTATCGATGTACCAGATAGTTGCTTTTACACCTCCCTTGTTGGCCAAACCCACGCGAACCTGCAATCAAATCAGGCTTTAAGTACCCTTTTGAATTGGGTCCTGAGGGGTTAGAGTTGGTTTTAGGGATCCATACAAACAGGGCATTTCTATTGTAATCAGATAGATCAGAAGGCCTGATTTATCTCCCATAAACATCTACATAATCATATATCTCTTGATATGCATTCTGATCAGTATGATTATTTGTGTGAGCCTTGAGTGAATCAGAAGACTTGGGATTTTTTCTTGTTGTTTGTCTTCTTTTAACCCAGTGGGGTTCAGGTGCAGCAGCCCTAGGTTTCTGATTGTAAGGGTAGGTACGACTGCTACCATTAAAAGATTCATATCTTTTTGGCATAAATGGTTTTAACAGTTTTCCTTTAGCTTGCTTGTTAGGCAGCTAACCCTGATTAGGTTTCAGATTAGATTTCCCCCTGAGAGGTTGTCTTTTCTGATACCTAATATGTTGATCAGGTTGAGATCTCTTCAGAAGAACTGGGTTCTTCTGTTGATTCCTCGGCTGATGCTTAATCAGTTGGGGTCCATTTATGTTCCCTTTCTGATTAGTCACTTGCCTTACTTGTTCAGCAGGTCTATTTCCCTAATTAGATACAAATTTTGCTTTATGTGTATCTATATCAGAAACACGCTTTTATTACACTTTTCTGAAGTGAATCAGACGGGGATTTTGAGGATGTAGAAGGATTTTCATACCCAATTCCCTTCTTATTAGTTGTCGTACGAAAATAGGTGTTCATATCCTGAACGGTTTTAGAAGATTTCGTGAAAACCTGTATTTTCTTACGTAAACTATCCTTAGTAGATTTCAGAGTCTCATGTATTTGGAAGAGGTCATCAAACTTAGCTTGTAGGATCTTAAAATCTTCAGCTTGTTGTTTATTGATAGCTAGCTGTTCCTTAATCAGCTTCTCCTGATCAGAAGTGTTAACTTTCAGAAGTTCGATTTTTTCGCTATCTTAAAAGGCGACTTGGTGATTTTAGTTCAAATTCTTTTCTTTTCGACATTTTTCCTTAACAAAGTGTATTTTCAATCCTTAGCTTATCGTTTTCAGCTTCCACTATTGTATATGTGTGTACTGCAGTAGAGAGTTCTTCAAACAATTGCTTTCGAAATAGAGTTTTGTAGTCAATCTCTCCAAAGCCGTGTGCTAATCATACCGGTGTGGAAACCGAAAAGAAACGAAAGGTTTAGAGGTTACCTCAGATTGGTCTTCCTCCTTAGCCATGAGACAGATGTCTTCATCAGATGAGAACATCAGATCATTGTAATGGTAGAAATCATCAGCGTTGCTTATCAGACAGAAGTCCTCTACAGATGGGTAGCCAAAATCCTCTGAAGGCAGGTAAGAATCATCGATCCCAGATGTATCAGCAACCATGGCTTATCTGTCTCAATATCTTTGTTCTCGTCTGCTTCACTTGTCTTCTCTTTCTTTTGGAGTCAGGTCCGGGCAATCTGCGCTCCACGGAACTCCTTCTCGCGGTGAGTCATTTGTCTGCAGAAATTTATCGGTGACTTACGACTAATTCTAAGTCTAAAAACATTGTCTTTCACGATCATCTCTTTTCTTATTCTCTCTGCGATCTTCTGTGATCATCTCTTCAATCATCGAGGTTCTCTCTTGCGATATGTCGGTTGGCCTCCTATCTCTTCCTCTCTTTGTTTTGATAATCCTGTAAAATCTTTTGCTTGATTTGGCTTATAATATTTCCAACAGTTGATGAGACTTTGAGTTCTTTCTTTGGGCTGCTTTGAATCTGTTGATTTTGATGTGGCGGTGTGGCTTCAAAGAAAGTTTCATCTTCTTCTTCTTGCCCTCTTTCTATCCGATTGAACTCATGGGCTTTAAGGCTCGATGTCAGCCTTCATCTTAGCAATATCTTGACAATCCTTTATTCTTATGACTTTCATATCCCACTTCTTAGTCGAGATCTCAAGATTTTTTAGTGTGTATATCTTTATCCTGGACATTTCTCGTCCAAGTTCCCCGTCTGTTGGTCGAGATGGTGATTCTCCCATCGAGCTCATTGATGGTTTCATTTGGTAGCATCTTAAGTTTCTCAAATTTCTCCAGTTAAACTTTTGATCTTTTCTTTAATCGATCATTTCCTACACACATTTCAATAAGCGATCCCAAATCTGTTTGGTTGTTTTGAGATACTTTATCTTTTCTCTGGTTATCTTGTTCATGGTCTTCATGATTATGTTCCGCAATTCCAGAGTGTCGAAATTTTCTCTTGAGATCCATCAAAGGCGGGACTCTTTCGACAAGACTTCCAACCGAAAAGTCTGGATCACCTCCAACTATTGTCATGGTAGATGATGATGGGTCCTCGTTCAATAACTTCCATCATCCTCTGATCGATCCTGGTTGGTTTTCATGTATATCGTCCGATCTGATACTCATCAATGGAAAATTTAGGCAAATCATGATACATACCGAAGTATTATCCATGTTGATCGTGATTTTGAAAACAAATGAGATTTGAAAAATGTTTTTCAAGATCTTCAAGTGACCACAAAGGTTCTTCCTCAAGAACCGATTATTCAAAGAACTTCCGTGGTAGGTCTCGAACGGGTTTTGTGAGGGGGCAAGTCTAGAGGGGGTGAATAGACTTAAAAACTTTTTTTCTTGGTCGATCGTGTGATTGCAATACTTTGATCGAGTGCAAGTGAATCGGTTTGTTGATATCCAACTTCTTCTTGAGGGATTAGTTCGGTGTCTATCGGTTTAACTGATTGTTCTTAGTTTATCCCAAAAACCAATTTATAACAAATCGATTAAAGTCAAGTTTCCAATCGATGATGACAATGGATCTCAAGATTTTGCTAGTGATCCTAACTCAAAATATTATCTGCAGATTTAATCAAGTTGTGTGGAATAGTGTAAATTAGTTAATTAAACAAGTAAGTCACACAAGATTTATAGTTGTTGGACAACCGGTCCTTCGTGATTCTTCCCATCACAAAGGGTACCAACTCTTGATGGTTTATTGTTTAGTCCAACATTACACCAAGATATTTATAGAGTTCTCAATTTCTTCCTTCCGAAGACTAGAAACCCTAGTCTCTTACAAAACAAACTTAACCTAACTTTTGGGTTTTGGGTAAGATTTGTTTGTTCCAACTTTGAAATCTACCTAGTATTTAAATAGCCCTAACATTTTGAGATTTAAGTGCTTTAAGAACTATGGGATGAACACTTTAGAAAATAATTTTCAAGGTTGTGTTCTTCGGTTGTATTTCTTGATAATTTTAATCATACTCATTATGAAGAGTAATCCCGTATATATAGACACGGAAATCAAAGTGCCGTTAGATCTTGAATTTTAATTTATATTTGGTCTTCATGATTGATTTGTGAGCTTAAACATGGCAATCGTGAATAGTGTCTTTGTAGCGTTTTTGACTTTCGTCCACTTTCGTTCTTGACGATACTCCATTGGTTTAACAAGTACATCACTTGACGTTATTCTACAAACTAAAGTTTGACAATCTTCTTGTCGAAGATTCATATGATCTTTAGTTAACACCCCGAAAGTGATCGGATAATTGATCGAACCAAGTAGAGTCTTCTCGATGCGGGTTATGGTTGGTGATGTAGGTCTTACGGTCTTGGTCTTCTTGAAATATCCGATCTGGTCTCAACTTGAGCTTTATGTCTTCCATCATCCTTCTTGTCTTCTTCGACTTGTTTATTCTTCCCGATCATCCGACCTTATGGTCATCCGATAAATTGACGACCTATACATATTGAGTTCCCCTCAATATGTGACCTATCTTTACATCATCTATACATTTCAAATTTAGTCATCTTAATCGATTCTAAATCATCAAGTAATATCCATGGTCCGATTACAACCTGTTTTGGAACTTCCATCAAAACTTAATACAAATTTCCCAACAATTTTCCCCTTTTTGATGGAACGAAAACACTTAATCGAAAAAAGCAGATAACATAAATAGAAATGCGAGATAATGTAAAAACACTTGAGGAAGACAATGAGATGTTGTCTTAGAATCGAAAAAGATAGAATATTTTATTCGATAGGTATGAGCATTACAAATTACATAAAATGTACCTATCATCCGATTCCAAGTTGTTATCTTCACACCAAACTTTTGAAGTTCTTTGGGAATACCAAACAACTTGTACATCCTTTGCATCGACTTGTCCAGATCTTCTCTTACGTGTATCCCTCCTTTCTTGGCAAATCCGTAGTAAGCATCCTTGAATTTTAGAAAACACAATGAGAAGTTTTTCAAAGAAAAATGTTAATCTTCCTTCCTTCATCAGGTAGAAGTCACTTCGTTTCCTAACCGATTCGACATCATCATTTTCAACCCGGTCTTGATGAATGGAATTATCTCCAAGATGTACACATCAATAGCCATTCTGCTCGCTCGATGATCCCGTTCAAAACCGCACAGGATGTCTTTAATTGGTCTTGAAAGTTCTCTTCCCAGATATCCTCTGCGCGACTTCCTTCTTTCCACAAATGTATCGATGTTTAGACCTTTAACTTCGCCAACTTCGCTTCTTAATGGCGAATCTTTTACTCTCTGTCTGTTTTGCTCTTGAATTTGTTCAGGAAACATCTGGCTCTTGGTAGAGGATTTTTACCCTTGTCTCTGAACTTCAAAGATGAGTTTTCATCATCTTGCCCTTACCTTTCTTTCTCTTGAGTTTGCTCGGGTTCATCTTGTTCATCTTCTTCGCAAGTTTCTTCGCCAAGTTCAAGGCTCTTGGCCCGATCATCGAAATCCATCCTTTGTTTGTCTGAGAAGAAGAAAAGTCTTCAATCTTATCCTCTCTGGCAGTAACATCAGATAGGACTTTCTTCTGCTCATAGATCTCCTTCCTTTGATCCTTAATCTCTTTGCTATGTTGCTCCACAGTCTCTTTTAGTTCAGCAACATTAGGTGGAGTAACAAGATCGTGTGGAGTAACCGATCAGATCTGATGGCTTTCCGGGTAGTGACGCAGTGGTTACCATCTGCATCTGTTTTTCTTCTTTCCCTTGTCCTTCCCCTTTTTGGTTTCATCAAAAAGTTTGGACAACCTGTTATTCGAGCATTAAATTGCCTTGTCATCTCTCCTCCCAGTTCCTCAACAAAGAAAGAGGAGTCGAGATCTGGCTTGATTCTAAATCAAAATATTTCAATATCCTTTTTCGAACGCTTAATAAATCCATGTGTTCTCCAGGGATGCCCGAACACTTTCCAATGAGAATCAGGTTTCACTAAATTAGTTAATTAAACAGAGGGTTAACGTGCACACAATGGCATTATGCATGTGTGTGAGTTCTCAACCAGCTTCCGTTCTCCACAACCAGATTCACTTTTGCTTTCTTCAAACCGCTTCATCACAATCTATTGTAGAGTCCTTAACCCCATCTTGAAATTTCTACTTAAGATTTATTGGTTAGTCCAACACATTGCCTTGCACCAACAGATACTCTTGGTTCATTTAATCCTTCAAGATTTGTATGAGAAGGAGGTTCTTCGGTCTCCTCCTTATTTTCAGCAATCCCAAACTTGTCATGTACTAGCCATCTAATACCATCATCAGAGGCCAACTCAACAGCACTATCAATCCCAGCACTCTCCAAACACTTCATCTCCAGATCCACAAAAAAGTCAGAGCCCAGAGATTCCATGAGGATCAGAAACTCCTCGATACTCTTCAATCTGATATCTCTCCAAAACACAATCTCTTCTATCTGGTGCTAGATGCCAGGGTGTTGATCCAAATCTGGGCACAGATCCAACAGATACTCCTTTATATGTTGCTTCATAATTCTTATGATAGGACTTCCTGAATCAGGTGAAGCAAGCATGGTTCTGGTGTTGAAAGGATTGTGAGAGATGGACATACGTATGTTAGATCTCTCAGGTTCTGGTATCTTTTCTGGAGATTGGGGGTGAGATGGGGATATATGTGGTTCACTGGCTGTAGGTTGTTGAGGTTCAGGTTCGTTTGCCACTGGTTGAGGAGGTTCAGTTTCCTAAATAGAAGGTTGGGGGGGTTCAGTTTCAACAACTGAAGGCTGAGGAGGTTCAGTTTGTTTAGGTTCAAGGGTTGGGGGAGTAGAAGATTTGGGTGAAGGGGGTGGTCTGACTGGTGAGGGTGAGGGTGAGAATGTTTTGTGGGGAGAGGGTGGTGGTGATAATGATTTCGAGGAGAGGATGATGGTGATTTGGAAGTGGGAGTAGGTGATCTCTCTCTCTGGAAGATTTTGCTGAGAGGCAAATAATCAGATGGTGATTCTCCCTCAGAGTGCTCCACTTTTGTTCCTTCAATAGTTCTCTCTTCTTCTCCTTCTCCATCTCCTTCTCCTTCGAGCATCTGCTTGTCCCTAACTCCACTTGCAGTGTGCTCAGAACTGAATGCAATTGCCTCTTCTGATTCAACCTGAATCAGCTCCTCCGTTCTGTGAACTTGCTGAGCAAGACTAGCAACAGTCTTCAGAGGAGAAGTGACTCTCTTCTGACGTTTCTGTTGAGCAGCTGGTTTCTTGGCCAGGTCCTTCCTCTTCAACCTCTTTTCTGGGATGGCCGTTCCCTGCGCTTCTGATTGTATCGAAGATGCAGTTGCCTTATCTTTTCCCTTTTCTTCTCCTTTTTTTTGGGCACATAGGGAGTAGGATCATCATCAGACTGACCAGGCAGAGACTCGTTCCTGCCCAAGATGGCCTTGTGCTTAACTTGATACACCTTCGTACCATTCTCATTCCATTCATAATTATTTGGCAGCTTGTCTGACAGAATGAACGAGACTTTGTGCATGAAAGAGCACTTGGAGGATAAGTATACTTCATTCCTCTCGTTCAGATCGAATTTCCCTGTCTCTTTCCGCAGTCTTATCTTGAACATGCCCAACCAATCCATATCAGGTGTTTTCTTGATGATTGCTGCCATGACACTGATCTTATAAGAGGTGACAGCATCAAGACTGTAGGTTGAGCACATGATCACCTTCTGCACAATCTCGAAGAGAAGGCGATATTTCCTCTTCAGATAAGGAGCTTTGACATTCAATGTATGATCCTTATTTGCTGGTCTCAACAGCTCGGCTTCAAGAAAAGCTTTTTCTCCTACATCGGTTGTGAAGGTTTCTGGATTAATGCTTCCTCGACTGAGACCAAAGCTTCTCTGAAGATCATCGTTTGTGACTGTTACTTCCAATCCTCCAACAGAAGAAACCAAATCAGAATCAATATCCTCGTTCTTCTGTAGATTATACAGAAATTCTAGGGCTTCATGAGTGTGGACTGCGCTCTGATGTCTATAGCAGTATTGTTCAAGACCACATGCTCGCAGGCACTCCAGAATTTCCAACGATTCAGGATCTGAGGTGACCGAAAATACCACATATTTCTCATCAGTGATATCCTTCTTCATTGATGTGAAATCGCAGATCTTTTTGCCTTGGCCCTTTCGTGCAATAAGATGTGCCATTTCTGTATGATATGCAAACTGATATAAGTTTGAGTGAAATATTTCAATAAACTCAGTCAAACCAACAATCTAAGCATGAATTAAGCAAATAAGCATATAGATCAGTGCATATAACAGATATAAATTATAGACACACAGCAACACGATTTGTAAACCTAATAACCACTATGAACGATTATATGAAGTACTTAAAAGAAAATTACCAGATATTGATTCGTAGGTTTGAATAAACGTGAAAATATAATCAAACGATTTTGGAAAATAAGTTCTGAAGATTTTGAAGGTTTGATCTTTTAAGAAACTGAAGAGTAGAAAGAGTGGAAAGAGGTTTTCGGAGAAATGATTTGGGTTTATATTATGCGAGGGAAACCTCTGTGCACAACTTCCCATAAGTACTCAAGTGTCCGTGTTTTAAAAACAACGGCTGAGATTAATCGGCCGTAAAGTGTTTTAATTGCGTGGTTGAGAAAAGTAGTCTCCTCGTATTTTGGACGCGAAAACTCGCAATAAAATGCATTAAATACATATTCCCATGTCCGCATTTAATGTTTTGCAGTGCATTCGTCACAAAGTTAAGAGAACAGTAGTAAAAGCCAATTTATATATAAAAATGATCAGAAAGAGATAAATAAGAAACGTATCTGACTGATTGATATTGTAATCAATCAGTTACCACTGTGATCTGATCTGGTTGGCTTGATTACTATTGACCTTATTAATGGTAGCCTATCCCTTAGTATTTCCCAACAATATTCCACTCATCTGATCAGATTCCTGGTTGATCCAATCTGATACTTATCTGACCCACTTATCTGATCCACTTCATCATTCAGCTATTCAGTACTTCAGAACTCAGGATTTCAGATTTCTCATTCAGGCCATTCTGATGTTCAGTTGTTTTGAACTTCAGTCTTCTTCCATTCAGGCCACTTTGCCTTGGAATTTGCGTCATACTCCCGCCAAAGCCTTAACTTCGTGGAGTCAAAAAGTCGCCTTGATTCCCTAAATCGGTGTGATGTGACAATTCTCAATGATGGTCTGGATACATTGTGATATCACACGTTGTAAACTCATCCAACCATCATCCGCGTTCGTCTCACGCACTGTCCTGGCGGTGCTAATTTCTCTAAAAGTCCTTGAGAAATTAAATTTGCACTTCTACCCCTATTTTTCTTCTATATATAGATCTGGGGTTTTATACACACAACATAGACCATTCACCCTTTTTTTTTATCTTTAACTTATACTCCATGTTTTTCGGTGAACCCTTGTTTCCGGTGAAACTTCAGACAAAAACCTTTAACCCTTTTCAAATGATTTCAGCTTCTCAAATCAACCCTGTCCTTCCCTTATTCCTGCTTTCGTCGTCATCGAAGATTATACATACGATTATTTCCAAGCTTCTCTACCACCGAGGCGGCGGATCTGCCATCGCAATTGAGAAGACACTTCTCCTAACCGTATGCACCTTGTGTGCCTATCGAGATGACGGAATTAGCATCAACAGTCTCAGTCTGATATAAAACATTGGTTTTATTTATACGATCTTTATTAGACATCAATGATCTAGATCACACAAAACCCAATATTTACATGTGACACTTGTGGCCATGTGGTCTTTGCACCACATCTTTGGCACTTGTGTCCATTTAACAGCTGGAGAGCCCATTGATTTTAGGACTAGGGGCCTCTGACTTAGAAATCCTTTAATGCCGCTCTCGCTCCTCACTCCAAAGCTCTGAGGGTGGCTTAGGATTATTTCAAAGCCTCTCTCATCCCTTTTAGGGTTGGGGGAAAATGGGAGCATCAGGCTCTAAAATCTTCAAAGCCTCTCCCACCCCCTTTTAGAATTGGGGTTTTAGGGGCTAAAATCTTTACAGCCTCTCTCACCCCCTCTAGGGTTACGGTTTATGGTTTTTGGTTTATGTAATGACCTCAGGGTTCTCTTGTACTTATAACTTGTAATGAGAATTTGACCACCGGGTCTTTATTAATGAAAAGTTATATTATTTAATTGTTGTGTATTTTCTGTTTCCTTATGCGATTGAAGTTTTAATCTTATGTACCTTGTTTGTTGAACATTAGCTTAATCGACTTACAAAGTATGAAACAACCAATCTGATCAGTTCTTTTAATCTGATATGTCTTTTTCTGAAGAGTTTCTTGACTGAACTGATAAAGTCTTCTCTTACTAGCCTTGATGAATCGATAAAAAAAACTTCTCTTATCAGTTCCTTGACTGAACTTCTGATCAGTTGAGATTCCGAACTCAACTGATCCCTCTTAACCTGGTTAGTCTCTTAACCAACTGGTTCTGGAGACCAGTCCACCAAACATTTCTAGTGCACTTTCTCTGAGATCCAGAAGCCCTAGCTCATTGCATAATTCTCTGAATCTGATCTCAGCTAGTGGCTTGGTTAAAATATCAACTTTTTGTCTATCAGTATGGATCTTTTCCATTATGATATTCTTCTTTTCAACATGATCTCTTATAAAATGATGTCTGACATCCACATGGTTGCATCTTGTATGTAGAACAGGATTCCGAGTGATTGCAATAGCACTATTACTGTCACGGAATATAGGTACGTTCTTAGCTACAATGTTGTAATCCCTCAGCTGCTGACATAGCCAAAGCAGTTGGGAACAACAGCTTCCTGCAGCCATATATTCTGCTTTAGTAGTAGATGTCGTAACTGATGTCTGCTTCTTTGAAAATCAAGAGATCTGTTTACTACCAAAAAACTGACATGTACCTGAGGTTGACTTCCTGTCAATTCTGCAACCTCCATAATCAGAATCAGAATAACCACTAAGCTCTAGATTATCATTTAATGGGTAAAATAAACCAAGGTTTATTGTCCCCTTCAGATACTTAAGAATCCGCTTAGCTGCTTCCAGGTGGCTTTGCATTGGATTTGCTTCGAATCGCACATACACCTTCGCAAAGGTGATATCCGTCTGGCCGCCAAATATAGTAGAGATCCAATGAGAGCCCTATATTCTTTCTATTAGTTTTTGAACTTCCAATCCATCTTAATCCAAATCATCATAAAATTATGGCTCCTAGTGTTTTGAACTCCAAACATAGCCAATAAACTCCTAGTGTATTTGGCGGATGAATATCCCTTACAGACTTTGCTTAACTTGTAGACCCGGAAAGTAACTCATCTGACCCATCATGGACATCTCGAACTTCCCTTGCATCAGCTTGCTGAATTTATCACATAAACTCTTGTTGGGAGATCCGAAGATGATGTCATCCACATAAATCAAACCATCGAATATCTTCTCCATCTTCTATTTTGAATAAGGTTACATCCACTATTCCTTTAGTGAAACCACTGTCTATCAAGAACTGAGAGAGTGTATCATACCAAGCTCGAGGAGCTTGTTTCAGGCCATAAAGAGCTTTTCTTAAACGGTACACCTGGTCACCTTTTTCAAAGCCAGGAGGTTGTTCCACATAAACTTCCTCAGCTAGTACCCCATTTAAGAATGCACTCTTTACATCCATCTGATACACAATAAACCCTATGTGGGCAGCATATGCTAGAAAGAGTCGAATGGCTTCCAGGCGAGCGACTGGTGCAAAGGTCTCATCATAATCAATTCCTTCTGATTGTGAATACCCCTTAGCAACAAGTATTGCCTTATTTATGGTTATGACATTATTCTCATCTCTCTTGTTCTTGAATACCTACTTTGTGCCAATCACATCTTGATGGGTTGAGTTCCATCCACCGATTTCAAAACTCGATTCCTCTCAAACTTGTTCCATTCTTCTTGCATGGCTAGAATCCAGTTTGCATCTTGTAGAGCTTCTTCTACTTTAGTTGGTTCCTTCAAAGACAGATAACAACAATACATGGCACTTTCACCAATATGATGTCTAGTTTTAACTCTATCAGATGGGTCTCCGATGATCAGATCAGTTGAATGACTGGTTACCCAGGTCCTTCTTTTCTGATTTACATCAGTTTGGAGAACATCATCCTCTTCTAATAGTAGTTCATTACTAGTGATTGACATGGACAAGTTTCAGCTGATGTTGAACTTATCATGTCTTGATGTCCGTCGTAGGGAACCAGGTGTTCCCCGAACCGGATGGTTCGGTTATTCTTATCTCGGTGTTGCATCCCTTCTTCATTTACAGTTGTACATACCATAGGGTCTGATTGACCTGGTGAATCAGCAAGATCAAGTTCTGGAATATACACTGTTACGTGTTCTGATCCTTTTTCCTTGATACTTAGCTGATCCATTTTCTGTGCATCATGTACCGGTTGATCTAGTACCGCTTTTTCTGAGGCAGATTTCTCTTGTTCAGAAGATGTCTCATCAAAGACCACATGAGGTGTTTCTTCCACAACTAGGGTTCGCCTGTTGTAAACCCTGAAAGCCTTGCTGGATGAGGAATATCCTAAGAATATACCCTCATCTGACTTGGCCTCAAAAGTTTTCAACTGACTCTTCCCATTGTTGTGTATGAAACACTTGCACCCAAAAACATGAAAGTAAGAAACACGAGGTTTTCTGACTTCCACAGTTCATAGGGAGTTTTGTAGTGAGCCTTAGTCAGAGAGCATCTGTTCTGAGTGTGGCATGCAGTATTGATGGCTTCTGCCCAGAAACGGCTTGGTGTTGCATGTTCAGCTAACATAGTGCGAGCAGCTTCTTTGAGTGTTCTGTTTCTCCGTTCTGCTACACCATTCTGTTGTGGCATTCTTGCAGCTGATGTCTCATGTTGTATACCAAACTTAATGCAAAAATCAGTAATAAAAGAATTCAGAAATTATGTACCTTTATCTGATCTGATTTTCACTATACTGACACCCTTCTCATTCTGTAATTTCTTGAGCAGCTCGAGTATCTTTGTTGTTGTCTCATTCTTCTTATACAAGAATATAACCCAGGTAAACTTGGAATAATCATCCACGATTACCAGAGTATATTTGCGTCCGCTGAGACTGACTGGTGTAACTGGTCCAAATAAGTCCATATGGAGCAGTTGCAATACTCTGCTGGATGCTGGTTCAGGGATTCCCTTGAATGAGGCTTTAACCTGTTTTCCCTTCTGACATGCGTCTAATGTCTGATCCTTAGAGAATACCTCATTCGGGAGTTCCTCAACCAAGGACATCCTTGATATCTTGTTAAGAGTTTTAAAGTTCAGATGACTCATTCTCTTGTACCAGAGCCAACTTCTACCTTTTGAACTCTTAACAATCAGGCATGCATTTCTTGGACAATTGTTCCAATCTGCTGTATAAATCGTACCTTTTCTTGAACCAGTTAACAAGATCTATTGAGTAGCTCGATTCTTGATAGTACACTGATCAGTCGAGAACTCAACACTGAATCCGTTGTCGTAGAATTGTGAAACTGATAACAGGTTATGCTTTAAACCATCAACATACGAGACTCCAATAACCTGTACATCATCATTCTCTAAGGTTCCGAATCCTCTGGTAAAACCAAAGTTATCATCACCAAAGAGTACACGTGGGCCTTCTTGTTCTGTGTAAGAGCTAAGGAGATGTTTGCTTCCAGTCATGTGCCTTGAGCATCCACTATCGATGTACCAGATAGTTGCTTGTACACCTCCCTTGTTGGCCAAACCCATGCGAACCTGCAATCAAATCAGGATTTAAGTACCCCTTTTGGATTGGGTCCTGAGGGGTTAGAGTTGGTTTTAGGGATCCATACAAACAGGGCACTTCTATTGTAATCATATAGATCAGAAGGCCTGATTTGTCTCCCATAAACATCTACATGATCATATATCTCTTCATATGCATTCTGATCAGTATGATTATTTGTGTGAGCCTTGGGTGAATCAGAAGACTTGGGATTTTTTCTTGTTGTTTGTCTTCTTTTAACCCAGTGGGGCTCAGGTGCAGCAGCCCTAGGTTTCTAATTGTAAGGGTAGGTACGACTTCTACCATTAAAAGATTTATATCTTTTTTGCATAAATGGTTTTAGCAGTTTACCTTTAGCTTGCTTGTTAGGCAGCTAACCCTGATTAGGTTTCAGATTAGATTTCCCCCTGAGAGGTTGTCTTTTCTGATACCTAATCTGCTGATCAGGTTGAGGTCTCTTCAGAAGAACTGGGTTCTTCTATTGATTCCTCGGCTGATGCTTAATCAGTTGGGGTCCATTTATGTTCCCTTTCTGATTAGTCACTTGCCTTACTTGTTCAGCAGGTCTATTTCTCTTATTAGATACAAATTTTGCTTTATGTGTATCTGTATCAGAAACACGTTTGATTACACTTTTCTGAAGTGAATCAGATGAGGCTTTTGAGGATGTAGAAGGGTTTTCATACCCAAATCCCTTCTTATTAGTTGTTATACGAAAATAGGTGTTCATATCCTGAACGGTTTTAGAAGATTTTGTGAAAACTTGTATTTTCTTACGTAAACTATCCTCAGTAGATTTCAGACTCTAATGTATTTGGAAGAAGTCATCAAACTTAGCTTGTAAGATCTTAAAATCTTCAGCTTGTTGTTTATTGATAGACAGTTGTTCCTTAATCAGCTTATCCTGATCAGAAGTGTTAACTTTCAGAAGTTTAAGTTCTTGATTTATCTTACGGCGACTTATTTGATTTTAGTTCACCGCTTTTTCTTTCAAAGATTTTCCTTAATAAACTGAGTATTTTCAATCCTTAGCTTATCGTTTTCAGCTTCCACTATTGTATAAGTGTCTACTGCAGTAGAGAGTTCATCAAGCAATTCCTCAGAAAAAAGCAGCAAGTCAATCTCTCCAGCAGGTGTGCTAATCATAGCTGGTGTGGAAACTGAAGAACAGAAGGTTTAGAGGTTACCTCAGATTGGTCTTCCTCCTTAACCATGAGACAGATGTCTTCATCAGATGAGAACATCAGATCATTGTAATGGTAGAAATCATCAGCGTTGCTTATCAGACAGAAGTCCACTACAGATGAGTAGCCAGAATCCTCTGAAGGAAGATAAGAATCATCGATCCCAGATGTATCAGCAACCATGGCATTTCTATCTTTGTATCCTTTGTTCTCGTCTGTTCCGCTTGTCTTCTCTTTCTTTTGGAGTCAGGTCCGGGCAATCTGCGTTGTAATGACCTAATTTCTGACAGTTGAAACACTCTCCACGCTCCACGGAACTCCTTTTGCCAGGTGAGTCATTTCGTCTGTAGAGTCTGTCAAGTGACATACCTGTCTGACTGTAGTCTGAGTTTCTCCTTTCTGATCTGTTGTCTTTCCTTTCATCAGATCGATCATCTCTTTTCTTATTCTCTCTGCAATCTTCTCTGTGATTATCTCTTCGATCATCAAATCTGGTTCTCTCTTGCGATCTGTCAGTTGGCCTCCTATCTCTTCCTCTGCTTTTTTGATAATCCCTATAAAATCTACGATACTTGCCAAGTTGAATGTTAGATTTTCCAAGTTTTCTGGTTAGCAAAGCAATCTGTTCAGCTTGGCTTATAATATTTCCAACAGGTTCAGTAGACTTTGAATTGCTGCTGGTTGCTTTGATTGCAACTGATTTTGATGTGGCAAGTGTGGCTTCAGCAGGCGACTCGTCTTCTTCTTCTTGCCCTCTTTCTATCAGATCGAACTCATGGGCTTTAAGGCTCAGGAACAGGTTGCTTGGCTTCATCTTAGCAATATCTTGACAATCCTTTATTACTGTGACTTTCGTATCCCACTTCTTAGTTAGAGATCTCAAGATTTTGTAGTTGATATCTTTATCTGACATTTCTCGTCCAAGTTCCTGTAGCTTGTTGACTGACATGGTGATTCTCCCATCTAGCTCATTGATAGTTTCATTTGGTAGCATCTTAAGTTTCTCAAATTTCACTAGTTCAGCTTGCAGTCTGCTATCTTTAATCAGATCATTTCCTACACACATTTCAGCAAGCGTATCCCACATTTGTTTGACTGTTTTGAGATACTTTAACTTTTCTCTGGTTATCTTGTCCATGGTCTTCATGATTATGTGCCTGGCAATCGTATCCAGAGTGTACAGCTTTCTCTCTTCAGCATCCATCAGGGCAGGACTCTTTCTGACAAGACTTCCAACTGGAAAGTCTGGATCACCTCCAACAGCTAGGTTTTCATGGTAGATGATGATGGGTCCTCGTTTAAGAACTTCCATCATCCTGCTGTTTATTGATCCCAGATGGTTGCTCATGTATATCGCCCAGTCTGCATACTCATCAATGGAAAATTTAGGCAAATCATGATATAAACCCGAAGTATTATCCATGCTGATCGTGATTTTGAAAACAAATGAGATTTGAAAAAGGTTTTTCAAGATCAGTTCAAATGACCACAAAGGTTCTTCCTCAAGAACCGATGATATTCAAAGTCAGTGGTCTGTAGAACCACTGCTCTGATACCACTTGTAGGTCCCGAAAGGGTTTTGTGAGGGCATAAGTCTAGAGGGGAGGGGTGAATAGACTTCTGAAACATTTTCGTACAGATCAGGTGTGATTGCAGTTTGCCTGATCAGAGTGCAAGTGAATCAGTTTGGACTGATATCCAACTTACTGATCGCCTGAGGGCAGATCAGTTCGGTGTCTATCAGTTTAACTGATTGTGCGGAAGCTAGTTTATACCCTTGTGAAAAACCAGTTTATAACAAATCAGATTCCGAAGTTGTTTTCAATCAGATGACTATGGAGTCAATCTGATCAGATCAGTAGCTTGGTGCTAGCTGATCCTAACTCAGAATATGTATGCAGATTTAATCAAGTTGTGTGAAATAGTGTAAAGCAGATAATTAAACAAGTAAGTGCACACAAGATTTATAGTGGTTCGGACAACCAGTCCTACGTCCACTCTTCCCTATCACAAGGGGCACCAACTTAACCAACTTGGACTTAGTTTATTGTGTTAGTCCAACACATTACACCAACAGATATTTATAGAGTTCTCACTCAACGATCCCATAAATCAGCACTAGAAACCCTAGTCTGAAATCTTGCAAAACAAACTTAACCTAACTTTTGGGTTTTGGGTAAGATTTGTTGTTTGTTCCAACTTTGAAATCTATACTAGTATTTAAATAGCCTAACAGCTAGAGGATGAGATTTTTGTGCTAAGAACTATGGCATGAACACTTTAGAAAATAATTTTCAAGGTTGTGTTCTTCGTGCGGAAATTTGGCTATAGTATGAGCTTCTTGATAATTTCCGTCATACTCATTATGAAGAGTAATCCCATATATATAGACCTCTAAATCAAAGAGCTGTTGGAGAGCAATTTGAATTTCCGGCTATATTTGGTAGATTTGCAGGATTGATTTGACGTGCTCAGGGACGGCATGGCCGTTTTGACTTTGCAGCGCCGAATCGCGCAGTGTCAGACATGTCGCGCTCTCATTGGTTTAACAAGTGCAGCACTTCAGCGTTTGTTCTACCAACTAAAGTTTGATAATCTTCTTGTCGAAGATTTGTATAATCCGGTGTAACATTTAGTTAACACCAGGAGAGAGCTGACCTGATCAGATAACTTATCAGTCTACCAAGTAGAGTCTTCTGATGCAGGTTGTCTTGGCACAACATGCAGACTCGGGTGATGTAGGTCTTCTGGTCTTCTTGAGTCATCTGATCTTAAGGTTTTCTGAACTTGAGCTTTATGTCTTCACCTGATCATCTGACTTCTTCTTATCTTCTGACTTGTTTAGTCTTCTAATCATCTGACCTTATCTGGTCATCTGATAAATTGACCTGACCTATACATATTGAGTTCCCCCTCAATATGTGACCTATCTTTTACATTAGCTATCTATACATTTCAGCTGGTCATCTTAATCTGATTCTAACTCATCAGTCAGCTAACAGATCTGACTGGTCCTATTACAACCTATTTTGGAACTTCCATCAAAACTTAATATAAATTTCCCAACAATTTGTATTTAAATATTCAACCCGAATAGATCCGGGCAATTAATTCCCCAACAACTGGTATCAGAGCCTCGGTTTTGGGCTCTGAATTTTAAATTGTTATTTAATTCATTTTCATTAAATTTGAAATTGGATAGTAGAATTGCTAGATATTTTTTGCAGGTATCCAATTGTCATGGTATTTGATGAATGTTTATATTAATGCATGCTTATAAATTGTGGTTTTTTTTAATTCGATTCGTTCGAATTCATTTTGCCTCGTGAGAAAATCCACGAGTAGATTAGGATTTGTTTGATTCGTTCAATCTAATAGACTAGTCTAGATCTAGGTTTATTTATTTTTTTTGTAAATAAATTGTAATCGGATCGGAAACGGAGGCGGAAATGAAGAATTAAAAAGATAGGATCCAGAACCGGGTGCAAGTGGTGTGCGTCGCGCAAACGTGCCAAGGGAGGCACGCTGCGACGACGCGGATCTTGCGCCTTGCACGGGCGGCAAGGCAGGCCGGCCGGCGAGCACGTGGGATCAGCGCGCGCGGTGTCTTGTGCGCTTAAATCGCCAAGCGGGGCGCTCTGGGCGCGAGGCGCGGCGCGGGCGAGGCGGGATCGATCGCATGGGTGGGGGCTCCACGGCGTCTTTGGCTGGTACGCGGCGCGCCTGTCGAGATCTGTCGCCGAGATCTGCCGAGGCCGGGCAACGTCTTGTTGAAAGCGCTTAGGGCGCATGATGCACGGGCGTCGATCGACATGGCCGGGGGAGTGCAAGGCATGCACTCCAACTCGCGGGCTGGTCAATGACGTGGCTTGACGAGGCATTTTTCAAAAAGGTCAAGTGGGAGCTTTTTGAGACGAATGATGAAGGTTATGAAGACGATTTCTCGAGATCAAGACATGACAAAAATTAACCATGACAATTGGATATACGTGCCCAATGTGTTTAATTTTTTGTTTTGATATTTTACATTATTTTGTGCTTATTTAAATTGTGTTTAAGTATGCGATGCATGAGAATATGTTTTGGAAAATCTCACCTTCAAAATTTACTAAGTATGTTTAAATAATTAATTGACAATTTTATTCTGGATAATAAAATTGAATTAATTTTGACCTCCATGATTTATTTATTTGTGGATTCTTTTGGAGAAATTCCCCCCACGGGACGGCCAAAAGATAGATTTCACATGAATAAATTCCGAATGGATGATTGTGGGATATTATTAGTGGCGACGATGACCCTCCCCACGAGGCTCGTTCAAAGCGAAGTAATAATTCTGTATTTAATCATGGTTATTACTTAGGTATAAAATTGATATGCATATACTTCCCCGAAGTCCCTGTCAATTTTATATTGGTCAAGTGGGAGCCAACTATTAATCTGGATATTAAAGGTTTATAACTATTTTCTTGTTTGTAACCTGCTTGAATATGTTTAAATAATGAGCCACCCCACGTGGCTTATTTAAACTGTTTTGAGATGTTGGTTGATGCATGTTCATATTTTTGTTTTATTTTAATATGATACATGTGATCGAACCTTGTGATATGTGTGTGCTTATACAGATTGTTATTTATTCCAGTTCAGCATGTCGCAACCTTTTAATCCGCTATATTCTATACTTAAAGACAATCAATTAACTAGTGAAAACTACTTCGTTTGGAAACGGAAAATTATGATTGTTCTAACTGCACAAAAATCTAAATGGGTGCTTGACACACCAAAACCCGAAAAACCTGCTAAAGATATTGGCATATGGGACGAGATGGAACGTAGTGAATGGGAGTTGACTAATAAATTGGTGAAGGAAGCAATGTTGACAAATATGTCTGATTTGTTGAAACGCCTTCATCAAGGATTTGAATCAGCTGCAGACACTATGCGGAATCTCGAAGAGATGTTTTCACATTCGGTCCATATGGCTATCCAAAGCATAAGGCTTGAAATGGCCAAGATAAAAATGGAAGAAGGAACGATCGCAAGGGAGCACGTTCTTAGGGTTATGGTTCTCTTTGAGGAACTTGAGATTCTTGGCGAAAAATGCGATTTCAAAACTAAGGTTGATTTCATTCTCCGTACTCTGCCAAAGAGCTATGATCATCCCTATCTAGAGTACCTATTGGAAGATCTAGATTTCACTGTGGATGATTTGGTAAATGCTCTTACATTCGTCGAAGAGGAAGAGGAGCGCAAGAAAAGGCACTTGGTCACAAAAGGGTCTTCTTTTCCTTCTAGGCCAATTGGTGGTAAGAACGGTGAGAAAGAAAGGCTAAACCAAGTGGGCTCAACGTCCCTCAAAAGTGAAGGTTCAAACAAGAGGAAACATTTGGAGAGCGGAAGTTCGGGACAATGGAGGTCAGCCTGTTCCAATCCTAATGGAAATGGAAAGAAAGGTAATTCTCAAGCACTAGTTGTTGAAACTTGTTTAGCGGCGTATGCCTCCCATTTATGGGTGGTGGATACGGGATCCACTAATCATGTTTGTTTCACTTTACAGGGGTTCAAGCGGACCCGGCAACTTAGTGGGAGTGAGATCCTTATCACACTGGGCGATGCTACGAGAGTGGCAGCTGAAGCAGTGGGAGAAGTGCACCTGTCTTTTAAAGACAGAGTTTTAATTTTAAGAGATGTTCTTTACGTTCCTAGTTTTAGAAAGAATTTAATTTCGGTCTCTAAACTTTACCTTGATGGATATTCGGTTACTTTTGATAAAGTTGTTACCATTTCTCTTTATGATAAATTTATCTGTCATGGAACGTTGTTGAATAATCTCTATACAATTAACTGTGCACACCACTCACGAAATGCATCCTATAACACATCTATTGTTTCCGATAAAAGAAAACGTTAATCAGACGTGAAAGAGACACTTCTATGGCATCTTAGATTGGGACATATTAATTCAAAAAGGATTCAAAGGTTGGTAGAAGATGGTTCATCGGAGTCTCTCAGGGTTGAACCAATCCCAACTTGTGAATCATGCTTTGAGGGTAAAATGACCAAGAGGGCATTCGGAGCCAAGGGGAATAGAGCCAAAGAAGTGTTAGAAATCGTTCACACAGACGTATGTGGTCCAATGTCAATCAAAGCAAGAGGAGGTTATGAGTATTTTGTCACCTTCATTGATGATTACTCAAGGTATGACTACATTTTCCTTATGAAGCATAAATCTGAGACCTTTGACAAATTCAAAGAATTTAAGGCTCAAGCAGAGAATCATAGGGAAAAACGTATCAAGTCTCTACGATCTGATCGTGGAGGCGAAGTACCTCAAATATGAGTTTTTGAACTACTTGTCGATGAAGGGATTGTATCCCAAATTTAATCGCACTTAACCCCTCAACAAAATGGGGTTGCAGAGCGAAGAAACATAACTCTTTTAGAAATGGTTAGATCAATGATGAGTTATGCGGATCTACCCAAGTCGTTTTGGGGACATGCCTTGGAAACAGCAGCTTATATTCTGAACTTGGTGCCATCCAAGTCGGTTCCCAAAACTCCCAAAAAATTGTGGACCGGGCGCAAGCCCAGTTTGAGACACATGAGAATTTGGGGGTGTCCGGCCTACGTGTTGGACAAGGAAGCCGGAAAATTGGATCCTCGATCAGAATTAAGGTTGTTTATAGGGTACCCCGAGGGAACAAAAGGGTGTATGTTCTATGGTCTCGTGGATCAAAAGGTGGTAATAAGCACCCACTTTAGATTTTTGGAAGAAGACTATATGAACGAAAGAAAGCCCAGAACTGAGATTACCTTAAATGAGCTTAGAGGGCTAACCTCAGTACCAACTGTACAAGATGACATACCAAACAACACACTTACACAACCGGAACCTCGACGTAGTGGGAGGGTTGTGAGACAACCCAAGAGATTCATGGGGATGGGAGAGTCCTCGGACTTAGTCCCCAGTCAAGATGAAACAGACCCATGGACTTACGACGAGGCAATCCAAGACAAGGATGCGGTTTCTTGGCAAACATCAATGGAAGCCGAAATGGGTTCTATGGATCATAACAGAGTGTGGGAGCTAGTCGAACCACTTAATGGGGTCAAACCCATTGGCTGCAAGTGGGTATACAAGAGGAAGAGAGGACCAGATGGGAAGGTGGAAACCTTCAAGGCAAGGCATGTGGCGAAAGGTTATTCTCAGAAAGAAGGGATCGACTATGAGGAAACTTTTTCACATGTAGCAATGCTCAAGTCCATCCGAATTCTCTTGTCGATTGTTGCGCATCTCGAATTTGAAATCTGGCAAATGGATGTCAAGACGGCTTTCCTTAACGGAAGTCTTGAAGAGGAAATCTATATGCAACAACCCCAAGGCTTCATTGAAAAAGGCCAAGAACACCTAGTTTGTAAGCTCAAGAAGTCAATTTATGGACTCAAACAAGCATCCAGAGCTTGGAACCAATGTTTTGATCAAGTAATAAAGTCTTATGGGTTTGATCAAAATGAATACGAAAGTTGTGTGTACAAAAAGTGTGTCGGAATTGCATTGTTATTCTTAGTACTATACGTAGACGACAGTCTGCTCATCGGTTACGATGTAAAGGTGCTGTCAGACGTAAGGGCATGGCTTTCAAAACAGTTTGATATATGAAGGACTTAGGGGAAGTCGGGCACATCCTTGGGATCAAGATCACTCGAGATCGCAAGAAAATGATGATAAGCTTATCGCAAGCTTCATATATAGACATTGTCTTGAAGCGATTCAGCATGCAGGATTCCAAGAAAGGCTTCGTACCTTTCAGGCATGGAATCCATCTATCCAAGGATATGTTCCCTAAGACACAGAAAGAGATAGATGACATGAAAGGCATTCCTTATGCTTCGGCTGTCGGAAGCCTTATGTATGCAGTGTTGTGCACGAGACCGAATATCTGCTTTGCCGTTGGCATGGTGGCAAGATATCAAAGTAATCCTGGAAAAGATCATTGGACGGAAGTTAAGAACATTCTGAATCTGAAAAGAACTCGGGATAGAATGTTAGTTTATCAGTCAGACAGTCTAATCCCCATCGGTTACACGGACTCGGATTTCCAATCAGACCTAGATTCCAAAAAATCTACCTCCGGTAGTGTGTTTTGCATGGGGGGAGGAGGCATGACATGGAGATGCGTTAAGCAGAAATGCATCGCCGATTTTACCATGGAAGCCGAATATGTAGCTACTTGCGAGGCAACGAAAGAAGCGGTTTGGCTCAAGAACTTCCTAGTGGACTTGGATGTAGTTCCGAATTTGCCCAGCACAATCACTATTTACTGTGATAATGCCGGAGCAGTTGCAAATTCAAGGGAACCAAGAAGCCACAAGTCCAGTAAACACATTGAAAGAAAATACCATCTTATACAAGAAATCATTAAGAGAAGAGATATAGAGGTGGCAAAGATCGCGTCAGAAGACAACCTAGCAGATCCATCCACAAAGGGTCTGCCTCAGAATACATTCGAGAGACATGTGGAAGGAATGGGTGTCAAGCCCGTTGTCAATCTGCTTTGAGTATAAGTGGGAGATATTATTAGGTTCGTTTAGGTGACATTAGATGTCACGTATTAGGAACTACACGAGATGTGTTGTAGTATACTTAAAAGCAGACTTTGAGTATAAGTGGGAGATTGTTGGGGTTATACTGGAAAGTATGTTTTTACTTTGTATAACCAAACTGAATTTTCTGTCTTATTTACTGAAATAAATTATTTATCACTGATGCTTTAAATATCATTGAATGTTACATATATTTACTGTATAATTGTTCAATAAACAGTACGTGTTACATTGTAGTTAATTTAGTGATACTAGATCACATAAGATTAAATTAACAGTCCCTTGTAACTAAAGGTACGCTGTTCACGACCTAGATGGAAATGAACAATCCATCGTGAAAGGTTGAAGTGTAAGGCTCAGATTGGCCTGTCTTGACCAAGAGATTACACTAGTGCATGACTGATGCACTGAACAGGACCTACAGGAGGATAAATTCTTCAGCACTGAACCAGGAAGAATTAGACCTCAGTGGTTCGTTATTTCTTAATCTTTGTCCCTTAAATAGGACCGTGTGTGGTTAGAATATTATTGCTTTGACTTATTATGCGTACAGTATCAATGAGATTCAATACTTTATATCTTGGGCAATATTACTGGTCACATGCTATTGCTAAGATTTAATACGAAGAATCGTGTGCGAGTACACTCGTTTGATTTGCTCCCTTGGGAGGTTCATAAGATTTATCATACCAAATCTTGCAAGTGGAATTAGTTTCCGGTATGGATAATAATGTTGAACCGTTCCTTGACCAAGGACAAAAGATATTAATTAAAGGAAAGCTATTTCAGTGGCTTGAATTAATTAATGGGCTAGATAATCTTAAACACGGGAAATAATAACCGGGAGCCATATTAACAGTAACATGGGTTAATATGGAATGTGCAATATTAATTATGTAGTGGGATTAATTAATATTTATGGGCTTGAATAATATTGTGGCTCAATATTAGATATTCAAAGTCCATTAGAAGGTCCAATCTTAATTCTCCTAAAGGCCCCTCAAGTAGCCCAAAGATAAAGTCCAATAACTGAAAAAGGTGTTTAAAATAAAATAAATTATTGTTGCAAATTTTTCCATAATTTTCGAAAAACATTGAAGGAAGAAAGGGAAAAGATTTTCTTGATTTTCTTGGAAAGATTTTATGGAATATGTATTCTTGGAATACAAGAGTATCCCATAAATTCAAGAAAAGTCAAAGATCATATTTCTTTCCTATTTAATGTGTTTTTTTTTTCGAAAATCCCTTAATATAGGGAGTTGGGATTTTTGTGGAATATTTAATTATGGAGAAAAGAATATATGGGATATATTTAAGATTTCTTAAAGATCAAGAAAAGATTTTTCCATCTTATTTTCACTCCAAAAATTCGACCAACCCTATATCTATAAATAGGGGATGAGTGTTTCATCCCCAGGGCAATTCCATGGGTTGGAAAAATTAGAAATCCACAAAGATGGTGCAACATAATTTTATTTTTTCTTTTGTTAAATTGTTCGCGAGTTCCTTCCACCGGATTGTTGAACAAGGATAAGGGAATACTTGAGAAGGTTTTTTGGTGTGTTCGTGTGAACGGGATCCATCTTCTCAACGAAAATTGTCACTCCGAGAGGTTAGTTCACGTAAACCCGTAGTATTTCCGCATGCGTAGATGAATGATTGGTTGTTGAATTATTATTTGAATTAATACAAGATTAATTCATGCTAGTAATAATTGTTAGAATTAAATTTGTATTTAAATATTCAACTCGAATAGATCCGGGCAATTAATTCCCCAACAGATTGCCAACGCCTCAGCCTCGGCCCATTTTGTAAAGTAATCCACCGCTACCAGGGCATACTTGACTGAGCCTGGGGCCGTTGGGTGTGGCCCAATGATGTCTATCCCCCACTTTACAAATGACCAAGGATTGAGGATGCTCGTGAGCTCCTCTGGTGCGACTTTGATGGAAGGGGCATAGATTTGTCATTTGTGGCACTTGCGGGCGAAAATGATGGCATCGGCCCTTAACATTGGCCAAAAATACCCCTGCCTTGTGGTCTTGTGGGCCAGCGACTCCCCCCCGGCGTGGTTTCCGCATACTCCTTCGTGTATTTCGTGTAGGATAGCTTGACCTTGTTCAGGTGTAATACATCGAAGTAGGGGTGTGCTGAAACCTCACTTGTATAACTCGTCATTGATCATTGTGTATCATGCGGCACGCAGTTGTAGCTGCCGAGCTCGGACGCAATTAGATGGCAAGAGGCCACTTATCAGGTATTCCATGATGGGTGTCATCTAGTTCGACACTGGGGTCTCCACAGTTGTGACTGTTACCTGTGCGGTGGATGGGTGGGAAAGTGTTGTGATGGTGACATCTTTCATGTCTGGTGATCCTTCGAAAGTCGCCAGCTGAGCTAAAGCATCAGCTCGCGAGTTCTGCTCTCTTGGTATCAGCTTGACATGGACTTGTGTGAACTTTTGACATAGTATTTTTACGACCTCCTGATAGGCCGCCATCCTGTCGTCCCGTGCCTCGTACTCCCCTGAAATCTGATAGGATACGAGCTGGGAGTCGGTATGGACTTGCAGTCTCTTGACACCCATGGCCGTTGCCATTTCCAGGCAGCTGATGAGCGCCTCATATTCGGCCTCATTATTTGTTGAGGAAAATTCAAAGGTAATGGCATTCTGGAAGGAAATACCCTCTGGGCTCATCAGGACCAAACCGGTCCCCCGACTTGTGGGAAGTCGCTGATCCATCCACGAATAACTCCCATGGCGGGCTGTTCAGGCATCCAGCCTCCGGATGGAACGTGAGCTCGACGATGAAATCGGCCAGTGCCTGAGCTTTGATGGCAGGTCGCGGTGCATATGTCACTCCATATTGCCCGACCTCAATGGCCCATTTGAGGCATCGACCTGACGTGTCTGGTCGGTGAAGCACGTTCCTCAAGGGTAAGGAAGTGAGGACCTCGACCTGATGGTCGAAAAAGTATGGCCTCAGCTTCCTTACACTCATGACTAGTGCGTAAGCCAGCTTTTCTAGGGATGGATAACGTTTCTCTGTCTCGTTCAGTGTCTGGCTGACGAAGTAGATGGGCAAATGGATCTGGCCCTCTGCTCGGACAAGAACTACACTCAAGGAGGTTTCTGAAGCCGCGAGATACAGGAATAGCTTCTCTCCTGGGACAGGTTTTGATAGGATGTTCACGTCTGCCAGGTACATTTTGATTTTTTCAAAAGCATCATGGCTCTCAGGTGTCCATTCGAACTTTGCTTTCTTACGAATCGTGTCGAACATCTATTTGCATTTGTCACCCATCCGAAGATGAACCTGTTTAGTGCGGCCAGGCATCCCGTGAGTTTCTGGACCTCTTTCACATTTCGGGTTGCCCCCATGTCTAATATGGCCTTAACCTTTACTGGATTCGCCTCTATCCCTCGCTTATTGACCAAGTACCCCAAGAACTTCCCCGACTCCACCCCTAAGTTACACTTCTTGGGGTTGAGTCTCATGTTGAATTTTCTAAGGATATCAAAGGTTTGTACGAGGTGGGACAGGTGGTCCTCCTGTTGGGATTATACTGGAAAGTATGCTTTTACTTTGTATAATCAGACTGAATTTCGGATTTATTTACTGAAATAAATTATTTATCACTGATGCTTTAAATATCATCGAATGTTACATATATTTAATGCATAACTATTCAATAAATAGTACGTGTTACATTGTATTTAATTTAGTGATACCAGATCACAGAAGATTAAATTAACAGTTCATTGTAACTAAAAGTACACCATTAACGACCTAGATAGAAATGAACAATCCATCATGAAAGGTTGAAGTGTAAGGCTCAGATTGGTTTGTCTTGACCAAGAGATTACGCTAGTGCATGACTGATGCACTGAATAGGACCTACAGGAGGACAAATTCTTCAGAACTGAACTAGGAAGAATTAGACCTCAGTGGTTCGTTATTTCTTAATCTTAGTCCCTTAAATAGGATCGTGTGTGGTTAGTAACTATTGCTTTGACTTATTACGGGTAGAGAATCAAGGAAATTCAATACTTTATATCTTGGGCAATATTATTGGTCACATGCGATTGCTAAGATTTAATACGGAGAATTGTGTGCAAGTAAGCTTGTTCGATTTGCCCCCTTGGGAGGTTCATAAGTTTTATCATACCAAATCTTGCAAGTGGAACTAGTTTCCGGTATGGATAATAATGTTGAACCGTTCCTTTACCAAGGATAAAAGATATTAATTAATGGAAAGCTATTTCAGTGGCTTGAATTAATTAATGGGCTAGATAATCTTAAACATGGGAAATAAGAACAGGGAGCCATATTAACTGTAATATGGGTTAAGATGGATAGTGCAATATTAATTATGTAGTGGGATTAATTAATATTTATGGGCTTGAATAATATTGTGGCTCAATATTGATAATTCAAGGTCCATTGGAAGGTCCAATCTTAATTCTCCTAAAGGCCCCTCAAGTAGCCCAAGATAAAGTCCAATAACTGAAAAAGGTGTTTAAAAATAAAATAAATTTTGTTGCCTATTTTTCCTCATTTTTCGAAAATAGTATATAAAATGGGAGAAAGATTTTCTTTGAATTTTGTTATGAAATGAAGATATGTATTCTTGGAATACAAGATTATCTCATTAAATTCAAGAAATCTCCCACTTGTTTATTTACTATGAAATTTCAAAAATTTTTGAATAATTAAGGGAAAGAAATATTTTCTTGATTTTCTTGAAAAGATATTATGGAAGATATGTATTCTTGCAATACAAGTATATCTCATAAATTCAAGAAGATCCAAATCTTGGATTCTTTTCTCTTAAAATTTCGAAAATTCCCATAACAAGAGGAGTTGGGATTTTTTGTGGAATATTTTAATTATGGAAAAAAGAATTTATGAGATATATTCAAGATTTCTTGGAGATCAAGAAAAGATTTTTTCCCATTATTTTTCCCCTAAAATTCGACCAACACCCTCTATAAATAGGGGATGAGTGTTTCTTTCCCAAGTACAATTCCATGTGCTGGAAAAATTAGTAAATCCACAAAGGTGGTGCAACAAATTTTATTTTCTCTTTTGATAATTGTTCGCTAGCTTCCATCCACCGGATTGTCGATCAAGGACTATGGAATACTTGGGAAGGCTTTTTGGTGTGTTTTAATCGACAAGACCATTGCCACTCCTAGAGGTTAGTTCACGTAAACTCGTAGTAATTCCGCATGCGTAGGTTTTATGTGAATTATTATTTGAATTAATATAGGATTAATTCATGCTAGTAATAATTGTTAGAATTAAATTTGTATTTAAATATTCATCCCGAATAGATCCGGGCAATTAATTCCCCAACAACTAGTATTAGAGCCTCGGTTTCGGGCTCTGAATTTTAAATTGTAATTTAATTCATTTTCATTAAATTTGAAATTGGATAGTAGAATTGCTAGATCTTTTTTCCATGTATCCAATTGTCATGGAATTTAATGTGTTTATTTATGCATGCATATAAATTGTGGTTTTTTAATTCAATTCGTTCGAATTCGTTTTGCCTCGTGAGAAAAACCACGAGTAGATTAGAATTTGTTTGATTTGATCAATGTAATAGACTAGTCTAGATCTAGGTTTATTTATTTTTTGTAAATAAATTGTAACCGGATCGGAAACGGAAGCGGAGACGAAGAATTAAAAGACGGGATCTGGAACTAGGCGTAGGCAGTGTGCGTCGCAAGAAATGTGCCAAGGGAGGCACGCCACGCCGACCGCCGGGCGTGACGGGCGTGCGTGGGCGCCGAGGGGCCGGCGCGGCCGATTCACAGAGGGGCGACAACGCGCGCGTGGACGGGCGATGCGATCTGAGATAGCTGGCGACATGGGCGCATGGGGTGCGATGCCGAGGCGCGATGCTGAGGCGCGAGCACAAGGCGACGCGGCGAGTCTTGAGGCGATGTCTTGCGACGCAATGGAGAGAGGCGCAGAAAGGACGTCGAGGCGATGTCTTGCAACACTCGGGTAAGACGGGGAGGAGAAGCAAGCACTCCGACCACCCAAATGGGTCGATGACATGGCTTGACAAGGCGTTTTTTTTAAAACGGTCAAGTGGGAGCTTTTCAAGACGAACGATGAAGGCTATGAAGACGATTTCTCAAGATCAAGACATGACAAAAATTAACCGTGACAATTGGATAAATGTGCCCAACATGTTTAATTTTTTGTCTTGATGTTTATGCATTATTTTATGCTTATTTAAATTGTGTTTAAATTTGCGATGCATGAGAAAATGTTTTGAAAAATCTCACTTTCGAAAATTACTAAGTATGCTTAAACAATTAATTGACAATTTTATTCCGGATAATAAAATTGAATTAATTTTGACCTCCATGATTTATTTATTTGTGAATTCTTTTGGAGAAATTCCCCCCACGGGACGGTCAAAAGATAGCTTTCACATGAATAAATTCCAAACGGATGATTGTGAATTATTACTAGTGGCGACGATGACCCAACCTGCGAATCATGTTTGGAGGGTAAAATGACCAAGAGGGCATTCGGAGCCAAGGGGAATAGAGCCAGAGAAGTGTTAGAAATCGTTCACACAGACGTATGTGGTCCAATGTCAACCAAAGCAAGAGGAGGTTATGAGTATTTAGTCACTTTTATTGATGACTACTCAAGGTACGGTTATATTTTCCTTATGAAGCATAAATCTGAGACCTTTGAGAAATTCAAAGAATTTAAGGCTCAAGCAGAGAATCATAAGGAAAAACGTATCAAGTCTCTACGATCCGATCGTGGAGGCGAGTACCTCAGCGATGAGTTTTTGAACTACTTGTCAGATGAAGGGATTTTATCCCAGCTAACTGCACCCGGAACCCCTCAACAAAAAGGGGTTGCAGAGCGAAAAAACTGAACTCTTTTAGAAATGGTTAGATCAATGATGTGTTATGCGGATCTTCCCAAGTCGTTCTGGGGTCATGCCTTGGAAACAACGGCTTACATTCTGAACTTGGTGCCATCCAAATCGGTTCCCAAAACTCCCAAAGAATTGTGGATCGGGCGCAAGCCCAGTTTGAGATACATAAGAATTTGGGGGTGGCCGGCCTACGTGTTGGACAAGGAAGCCGGGAAATTGGATTCTCGATCAGAATTAAGGTTGTTTATAGGATACCCCGAGGGAACAAAAGGGTGTATGTTTTATGGTCCCGAAGATCAGAAGGTGGTAATAGGCACCCACTTTAGATTTTTGGAGGAAGACTATATGAACGAAAGACGACCCAGAAGTGAGATTACCTTAAGTGAGCTAAGGGGGCTAACCTCATTGCCAACTGTACAAGATGACATACCAAACGACACACTTTCACAACCGGAACCTCGTCATAGTGGGAGGGTTGTGAGACAGCCCGAGAGATTCATGGGGATAGGAGAGTCCTCGGACTTGATTCCCGGTCAAGATGAATCAGACCCATGGACATATGATGAGGCAATCCAAGACAAGGATGCGGTTTCTTGGGAAAAGGCAATGAAAGCATAAATGGGTTCTATGGATCATAACAGAGTGTGGGAGCTAGTCGAACCACTTAATGGGGTCAAACCCATTGGTTGCAAGTGGGTATACAAGAGAAAAATGGGACCAGACGGAAAGGTGGAAACCTTCAAGGCAAGGCTTGTGGCGAAAGGTTATACTCAGAAAGAAGGGATCGACTATGAGGAAACTTTTTCACCTGTAGCAATGCTTAAGTCCATCCGCATTCTCTTGTCGATAGCTGCGCATCTCGATTTTAAAATATGGCAAATGGATGTCAAGACAGCTTTCTTTAACGGAAGTCTTTGTGAAGAAATCTATATGCAACAACCCCAAGGCTTCATTGAAAAGGGCCAAGAACACCTAGTTTGTAAGCTCATGAAATCCATTTACAGACTCAAACAGGCATCCAGAGCTTGGAACCAATGTTTTGATCATGTTATAAAGTCTTATGGGTTTGATCAAAACGAGTTCGAAAGTTGTGTGTACAAAAAGCGTGTCGGAACTGCATTGGTTTTCTTAGTACTATACGTAGATGACATTCTGTTCATCGGGAACGATGTAAAGATGTTATCAGATGTAAGGGCATGGCTTTCAAAATAGTTTGATATGAAGGACTTAGGGGAAGCCGGGCACATCCTTGGGATCAAGATCACTCGAGATCGCAATAAAATGATGATAGGCTTATCGCAAGCTTCATACATAGACACTGTCTTGAAACGATCCAGCATGTAGGATTTCAAGAAAGGCTTCGTACCTTTCAGGCATGGAATCCATCTATCCAAGGAAATGTGCCCTAAGACACAAAAGGAGATAGATGACATGAAAGGCATTTCTTATGCTTCGGCTGTCGGAAGCCTTATGTATGCAATGCTGTGCACGAGACCGAATATCTGCTTTGCCGTTGGCATGGTGGCAAGATATCAAAGTAACCCGGGGAAAGAACATTGGACAGCAGTTAAAAACATTCTGAAGTATCTGAAAAGAACTCAAGATAGAATGTTGATTTATCAGTCAGATAGTCTAATCCCCATCGGCTACACGGACTCGGATTTCCAATCAGACTTAGGTTCCAAAAAATCTACCTTCGGTAGTGTGTTTTGCATGGGGGGAGGAGCCATGACGTGGAGAAGCGTTAAGCAGAAATGCATCGCAGAATCTACCATGGAAGCAGAATGTAGTCGCTATGAGGCAAAAAGAAAAGAAGCGGTTTGGCTCAAGAACTTCCTAGTGGACTTGGATGTAGTTCGGAATTTGCCCAAAGACAATAATAAGCATTTTCTGTGGACAATGCTTTGAGCGATTGCAAATTCGAGGAACCAAGAGCCCACAAGGCCAAGAACACATTGAAAAGGAAATACCATCTTATCTTGAGAAATCGTTAAGAGAGGAGATATAGAGGTGGCAAAGATTGCGTTAGAAGACAACCTAGCTGATCCATTCACAAAGGGTCTGCCTCATAATACATTCGAGAGACATGTGGAAGGAATGGGTGTCAAGACCGTTGTCAATCTGCTTTGAGTTTAAGTGGGAGACATTATTAGGTTCGTGTAGGTGACATTAGATGTCACGTGACAGAACTACACGAGACATGTTGTAGTATACTTAAAAGCGGACTTTGAGTATAAGTGGGAGATTGTTGGGATTATCTTTGGAAAGTATGCTTTTACTTTGTATAATCGGATCAATTTCCGGACTTATTTATTTGAAATAAATTGTTTATCATCGATGCTTTAAATATCATCGAATGTTACATATATTTACTTGATAACTGTTCAATAAATAAGACGTGTTACATTGTAGTTAATTTAGTGATACCGGATCACGTAAGATTAAATTAACGGTTCCTTGTAACTAAAAGTACACCATTCACGACCTAGATGGAAATGAACAATCCATCGTGAAAGGTTGAAGTGTAAGGCTCAGATTGGTTTGTCTTGACCAAGAGATTACACTAGTGCATGACTGATGCACTGAATAGGACCTACAGGAGGACAAATTCTTCAGAACTGAACTAGGAAGAATTAGACCTCAGTGGTTCGTTATTTCTTAATCTTCGTCCCTTAAATAGGAATGTGTGTGGTTAGTAATTATTGCTTTGACTTATTACGGGTAGAGAATCAAGGAGATTCAATACTTTATATCTTGGGCAATATTATTGGTCACATACGATTGCTAAGATTTAATACGGAGAATCGTGTGCAAGTACGCTTGTTCGATTTGCCCCCTTGGGAGGTTCATAAGTTTTATCATACCAAATCTTGCAAGTGGAACTAGTTTTCAGTATGGATAATAATGTTGAACCGTTCCTTTACCAAGGATAAAATATATTAATTAATGGAAAGCTATTTCAGTGGCTTGAATTAATTAATGGACTAGATAATCTTAAACACGGGAAATAATAATCGGGAGCCATATTAACTGTAATATGGGTTAAGATGGATAGTGCAATATTAATTATTTAGTGGGATTAATTAATATTTATGGGCTTGAATAATATTGTGGCTCAATATTGATAATTCAAGGTCCATTGGAAGGTCCAATCTTAATTCTCCTAAAGGCCCCTCAAGTAGCTCAACATAAAGTCCAATAACTGAAAAAGGTGTTTAAAAATAAAATAAATTTGTTGCTTATTTTTCCTCATTTTTTTCGAAAAATATGAATAAAAGGGGAGAAAGATTTTCTTTGAATTTTGTTATGGAATGAAGATATGTATTCTTGGAATACAAGATTATCTCATTAAATTCAAGAAATCTCCCACTTGGTTATTTATATTGGAAATTTCAAAATTAAAGAAAAAGAAGGAAAAGAAAGATTTTCTTGATTTTCTTGAAAAGATATTATGGAAGATATGTATTCTTGGAATACAAGTATATCTCATAAATTCAAGAAGATCCAAATCTTGGAATCTTTATCCTCTTTTTCGAAGATTCCATAACAGATAAGTGAGTGTGATTTTTATGGAATATTTTAATTATGGAGAAAAGAATATAGGAGATATATTCAAGATTTCTTGGAGATCAAGAAAAGATTTTTTCCTCCCTATTTCATGTAGAAAATCGGCCACCACCCTCTATAAATAGGGGATGAATATTTTATTCCCAAGTACAATTCCATGTGCTGAAAAAATTAGTAAATCCACAAAGGTGGTGCAACAAATTTTATTTTCTCTTTTGTTAATTGTTCGCGAGCTTCCTTCCACCGGATTGTCGAGCAAGGACTAGGGAATACTTGGGAAGGCTTTTTGGTGTGTTTTAATCGACGAGACCATTGCCACTCCAAGAGGTTAGTTCACGTAAACTCGTAGTAATTCCACATGCGTAGGTTTTATGTGAACTGTTTATATGCATGATTTGTTGTTAAATTATTATTTGAATTAATTTAGGATTAATTCATGCTAGTAATAATTGTAAGAATTAAATTTGTATTTAAATATTCATCCCGAATAGATCCGGGCAATTAATTCCCCAACATAACCATGGGTAGATATGGCTTGGATTGGGTTCATCACGAAGTACATGTGTGTGGTAGTTGAGCCAAGAATAGGATTCATTCCTCAAAGTGGATTTAGAGAGAATACTCATCTTCTCATCATAATTGGATCAAAGTCATCGGCCGATGCACGTCAACTTAGACCTTGTGGCTAAGTGTGACATACATGATCATTTAGTGATTGGAGATAACATGATTAAGTTATTTGAATAGACACTTCATCATGTTCAAGACTTAATTGAGTATTCGGGAATGAAAGGAGGAAATCGTAATAGCCCATGTTTCAGTTACAGGTAGTTGCACGTTTCTCGCAACGTACCTCATATATTGAGAATGTCTGGTTTATTGTCTATGGTTCAATTAAGACCGTTAGTTTGACTAATCGCTCGATATATGAGGGTCTATGGGTCACACAACAAGTAGTTCCCTTTTACGGATTATAGTTGGTTGATTAAATGTTAAATTGGATTTAATATTTAATTTAAGGGGAATTAATTAATAATATATTAATTTGGAATTAATTATTAATAATATTTAATTAAATTGGATTTAATTAAATAAGAATTCCCAAAAATAATATATGGAATATTATTGTAGGATTTAATATATATGGAATCAAATCCGTAGAGATTTGATATACATGGGAATTAGATCCGTAGAGATTTTATATGTGGGAATTAAATCTAAGAGATTTATTTAAATAAAGATTAGGGATTTTATTTCTCAATCAGGTTAGCTTAAGATTTAAGCTGGATTTTTCCTATATATACAAGCTCTTGGGAATTCACAAACAACGTTAGTTCAAATTCTCTCCATAAAATCTAGAGTTAGAATTTTCCTAGAAAATTCATCTCGGGATTCAACGCTGACAAATCTGTGCAAGTCTGTGAATGAGAATTACGTGAATACCATAGTAGAGAAATATGTGTACGATTTAGTGTAAAATTTCTCTTTATGTTTACACGTATTTAATTATGCAATTATATGTTCATTGTTGGTGAACTGTTTAATTCCGCTGCACATGTATTACGTGTTTACGTGCCTCTAAATTCCAACAGTGGTATCAGAGCTTCAGGCTCTTGATTAATTGCTTAATTAATTTGATTTATTTTATAAATCGGTGAGGTGCGGCCAAATTTTAATTAACCGCACCGATTGTTTACAAGTTCATTGGGAGTGTGACCCCATACGTGTATAACTTGTTTAGTTGATATATGTGGTTTTCCCCTTTTAATTGTTTAAGGTTACACACATATTGTTTGACTTCATCTCTTTGCATCGTTGACCGAGGGTTTTGAACCCTACTCAGTTTTTTGTGCGCCGCCTGCTATCGGCGGAGGCCCACGGTGTGCCGGTTGAGGCGGCGGCTTGCGCTACGCCTCGGGACCACCGCGTGGACCCACAGCGCCTTGCGCAACGGTGGCGGCTTCGCTCGCGATGTTTTGGTTCTTCTTCGAACCCGCACTCCACGAAATTGAATCAAGCGCCACGGCGGCGATTCAAACCAGGTTCGCTGAGGCGTTCTAATTCGACGGACCATTAGTGGCGGCACTTCAGTCGCGCATCACTTTCGGTTGCATCGGTGACGCTGTGCTCACTCGCGTTCTCTTCGACGGTGCGGAACCCAGGGTGAATCAGCGGTGCTCCTCGCGATTGGAGGCGGCAAGTTGAAACCCTAGGTCTCGAATTGCAGGCCAACACGCGGTGGAGGCGGCGATTCAACCATGTTTTCTTTTCGATGGGTTTTCTGCAATTTTGTTTGTTGATTGGGTGTTTTTCGTTGTTGGTTTGGCTGAGACGAAAGCGCTCGGCGTCGGCTGTCTCACCTGAATTGCGGCGGTCTTACACTCTGCAACATTTCACGATTGTTCCTTGACCCTATTCACCGAACCTTGTTTATCAAATTTTGTGAAAATTTTGGATGAACACTGATTCAATTATTGATGATGATTTTGTGAATGCTGAAACTGGTTGTCCCATATTACAGATTGGATGTTGTGGAATTTGGGCGGTGATGCGAGGAGGGCTGGTTTGCAAATTCGATTTGATCAGGTTCTCCCGTGCCATTTTAGAAATTTGCACTTGAGCCCCTAAATTTTTTTTTAATAAAATAGAATTAAAATTGTTTATTAATTTTTGAATTAACAAACTTAAACTTGAAACAAGATTGTTGGTTAGACCAACATTAAAACGGATTAATTGGATTAATTGATGAGTTTTGATAATTGATTAATTTTGTTAAATTAAATTAAAATTGATTTTTGAATTTAGTTTAATAATTTTGATCATTATTAAAATTCCACTCGTTAATTTGTTTATTTATTTAAATTCATTGATGCACTTTACGTCCACATTATAATTATTTGGGTAAGCGGCGCCCAATACTTGTCGGATCGTATTAATTGTTTGGGTAGACGACACCCATATAAATGTTAGTCCGTATAAAATCATGTTTGGGTAGGCGGTGCCCAATAATTGCTCAAATGTGATGTAGATTAACATGTTGGATCTTGATTAAGCAATTAATACCACGTCTTTAAAACGTTCCTCACTAAAATATGTTTTTCATTAAATTGAACGATGTCTTCCATCAAAATTAAAAGTAAACCAGAGATTTCGTTCCAATGAGTATTTAAGGTCCTAGTCTTTTGCTCGGATCTACATCTAACGTGACTTTTATAGGGACACGTAGTGTCACCGCTTGATGGTTGTAAATCAACTTGACTTTATTCACCAGCCCAAGCAGGGAAACGAAAGTCAAGGGACATCCGATTGAACTAGGTTCAATCAACTAGGAGTTGCAAGTTTTGCAATTGGTTTGGAGACCTACCAGTTATGATATTGTAGTAATCAGCCCAAGCAGATATTGTAATAGTAGGAATGTGGATCCTAGTCCATTACAATTTATATCTAATATAAATTCGTACTCTTCCGATTAGGTCGTTGAGTATGTGAAAATAATGGAGACAAAATAAACACAAAAGAAAGGCCACATTTATTTTGATTGCTGAATATTGATCATAGGAATTATGTGTTTTAATTCTCGTTTTATTTTATTTCTCTTGGTTAGTTGAAATATATAACTGTTATTGAGATGTGATTTGGAAACAAACAAATTGGCTAGGCCAAATTTTCTGGTCTGGCACCTAAACGTGTGTTTGGTGCTAAGGCAAGAAAAGATTGAGTACGTGTTGGACACGCTAATTCCGGTTACCCCTGCAGCTGGTCCCCTAAGGCAGCCACGTTTGACGTAGCAGCTCAGAATAAGCATCAAAAGGATGCTTCCCAAATGCAGTGTGTGATGTTGTTCGGCATGACTCCCGAATTGCTTAAGGCAACATGAGAAAATGGGTCTCTTCTAAATGCTCAAACATCTAAAGGATCTCTTTGATTCTGAATCTCGTTCTGAGATTTATGAAGTGATGAGAGATCTGTTCAAATGCTGGTTAGCTAAAGGAGAGAAGATTTCACCTCATGTGCTTAAGATGATAGGCCTAATTGATAAACTTGGTAATTTAGGCTTTGAGCTAAAAGACCAACGTTTTAATTGGGAGTAATTGGGAATTCTATTTTATCATATTTTTTTGTTTTCAATATACAAGCTTTGTCTAGCTTAGTTGGTGAAAAAACATGTTATTTGTTCAAAAGGTCATAGGTTCAATTCTCATTGATGTATTTATTTTTTATATTGAAAAATTGATTCAAATATTTTTATTAAAATACCTAAGACAAATGTAGTGTTTGGTCTAGTGGTGTAGTTATCCTCTTTAGGTAAAAGGGTCCCGTGTTTGAACCCTGATGGATGAAAATTTGTATTTTTCGATTTATTAATATAATTTATATTTTATATGGAAAAATTAATTAATGGCAAGTTTAGCTTATTTTATATTTTTAAATAATAAACATCAAAATAAAATAAAAATCGTCTAGCTTATTTGGTGGTTACTTGTCAAGTTTAATTGAAAGGTTTTGTGTTCGAACCTTAATAAACAAATTTTTTAATAAATTTTATATTCGCAGTTTTATTTAATAAAATCTATATTTTATATGAAAAAATTTATTAATCGTCACCATATATAAGTATTGGTTACGAAATACTATGTCACTATTTACTATGAACAATTAATGATGAAACATAAAACTGTCATGAAAATTGAATATTATATGACCAATATTGATCGTCACTAATTAAAATGAAGATCGTCACCGAATAATATTGTGGCGAAATAAGCGCGTCATTAAAAATGATTATTAATCGTCACTATATATAAATATTGGTGACGAAAGAATATGTCACTAATTACTATGAACAATTAGCGACGAAATATAAAATCGTCATGAAAATTTTATATTATATGACCAATAATGATCTTCACTAATTAAAATTAAGTTCGTCGTCGAATAATATTTTGACGAAATAAGTGCGTCATTAAAAAATGATTATTAATCGTCACTATATATTAATATTGGTGATGAAAGAATATGTCACTAATTACTATGAATAATTAGCGACGAAACATAAAATTATCATGAAAATTTAATATTATATGACGACTATGATCGTCACTAATTACAATGACGATCGTCACCAAATAAAATTGTGACGAATTAAGTGTGTCACCAATTCTTTTGAATAATTAATGACAAAACATATAGTTGTCACAAAATACTATTTTTCATGACGTTGAATATCGTCACTAAATATTATGAATATCGTCACCAAAGTTTATTGTGACGAATTTCTTGTTTTTGTCATGAAAATTTTGAATTAGTGACGAAAAAAAAATCAGTGGTGACAAAAACAAAATTTGTCACGAATTCTCACTTTTTAGTGACGAAAATTAAATTTGTCATCTTTAGGTAACATATGGTGACGAATTTTGTGTCGTCACAAAAAAATTCGTCACCGAATGTGGGATTTCCTGTAGTGTAGCTCAGTGGGATTCCCTCACAATGTTATAATCAAATATATCACATAAATAAAATCATCAACTCACATAACATGCATCATAATCAATATAACGAGTCAAGGATCTTTTCCATCCTGAGTCGTATTGATCAATCAGATATGGGTGGTGTTGTTGTCCCCCAGGATCTTTTTTTCCATCCTGGACCGAAGTCCCCGCAAGTTACAACGATCTTTTCCATCAAGTAACTAAATAATATAACATTCCACGTAAATCATGTAGCAAGCAACAATTAAATTTACATAAATATTCAAAAATAACAAAGCAAGTAAAAATTCCACCTCAAGTCTTGATTAACCTCGTAAACATGAAAATTGGCTTAAGGCGTAAAATTCTCGACACCTAAACATAATTAAATAATAAAATTTTAAAATTACGAATATTCAATATTTTAATAGTAAATTAAGGTCCAATATTCGTATATATATATATACTGGACAAATTTTGGAAAATAATAAGAATCAGAACTTTGGAACTACAACTTAGCTTCGGTCATTTAAAAAAATAAAACATTGGCGTGACACTTATATTAATACTTCAAAATGGTAAAAAAAATAGAATGAAAAATAAAACAAAGATTTGGGTGGCAATAATGTCTCGGCCAGCAGTATTAAAAAAGAACCAGGCAAATGAAGTTTATATTTTAAAAATTCATGGTTATTCATTAAAAATTTGGACTTAAAAGGAAATAAATTAGCAATATAAGCATTATGCATGGATTTTAGTAATTGACACGGCAACGGAAACTTTTTAAATATTTAGAATAAAAAGCGTTGGCAACAGGTATAGACAATGGTGTTTATGCGAAGATCAAGATTTATATATGCTAAACAAAATACCTTTGCTACACAAAGTTACGGATCCATTTCAAAAACCAAAATTTCAGAACTCAAATATTTTAACTTTGTGCATTAAAACGATGGCTTACAGTTTTGTGAAAATTTCAAGCCCAAAAGGCAACCGAATATGGCGAACGAAGTAAATATACAGACTACTGAAAGAAAATTAATTAAAAAGGGCAGAAGAGGATACCGATTGATTAAGAGTAGAGGAAGTAATTTCAGCGATTCATGACCACAAAAAAAAAAAAAACGTTTATTAGCCGGCCTCTCACGGAAGAAGAATTTTCTGAGATAAAGTTTTCTGTGATTTTCTGTGCGGAAAGGACCGAGATAAAATAGGATGAGGGAGTAAAAATCAGCTGTGATAATTGTGGAATCTTGAATTGGTTTCTCACATTGTTTTACGCAAGTTTTAAAATTATAAGAGTGGTCAAAAAAAATATAGAGATTCTTGAGGAAAGACTTGAGAAATTAGAACTTATCCACACCAAAATATATCTTATAGCTTATAATTATATAAAATAAAATCCTTTAAAATAATATCTTATAGTAGTATAAATATATAACTTTATAAACCCAATAATAAAGATCAAGTAAAAAAAACTCATCTTCTTTCTTTCTTTTATTTCCTGCCGTGCACACACCCATATATAATCTTTTATATATATATATATATATATATATATATATTTAATTATTTAATCACCCTTTTAATAAAATACATATACCTTTTATAATTTATGGTGATTGAAATCTTGGTGTTACAAGATAAGTTGATCGAAAAGTTGTTGATAGAAGGTGAAAGAAAGAATGAAACCCATATTAAGAATCTATCATTAAAAATGAGTAATCATCACGTAATGGGGGAAGACAAATATTGGATGGTTGTAAGACTATTAAAGTTCTTTCTTTTATAGATCAATGTTCTTCCCATATATATTCCCTATTTCAAATATTGTAATATAGTCTCTCTTACATTGGTTAATTTGCAATGTGTTGCAATCGGGTTTTCTAGAAATACGTGATTTTAGATATTTTTTACATTGCTTTTGAGATGATTATTGGAAATCCCCATTGAGTGTTTTAATAAATGTATTCACCAATTATTTAGTAAATAAAAAAAAAAAAAAAAAAAATACAGCAATGCACGAGCAAAAGACTACTACTCATGAAAGAGAGAAGAAAGAAAAAGAGATTATTCGGGAATCCATTTACGGGTCTGGTTTGCTTTCACCTATTTAACATCAACGCTCGGATGTTTATTAAAAAGATGAACTCAAATTGATGGGTATTATCTTCTGACATTTGTGGCTCTCGTTTGTCTTCTAATTAACACTGCTAACAATAAAAATAAAGTAACAAAAGTCTGGGTGAACACCTCAAGAATTGAGCTGCCACCCAAACTAGTAATCATATAAATCCTAAAGAAGAGAAAATGGGAAGGGAGCAGGAATTAGAATCCAGGTTGGTGACAAACTCTAGCAAAATTTGGTGAACTAATATTTATTTATTTATATTACAAAATATCAATTTTATAAATTAATATCATAATATTTTTATACATATAAATGTTATGGTACTCCATTAATTTATAAAAGTAATGATATCAAATTATCATGATACTCCCTCCGTCCCAAGCTTATTTGTACAATTTCCGTTTCGGTCCGTTCCAAACTCATTTGTACATTTCCTTAAATGAAAATACATATTTTAACTCACTCATACCCTCAACACTTTATCATTTTATCACATTTAATAAATATTATTCTACTCTTCAATAAAGTTGAATTTTCAATACTACCATCAACATTTTATTAGTTTATCACCTCAAATACTAATAAACAACTCTACCTTAAACTACGAGTACAAAGTAGATATACAAATAAGTTTGGGACGGAGGGAGTATTAATTTATAAATATAATAATATTAATTTTATTTAGATTTAATTACTAGGAGGTGCAAGACTCCTCCTAATGTTACTCATAGGTCCAATCAATTTTTAAAATAACTCATAAGTCAATCAACCCAAAAACCTAAAATACTCTTATCCCATTAAATCCATTCACCCCATATTCAAATCATCTAGGTTGCACGGATACGGGTACGTCAATACGGGTACGATACGGTGCGGATACTAGGACACATTTTTAAAAATAATTGGGTAAGATACGGCCTGGGTACGATTATAATTTTTTAAATTATTTTATATATTTTATTGTATATATAAATATTTTCACAATTTTTTTTTTTAAAAAATATGTGTCTTTGTAACCTATGTAATTTTTTAACACCTAAACAAATATAAAATCAAACTGAGATGAACATTGTAATAAAATATGTGAACGACTAACAGTTTGACAGTGGTGTGACTGTGTGAGCAATAGAGAGTCGATATTTGTTTACTGTTTGTGGGCTAATTTGGGTTAATTTAATATAAAATAAATTTATTTCAAGGCAAAAAATAAAATAAATTGTACAAATTTGACCCCACGTGTACCCTATCTGTGTCCGACACGCCGATCAGCCGTGTCCGACACGGTACCCAAAATTATTATTAATATTTTTAATTGGGATACGCCACGTGGCGTATCGGATGCGTATCCCACTCATATCCACATACCCAAGTACTCATGAAGTATCCAACACTGCATTATTAAAAAAATTCGAGTACCCATGCATCCTAGCAAATCACACAAAAACCCTCTCTCAAATCACACACTCACCTGCTCGTAAACCCTCTATCTCTCAAAATCACACATTCACACACAAAAACCTAGAAACACTAAAATCGTCTTCACCGCCGTCGCGGCGGCCACCCTCCAAAGCCGTCACGGCGGCCACCCTCCAATGCCATCACGGCCTTTCCCCAGCCCCTCAGCGCGTAACAAAGGCTCCCACCCCCCACACCAGGAAAAAAACGGTGTCTCCCCCCTCTCATCTCCACCAGAAACCGCCCCTGCCTCCACCCACCACAACACCGCAAACACCGTCCCCAAGCCGCTACAGCGGCCCCTTCCCACGGCGCCTCGATGACCATCATGTTGGGATTATACTGGAAAGTATGTTTTTACTTTGTATAATCAAAACTGAATTTCGGACTTATTTACTGAAATAAATTATTTATCACTGATGCTTTAAATATTATCGAATGTTACATATATTTACTGCATAACTGTTCAATAAATCGTACGTGTTACATTGTAGTTAATTTAGTGATACCAGATCACGAAGATTAAATTAATAATCCTTGTAACTAAAAAGTACGCCATTCATGGAAATGAACAATCCATCGAAAGGTTAAAGTCTCGCTCGATTGGCTTGTCTTGACCAAGAAATTACACTAGTGCATGACTGATGTGTTGGGGATTATACTGAAAAGTATGCTTTTTACTTTGTATAATCGAAACTGAATTTCCAGACTTATTTACTAAAATAAATTGTTTATCACTGATGTTTTAAATATGATTGAATGTTATATATATTTCTTTGCAATAATTCGTATGTGTTACATCTTAATTTAGTGATACCCGATCACGAAAGATTAAATTAACTCCTTTGTAACTATAAATCGCCATTCACGACCTAGATGGAAATGAACAACCATCGCGAAAAGGTTGAGGTGTAAGGCTCGATTGGTTTGTCTTGACCAAGAGATTACACTAGTGCATGACCGATCTTGTTGAATAGGACCCTCTGAGGGATAAATTCTTCTGATCGAACAAGGAAGAACTAGACCTCGTTCGTTGTTTCTTAACCTTCGCCCTTAAATAGGATCACGTGGGATTGGTAACTATTGCTTTGACTTATCATGGGTAGAGAATCAACGAGATTCAATACTTTTTATCTTGGGCAATATTATTGGTCACATGTGATTGCTAAGATTTAATCGAAGAATCGTGTGCAAGTACGCTTTGTTCGATTTGCCCACTTGGGAGGTTCATAAGCTTTATCATACTAAATCTTGCAAGTGGAATTTGTTTCGGTATGGATAATAATGTTGAACCGCTCCTTGACCAAGGACAAAAGATATTAATTAATGGAAAGCTATTTGGGTGGCTTGAATTAATTAATGGGCTAGATAATCTTAAACACGGAAATAATGACCGGGAGCCATATTGACTGTAATATGGGTTAAGATGGATAGTCTGATATTAATTATGTAGTGGGATTAATTAATATTTATGGGCTTGAATTATATTGTGGCTCAATATTATATATTCAAGATCCATTAGAAGGTCCAATCTTAATTCTCCTAAAAGCCCCCCCTGAGTAGCCCAACATATAGTCCAATAACCTAAAAAGGTGATTAAAATAAAATAAATATTGTTGCTTATTTTTCCTCATTATTTTCGAAAATTATGGATAAAAGAGGAGAAAGATTTTCTTTGAATTTTGTTATGGAATGAAGATATGTATTCTTGGAATACAAGATTATCTCATTAAATTCAAGAAATCTCCCACTTGGTTATTCATTAAGAGATTTTCAAAAATTTGAAAAATAGAGGGCAAGAAAGATTTTCTTGATTTTCTTGAAAAGATATTATGGAAGATATGTATTTCTTGAAATACAAGAATATCTCATAAATTCAAGAAGATCCAAATCTTGGAAATCTTGACCCACTAATTTTTTCGAAAATATCCATAAAAAAGAGGAGGTGGATTTTTTTGTGGAATATTTTAATTATGGAAAAAAGAATATATGAGATATATTCAAGATTTCTTGGTGATCAAGAAAAGTCTTTTCCCACATTGTTTTTTCACTAAATTTTCGTGCTCCTATGCTCTATAAATAGGGATGATTAGTTCATTCCCAAGTACAATTCCATGTCTTTGGAAAAATTAGCAAATCCACAAAAGTGGTGGAACAAAATTTATTTTTTTCCTTTTGTTAATTGTTCACAAGTATCCTTCCACCGGATTGTCGAAACAAGGATTAAGGAATACTTGGGAAGTCCTTTTGGTTAGTCCGTCAAACCAAGTCACTTTGCCATCCCGAGAGGCATGCGTTCACGTAAACCCGTAGATTCCGCATGGGGATTTTACGTGAATTTTTATATGCATAATATGTTGTTGAATTATTATTTGAATTAATATAGGATTAATTCATGCTAGTAATAATTAATGAATTAAATTTGTATTTAAATATTCATCCCCAATAGATCCGTAAGAATTATTCCCCAACAACCGCATCGAGCCTCGATTTTGGGCTCAATTTTTTAAATTGTAATTTAATTCACGGACATTAAATTTGAAATTGGATAGTAGAATTGCTAGATTACGCTTTTTGCGTATCCAATTGTCATGGAATTTAATGTTTTAATTTATGCATGCATATAAACCGTGGTTTTTAATTCGATCTGTTTTTTTCGCTTTTGCTCGTGAGAAAATCCACGCAGTAGATTAGGATTTGTTTGATTTGATCAATGTAATAGATCAGTCTAGATCTAGGTTTATTTGTTTTTGTAAATAAATTGTAAACCGGATCTAAAAAGACGCGAGACGGCGATTAAAGACGTAATCGAATTAAAAGGACAAAAATCCAGAATCCAGCGGCCGTACACACGGGCGCAGGGCGAGGCCGAGCGAAAGCGCCAAAGCGGCTGTGACGGGCGCCTGGCGGGCGGCGAAACGGGCGGAATCGGGAGGCACGGAGACGCGAGACGCGACGCCAAGCGGACGGCAGTAATACGGTACGAAGGCGCCGAGGCGACCATGGCCGCTGGGCGCTAAGGCACCCGGGCGCGCCGAAGAGGTCGCTTTAAGCCGCCCTAAACCAATGGCCGGTCGGATCTTGAGCGTCGCATCCCGAGCCAGGCAAGCGTGGCGTGGCGGTTCGAGACGGAGTATTTTTTTCGAGACAATTTAACGAGGAGAAATTCAAGACGTGTTTCTTCAAGATCAAGCCAAGAAAAATCAAACCATGACAATTGGATAATTTGTGCCCAATATGTTTATTTTTTCTTTTTTTGCTTGATTTATTTGTGCTATCTTATGCTTTATTTAATTTGTTTAAATGTGTTTGCATGAGGGTTGCCAAATTGAAAAATCTCAACTTCAAAATTACTAAGTATGTTTTAAATAATTAATTGACAATTTTATTCCTGATAATAAAATTGAATTAATTTTGACCTCCATGATTTATTTATTTGTGAATTCTTTTGGAGAAATTCCCCTTACCTGACGGTCAAAAGATAGGTTTCACATGAATGAATTCCAAATGGATGATTGTGGGTTATTACTAGTGGCGGACGATGACCCTCCCACGAGGCTCGATCAAAGCGAAAATAGTAATCCTCAGATTTAATCATGGTTATTACTTAGGTATAAAATTGATATGCATATACTTCCCAAAGTCCCCGCTAATTTTATATTGGTCAAGTGGGAGCCAACTATTAATCTGGATATTAAAGGTTTGTAAATCGTTCTTGTTTGTAACACCTTTTGAATGTGTTTAAATAATGACCCACCCCACGTGGCTTATTTAAACTGTTTTTGAGATGTTGGGTGATCCATGTTCATATTTTTTTGAGATTTTAAAATATGATGAAATGTGATCGAACCTTGTGATATACTTGTGCTTATGCATATAGTTGTTTATTTTTTTTCATCATGTCGTTACCTTTTAATCCATTGTTATTATACTTAAAGTCAATACAATATGTTTATATTGATTGGAAAATTATAATTGTCCTAATCGCAATTTTGACACACAAAAAATCGATGAGCCAACCGACGAGTCAAAACATGCGGGACTCGTCAGATCACCTATTTGATGTCGTGAAAATGGTGGAGGAAAAACCCGTTCAAAATAGATGGCCCATCCAACAAACTTGAGATTCTTATGATCCGAGACTCGGATGAATTTGGTACTTCATTCTCGGCGAAAAGGTTTTTGAGCATTTTGGCCTCGCTAAATAATTTGTTGCAAACTTTTGGACTCGGCGAAATGATGATAAGGCACCAAACTCAAGCTTTGACGAAAGTGGTCCGCCTTCATCTTCTAGGCCAAGGGTAGGCAAGATAAAGAAGAGGACCAAAGGCCATAAGCAATAAAACTCAATCATTGCCAAGGGCGATGGTAAGATGAGAATGCTCGCGTTATCAAGGAAAATCCAAAAGAGGAAGTGCTTAAAATCTTGAGAGAGGACAATGGAGGTTTTACTGTTCCAACCCCAAAAGGACTTAATTCTCACACACTAGTTGTTGAAACTTGTTTAGAGGCGTATACTTCTCATTCGTGGGTGGTTGATAACAGATCCACTAATCATGTTGTTTACACGGGTTCTAAATGATCCGGCAACGTGGTGGGAGGAGATCCTCATCACACCGGGCAACGTTATTTAAAGTAGAAGACATTGCAATGCTACGTAAGTGGCGGATATTGCAATGCTAATAATAACGATTATTTCAATACTTAAAACATTGCAATGCTTCAACGAAATGGACCGATGGGAGAAGTGCACCTATCTTTTTGAAGATAAAGTTTTTTTTTGAGATTATCTTTATGTTCCCGGTTTTAGAAAGAATTCACTTTCGGTTTCTAAAATTCGATTAAAGGACACTAAGTTTCTTCTAATAAGAATGACATCATTTTTGAAATGATGAGTGTATCTGATAAGGGACATTGATGGAAAATCTCTATACAATTAATCATGCACCACTCACGAAAGCGTATCCTATAACACATCAATCAATTTATTCATCGAAACGAGACACTTCTTTGCATCTAAGATTAGGTCATATAAATCCAAAGAGGATCCAAAGGTTGGTGAAAGATGGTTCACCTAGCGTTCCAAGATTGAATCGGATCCAACCCCGCGAATCATGTTTGGAGGGTAATATGACCAAGATGACATTTGGAGCCAAGGGGAATGGGGCTAAAGAAGTGTTTAGAGATCGCTCACATAGATGTCATATTCAATGTCAACCAAAGCAAAAGAGGAGGTTATGAGTAATTTTATTGATGATTACTCAAGGTACATTTTCCTTATGAAGCATTAATCTGAGTCCTTTGAGAAATTCTAAAGAATTTAAGGATCAAATAGAGAATCATATGGAAAAACGATATCAAGTCTCTACGACATCGTGAAATACCTCGGCGATGAGTTTTTGAACCGAATCGATGAAGGGATTGTATCCCAAATCAATGCACCTTAACCCTCACCAAAATGGGGTTGTAGAGCAAAGAAACATAATTCTTTTGGAAATGGTTAATCAATGATGAGTTATACATCTTCCCGAGTCGTTATGGGGTCATGCCTTGAAAACAACGACTTACATTAAGAACTTGGTGCTATCCAAATCAATTCCCGAACCCCAAAGAATTGTGGACCCAGGCGAAGTCTAGTATGATACACATGAGAACTTTGGGGTGTCCGGCCTACGTGTTGGACAAGGAAACCGTAAATTGGATCCTCGATCGTAATTAAGGTTGTTTTTTGTAGGATACCCCGGGAACAAAAGGGTGAATGTTTTATAGTTCCGAAGATCAAAAGGTGGACATCCGCACCCATTTTAGATTTTGGAAGAAAACTATAGAACCAAAGAAAACCCGTATGACCTTAAATGAGCTTAGAGGGCAAACCTCAAATCTGATCGTATTAGATGATATACCAAACGATCGTTTTCTGGCATGAGCCTCGTTATAGTGGGAGGGTTGTTAAAAACTTAAGATTCATGGGAATAGGAGAGTCCTCGGACTTGATTCCCTAATCGCACCCATGGACATATGACGAGGCACTCCAAGATTAGGATGCGGTTTCTTGGCAAACAACAATGAAAAAGCCAAGTGGGTTCTATGTTTCATAATAAGTGTGAGAGCTAGTCGAACCACTTAATGGGGTCAAACCCATTAGATGCAAGTTTATAAGAGGAAAAGAGGATCGGACGGAAGGTTGAAACCCTTTAAAGCAAGACTAATGGCGAAAAGGTTATACTCGAAAAAAAGGGATCGATTATGAGGAAACTTTTTCACCCGTAGCCATTCTTAAGTCCATCCGTATTCTCTTATCGATTCTTTGCTTTAAACGTTGAAATCGCAAATGGATGTCGAGACAGTTTTCCTTAACGGAAGTCTTGATAAAGAGATCTATATGCAACAACCCCTAGTTTTCATTGAAACAGGCCAAGAACACCCAAATTAGAAGCTCAAGAGGTCCATTTACTTTACTCAAACAGCCATCCGTGAGCTTGGAACCAATGTTTTGATCATGTTATGAAGTCTTATGGGTTTGATCAAAACGAGTTTGAAAGTTGTGTGTATAAAAAGCGTGAAATTGGTATTCTTAGTACTATCGTGAATCACATTGTGATCATCGGGAACGATGTGAAGGTGTGATCGGGGCGTAAGGGCATGTTTTTCAAAAAAGTTTTGATATGAAAGACTTAGGGAAAAGTGGACCCATCCTTGGGATCAAGATCACAAGAAAAGGATGGTCGGGTTATCGCAAGTTTCATACATAACCCGGCGATTCAAAGATGCAAATTCCAAGAAAGGATTCAGACCTTTTCGGACTTGGAATCCATATATCCAAGAAAAAAGTTCCCTAAGACGAAAAGGAGATAGATGACATGAAAGGTATTCCTTGTGCTTGTTTAAACCTTATGTATGCATTCATTGAAGACCGGATATGTTTTGCGTAGGCATGGTAGCGAATATCAAAGTAACCCAAATAATTAAAAACATTAAAAGTGTCCGAAAAGAACTTCGGGATAGAATGTTGATTTATCGATCGTATCCAATCCCCATGTTTCACTCGGTTTCCAATCGATTTAGGTTCGAATTATCGGACTCGATTAGTGTGTTTCCATTTGGGAAGTGTAACCATCAAATGGGAGTGTGTAAGATCCCATTTAAGGGGACTCGGGTAAGTGGATTGTGAAGCGATGGAAAAACCGATTGGGCTCTAGATTTTCTTAAAACTTGGATGGTGTTCAATTTGTCTAGCAAATCGCTGAGATGTTTGCAAATTCAAGAGAACCAAGAGTCCACGAGTCAAACAAACACATTAAAGGAAAGACATCTTATTTTAGAAATCGTTAAGAGAGGGAGATACATATGTGGCAAAGATAAACGTTGTGCGAATCCATTCACAAAGCAAAGAGACATGTGAGTGGAATGGGTGTCAAGACCGTTGCACTCTTTTGAGTATAAGTGGGAGAAATTATTAGGTTAGGTGTAGGTGACATTTGTCACGGACTACTAATTTGTAGTATACTTAAGATTTGTATAAGTGGGGAGATTGTTGGGGATTATCTTTGAAAAGAATTTTTTACTTTGTATAATCGAAACCGATTTCGGACTTATTCTTGAAATAAATTGTTTATCAATGATGCTTTAAAATATGATTGAATGTTATATATATTCTATAAGCTTTCAAAAATTTATCTGATTAAACATAATTTAAATACCCGATCACGAAGATTAAATTAATAACCTTGTAACTATAAATGGCCATTCCACGACCTAGATGGAAATGAACAACCATCGCGAAAGGTTGAGGTGTAAAGCTCAGATTGGTTTGTCTTGACCAAGAGATTACACTAGTGCATGATGATCTTATTTGAATAGGACCTACTGAGGAGGATAAATTCTTGGGTAAGGAAGAACTAAATTCCATCGTTGTTTCTTAACCTTCGTCCCTTAAATAGGATCACGGGGGATCCAAATTGCTTTGACTTATCATGGGTAGAATCGGAGAGAGATTCAATACTTTTTATCTTGGGCAATATTATTGGTCACATGTGATTCTAAGATTTAATCTGAAGAATCGTTAATGCAAAATGCACGAACTTGATTTGCCAGGTTCATAAGCTTTATCATACTAAATCTTGCAAGTGGAATTTGTTTCCTGGGATAATAATGTTGAACCGTTCCTTGACCAAGGACAAAAGATATTAATTAATGGAAAGCTATTTCAATTAATGGGCTAGATAATCTTAAACACGGGAAATAATGACCGGGAGCCATATTGACGTAATATGAGTTAAGATGGATAGTGCAATATTAATTATGTAGTGGGATTAATTAATATTTATGGGCAATTATATTGTGGCTCAATATTAGATATTCAAGATCCATTAGAAGGTCCAATCTTAATTCTCCTAAAGGCCCCGAAAGTAGCCCAAAAATATATAGTCCAATAACTTTGAAAAAGGTGATTAAAATAAAATAAATATTGTTGCTTATATTTCCTCATTATTTTTGAAAATTATGAATAAAAAGAGGAAAAGATTTTCTTTGAATTTTGTTATGGAATGAAGATATGTATTCTTGGAATACAAGATTATCTCATTAAATTCAAGAAATCTCCCACTTGGTTATTCATTAAGTATTTTCGAAATTTTTGGAAAATAGAGGGCAAGAAAGATTTTCTTGATTTTCTTGAAAAGATATTATGGAAGATATGTATTTCTTGAAATACAAGAATATCTCATAAATTCAAGAAGATCCAAATCTTGGATTCTTGCACAACTCATTTTTTTAAAAATTCCATAAAGAAAGAGGAGGTGGATTTTTTGTGGAATATTTTAATTATGGAAAAAGAATATATGGGATATATTCAAGATTTCTTGGTGACCAAGAAAAGTCTTTTCCCACATTGAAAATTCACTAAATTTTCGTGCTCCTCCTCACCTATAAATAGGGGATGATTAGTTCATTCCCAAGTACAATTCCATGTGCTGGAAATATTAGCAAATCCACATAAGTGGTGCAACAAAGTTTATTTTTTTCCTTTTGTTGATTGTTCAGGTATCCTTCCACGGATTGTCGAAAAGGGCTAAGGGAATACTTGGGAAGTCCTTTTTGTTAGTCCGTCCGACCCAAGTCAATCCCGAGAATGCGTTCACGTAAACCCGTAGATTCCGCATCGTGGGTTTTACGTGGCTTTTTTATATGCATGATATGTTGTTGCAATTATTATTTGAATTAATATAGGATTAATTCATGCTAGTAATAATTAATGAATTAAATTTGTATTTAAATATTCACCCGAATAGATGCATGCGAATCATTCCCCAACATGATTTTTGAATAGGACCTCTGAGGAGGACAAATTCTTGAAAACAAGGAAGAATTAGACCTCGCGTTATTTCTTAATCTTCGTTCCTTAAATAGGATCGCGTTTGATTGGTAACTATTGCTTTGACTTATCATGGGTAGAGAATCAACGAGATTCAATACTTTTTATCTTGGACAATATTATTGGTCACATGTGATTGCTAAGATTTAATACGGAGAATCGTAATGCGAAGACGCTTGTTCGATTTGTTCTTGGGAGGTTCATAAGCTTTATCATACCAAATCTTGCAAGTGGAATTAGTTTTACGTATGGATAATAATGTTGAACCGTTCTTTGACCAAGGACAAAAGATATTAATTAATGAAAGCTATTTCAAAAGGCTTGAATTAATTAATGGGCTAGATAATCTTAAACACGGAAATAATAACAAGGAGCCATATTGGTATGTAATATGGGTTAAGATGGATCTTGCAATATTAATTATGTAGTGGGATTAATTAATATTTATGGGCTTGAATAATATTGTGGCTCAATATTGATAATTCAAGATCCATTGGAAGGTCCAATCTTAATTCTCCTAAAAGCCCCCTGAGTAGCCCAACATATAGTCCAATAACCTCGGTTGTTTAAAATAAAATAAATATTGTTGCTTATTTTTCCTCATTAAATTCGAAATTTATGGATAAAAGGGAGAAAAGATTTTCTTTGAATTTTGTTATGGAATGAAGATATGTATTCTTGGAATACAAGATTATCTCATTAAATTCAAGAAATCTCCCACTTGGTTATTCATTAAGTATTTTCGAAATTTTTGGAAAATAGAGGGCAAGAAAGATTTTCTTGATTTTCTTGAAAAGATATTATGGAAGATATGTATTTCTTGAAATACAAGAATATCTCATAATTTCAAGAAGATCCAAATCTTGAAATCTTGACCCATAATTTTTGAAATTATCCATAACAAAGAGTGGGTGGGAATTTGTGGAATATTATAATTATGGGAAAAAGAATATAGGAGATATATTCAAGATTTCTTGGAGGTCAAGAAAAGATTTTCCCACATTGTTTTTTGCCACAATTTTCGACCACCTATGCTCTATAAATAGGGGATGACTCTTTCATTCCCAAGTTCAATTCCATGTGCTGGAAAAATTAGTAAATCCACAAAGGTGGTGCAACATAATTTATTTTCCCTTTTTGTTAATTGTTCACAAGTGTCCTACCACCGGATAGTCGAACAAGGATTAAGGGAATACTTGGGAAGTTCTTTTGGTTAGTCTAATCAGCCAGATCACTGTCATCCCAAGAGGTACGTTCACGTAAACTCGTAGTATTCCGCATGCGTAGGATTTACGTGAATTAATTATATGCATAATATGTTGTTGAATTATTATTTGAATTAATATATGATTAATTCATGCTAGTAATAATTATAAGAATTAAATTTGTATTTAAATATTCATCCCGAATAGATCTGTGCAACTTATTCCCCAACACATCATCTCCCTTAGATTTGCGCGGCATCTCCCCCCTCTAGTTTTAATTTTTTTTTTCATTTTTTACAGATCTGGTGATCGATGGAGGAAGATCTGCGTGTAATTTTTTTTAAGTTCAGTTTTGTTGTTTTTTGTTTAAATTTGTGTTTTTTTTCAAGATGATCGATGGAGGAAGATCTGGATGCATGTTCTTTTCAAGATGATCGATGGAGGAAGATCTTCGTGTTGTTGAGACGATCTGATTTTTTAATTAGAATTATGATCTGGATCTGGTTCATACATTCATGCAAGGCATACCAATTTGTACAAATATTTTTTGATCTGGGTTTGTGTGTTTGCATGTTTTCTGGCATATGCTGATGAATATGTTCATGTCGAAATGAAGACGATGATATGTAATTTTTGATATTATAAATATTTAGGTTTTAAATATGTAATTTTTTTATATTTTTTTCAGTTTTGATATGAATGTTGAGATTTTAGATATATAAATTTTGGTATTTTATCAATTTTGAAGATGAATATATTCATCAATTTGATGAACCTGTGCATGTCGAAATGGAGTACGAAAATATATAATTTTGATTTGATTTTTTTTTGCAATTTTTGTAATTTTCTAATTTTTTTATATGAAAATTTTAAGTTCTAATGTTTTTTTAATTGGATTTTTATGGATGTGTAATTTTGTATTAAAATGAATTTTTGATTGTGTTTTTTTGCAATATGAAGATGAATAAGAGAAAATAAGGGTATGTTGGTCATTTTGTAGGATAATTTTGGACTTAAAAGTAATAATAGCTTTGGATGGACCTAAAAGTAATAGTCAAATGGATTTTGGATCTCTAAGTCATCCACTCTTTTATTTATATATATTTTTAAAATAAAATATCAATTTTTTACATGAACAAGTTTTATTTTAATGAAGTAAGACAACATTGTTATAAGGCAAATTCTCCTGTGCATCATCTTCTATATACTGAGAAAAAAAGTTTTTGGTCCCATAACTTTTCTGTAATCCATTTTTTATCCCAAAAAATTTAACTATCCAATTTTGGTCCCATAACTTTTGTATTTGTCCAATTTTGGTCCAATTTAACTGAAACGACGTCGTTTTCAATCAAAAATTGGGGATTTCAGACCGCGTGTGTGACAAAAAATGACCATTTTTTATCGAAAATGACGTCGTTTTAGTTAAATAGGACCAAAATTGGACAAACACAAAAGTTATGGGACCGAAATTGGATAGTTAAATTTTTTGGGATAAAAAATGGATTACAGGAAAGTTATGGGACCAAAAAACTTTTTTTCTCTCTATATACTATTTGTTAATCTCTCCAAATGCATGTGGTGCCTCCATTTCAAAACCTTGCAATTTTGTGAGAAGTTATTTATAGTAACTTATTTTTATAGTTTATTACATAATTTCTTTTGTTGTATGTTTAAAACTTCTGAAATTAAGCATGTGGAAATTAAGGGAGAAAATTAAGCATAAATTAAGCATAAATTAAGCCAAAGTTATTTTGAGAAGCTATTTTGGGATTAATTAAGCCGAATACACGGTCAAATGCATGTGGTACGTTTTTAGGGAGGAAATTAAGCATGAAGTACAATTTTACTTTATTCTGAATTTTTTAAATGAATAATTATTACATTGTGTTATTAATATCTACATGACATCGATGTTACATGTACAACTACTTTAAATACTACCATCCTATTAAAAAAAACTAAATACAAATTATTTTGCATTAATAATTTTTTTTAATGGTTGGTGCTAATTATACGCCTAATCTTTAATTATTACAAACTAATCTATCTATAAATATAGGTCTCACATTATTTTTACATTCACTCATCATTCCGATTAACTAGCTATTCTCTTTTACATATTCTCTACGTAATGATTTTTTTATAAGTTTTTTTCGTTTTGAGAAAATTGTTTATTCCACAAAATGTCTTTATTTTCTTGTGGGATTAATTAAGTCGAATACTAATGCATGTGGTACTTATTTTTAGGGAGGAAATTAAGCATGAAGTACAATTTTGCTTTATTCTAAATTTTAAAAATGTATAATTATTACATTGTGGTATTAATATCTACATGACATCAATGGTACATGAGCAACTACTCTAAGAGTGGGTCTCATGTGCACCCGGGTGCACCGTGCACTCATAGTTCATTTTAGAAGTGTTCAACTATACAAAACAGAAACGTGCAACTATTCCAAATAGAAGAATGCAACTATATTCCCATATTAGCAGTTGCACTTTTCTGTGTAAATAAGCCGCACTTTTCAGCATAACAAGTTGCACGCTTCTAAAATGCACTATGAATGCACAGTGCACCCGGGTGCATACAAGACTTAGCCCTACTCTAAATACTACTATCATGTTAAAAAAAAACTAAATACTAATTATTTTGTATTATTGATTTTCGTTAACGGTTGGTGCTAATTATATGTCTAATCTTTAATTATTACAAACTAATCTACCTATAAATATAGGTCTCGCATTATTTTTACATTCACTTATCATTCCGATTAACTAGCTATTCTCTTTTACATATTCTCTACGTAATGATTTTTTTACAATTTTTTTTCAATTTGAGAAAATTATTTATTCCACAAAATGTCTTTATTTTCTTGAATATTTATAGTTTATTACATAATTTTTTTTTGTTGTATATTTATTTATTTATTTATTTATTTTGTAGGTAATGGATTCAAAATTCGCCTCCATCAGTACTATTAATCCTGAAAAAGAGGCTTGGACCTCAGAGGTCAAGGTCATGCATTCATGGATGATGGTATCTCGAGAATCTAAGGAAAAATTTAACTACGAGTTAATTTTAATTGATGATAATGTAAATAATTATATTATTCTAAAAAAATAATTTTTATTATTATATTTAATAAAAAATAATGCTAGGATTTTTTTGACGCTTTATATAAACTATGCTAATTTATATTTCTCCTGTATATTATTTGTAGGGAACCAAAATACAAGCAACAGTTCGGAAACATTTTATCATGAAATTTGAGAATTTGATTAAAGATGGGAATACTTATATAATATCCAACTTTGGGATAGGTCAAAATGTGGGAAAGATGCATGCAACTTATAACCTCTACGAGTTGACCATCTTTTTTCATACCAACGTTCAACGGTGTTCGCCAATGAAGTTGACTAAATCTCAATTTCGAGGTTTGATATATTATTTGAAGATAATTTCTTCAATTTAATTTTTATTATTACACATATTATAACCTTTTTTATTTATATATTTACTTATTTGATGTTTGAAATAATGTTCTTTTTTACAATTTGAAGACATAATTGAATTTGTCGTGCACATTGATGAAGTTGAGACTGTCAAAGTCAATGAGAGGGAGGCAAAAAAGTTGAATATTCAAATTGAGGATAGGTGGTAATATTTTTATTATTTTTGTAATGTTACTTATTATGTTATTAATTTATTAAATATTTTATCGTTCAATTTATTTATTTTTTGATCGGGTTTATCATTCAATTTATAGTAGGAGTACAAGAATGAAATGTGTTGGTCCCGGTGCAAACGAGTCTTACACGTGTATGGGGGGGAATACACGTGTTCAGTGTTTTTAAAACTTTTTCTTACTGAGGTCAGCTTGGGTCAGATAATCCTGAAGATTAGGTCCCGAGAAGCACGATCGCTCCGAGTCAAAGTCTCTTCGAGACAAGGATCCCGAAGTGCTTTCAGATACCTCGAGATAATCCCAACCGAGTCCCGAGTTTGAGAGATCCCGAGTTGCTTGGATCGATAACTAACTTCATCAACCCTCGTAAGAGTAAGTTCGGTTTGATAACTATCTGTTCTAGCTACTCGATATGTCTTGAATGGTTGGCCCTTTAGTTTATACTCGCTTTTTAAGCTTTTGTTTGAAAACCTTCCTTTAATGGAATAGTGATTAGGTCAGTGATTCAATTACATGCAACTTCCAAAGGATTGATTCCAACCGAAATATCGGTGAAAATATGCTTTCAAACTCAAAATGATGCAACAAGCCTACATAATAAAAAAGCAATAAACAACACAACGCAGTTTATAGTGGTTCAGAGACTCAAGCTCCTACGTCCACTCTCTCTGATCCTCATAGAAATTCACTAATCACTTCTGAGCTTTCTGACTACCTCGCGTAGTTTACTTACTCAACTCGGCCCTAGAGCTTTCTGACTTCTCCACGTAGTTTACTTACTCAACCCGACCTTGAGCTTTCTGACTACCTCCGTAGTTTACTTACTCAAACACAAAAAAGCTTTCAGACTACCTCTGTAGCTTACTAACTTCACCTCTAGAGCTTTCTGACTACTCCGCATAGTTTACTAACTCTTTACAACTCTTCTCACCAACAAACACACTCCAACTACTTTCTCAAGGGTTTTGGGGTTTCTCGGTTGGTTTCCAACTAGGATGAGATATCTTTTACAATGAAGTACAATGCAAAGGGTTAGAATATCTCGACTAAGCTTCGGATATGTCTTATCAAACTAGGCTTAGTTTAGTGAGCTCTCTTCAATATAAAAGCACTTGGGAAATTCTAAGTTTTTCGAGTGCTTTAACTTTGCGATAATAAGTTTGAGCTCTTGAGTTGCTTACAAATTTCCCGTAACCTTACAATGTAGAGGGTCACAAGTATTTATAGGCATACACCAAGGTCACTCTTGAAAAACTATTCGTTGGAGAGATAGCTTCGTGAGTTTCCTCTTATGGTATGTGAGGAACGACTATATTTAAGGTTTGAAAACTCCCTAACACGTTTTAGGCAATAGCCTTTCATGTAGCCGGTCTTCACTTTTTGCAGTCTGGAACTTTGTACTTCTGACATCTTTTTCAGCGACCTGTCACTGTCAGTGTCAGTATGGTACAGTGCTGTCTTCCTCTTTTTGACTTTTGTCTCCAGTTAAAGGTAGACACCTTCAACGACTCTTTTGGTTACAAACTCTGAGTTGATATAACCTTAAAAACACTCTGACTTAGTTCCTTTTGTCCGCATTTGAATGTTTTGGCAAATATCTATTTCTCTAAGGAATCGCGATCTTCTCAGTATTGCATCCTTCAGATAGATATTCTCAGTACCTCGGAACATTCAGGTTTATATCTTGAGCATTGATATATTCTTCTGATCTTGATAATTCTGTGTCTTGATTATTCTTGATCTTGATTCTTGATCTTACGTGTCTTGAGTCTTACGTGTCTTGAGTCTTACGAGTCTTGAGGTCTTGAGTCTTGGCGTCTTGAGTCTTCCACAGGATATCTTGGTGATATCTTGAATCTTCATCTTGAGTCTTGGTTCCTCGGTTTCATAAGTCTTGATATCTCGGTTTCTCCTTTGGTCTTGATTCTCGATTTCTCACGAGTCTTGATTCTCGGTTTCTCCTTTGAGTCTTGATTCTCGATTTCTCAGAGTCTTGATTCTCGATTTCTTCTTGAGTCTTGAAACTTCGGTTTCATCATCTTAAAAACATCGATTTCATATCAAACTTCTTTTCTTTGAGTTTTTTATTCTTCTTGAACCTATCCTGATCTATATCTGCTGACTATACATTTTGCATATAACATCCTGAATACTCTAAAACTGAATCCTGACTCAACTATCAAGATTATTCTGGAACATGTCATACTCGGGGTTTTGGGATCTTAATCAAAATCATATATCTTTTATTAAATTCATCTCCCAACAATTTCCCCATTTTTGATGATGCCAAAACCTATCTTGTTACAAACATATAACCTATACTCAGGTTTCAGTTTATCCTATTACAAGATTGGTTATGTCTCCCAACAATTTCCTAAATCAGAGAATCTCCCAACAATTTCAGAGAATCTCCCAACAATTAATCATTCAACAATTTCTTCAGTAATGAATCTTCTTAAATAGTACATCACCAAATACTTAAACAATTTCCCTCATAAATAATTAATCAGTTCAGAGACATTCATTCAGCATATCAAATATAAAAGACATGTAAATAAGATAATGAGATATTATCTTTTGATCATAAATGATAAGTTTTCATTGATGATTTGTATACCATTACATATTACAATGAGTCTTATCAACAAAATCAAAAAGACAAAAATTTAAAGATTACAAGAATCTTCTGAGTCTTCAGTCTTCAGATTTGGCTCTTCAGTCTTCTGCTCTTCAGTTTGCTTCTTCTTCAACTTCATCAGCGGGCACCTCCAGGTCAAATATTCCGAAATACCTCTTCTTCAGTTCATTTCTTTCCTTAATGATATCCGGACTGTTTCCTGTCAAACCCAACTGACCAGCATACTGAGCAATTTCTTGAGTAATGACCTTCTTATTCACCAAGCCATTACCAAGTCTTGGAGGAGGGTAGTGTTGGGAAATTTATAGTTTTGATAAAAGTTCCAGAAACACATGAAATAGGACCAGTCAGACCTGTTAGCTGACTGATGTTTATATTACCGTTCATAGAATACCAGTTGATAATTACTGTATAGAACAACTGATGTAATAGATAGGTCACATATTGAGGGGAACCTCAATATGTATAAGTCGATCCAAGATCCAAAGAACAAATTGATATCCCGACAGCCGGAATGATAGAGAAGAACAAAGATCGATCGATCGATCTAGTAAGATATCTCAATTTGAAGTCATAAAGCTCAAACTCGTATTACTTGAAGATCGATGACTTCCGAAAGATCGGACCGGAAGACCTACATCACCGAGTCCGCTAGTTGAAGCTAAGTCAACCGCACCGTAAGACTCCATCGGTAGACCGATCGATTACGATCGATCGAAGTCACCACCGTGTGAAAAAAATGATGTTTCACCTAATCATACGTCGATGATCCGAACAAGAAGAATGTCAACCTTAGTTGGAAGAACAACACCGGAAAGTCGCGTCATAACCAATAAGAACAAGACACGATGGTCGGAGCCAACAATTAAGGATTTGATCTTTGCTCTCTCTACGGCTATAAAATACAAGTTCACGCTTTTCGACATGCCGTTCTCAAGACGCTACATCAATCCTGCAAACCTACCTAATATAGCCTGAAATTCAAATTGCTCTCCAACGGCTCTTTGATTTCAAGGTCTATAAATATGGGATCACACTTCAGAGTGAATACACGGAAACACTGAACAATCAAGAAGCTCAAGCAATTATCAGATTTCCGCACGAAGAACACGATCAAGAAGATTACTATATTAAGTGTTCATCCCATAAGTTCTTAGCATAGAAATCTTTTCATCTAGCTGATAGGCTACCTTAAACACTAGAAAATATTTCATAGTTGGAACCAAAACAATCTTATCCAAACCCAATTTAGGTTAAGTTGTTTAGCAAGATTTCATACTAGGGTTTCTAGTTCTGATTTCTGGGATCGGTTGAGTGAGAACTCCTTAAATATCTATCGGTGTACTGTGTTGGACTAACACATAAAACTAAGTCCAGTTGGTTAAGTTGGTGCCCCTTGTGATAGGGAAGAGTGGACGTAGGACTGGTTTGTCCGAACCACTATAAATCTTGTGTGCCTTTACCGCTTTGATTAACTGTCTACACAATTGCACACAACCTTTAAAGAGCATACATATTCTAAGTTGAGATCAGCTAGCACCAAGCTTCGATCCGATCAAGCTTGACACTTGACCAACCGGTTAAAACACTAACTTTGGAATCGATTTATAAAAACCGGTTTTTCACGGGTAAAACTTAAGCTTCCCCTTTTGCCGCTTAAACTGATAGTTACCGAACCGATCCGCCTTTCAGGCGATTAGTAAGTTAGTTATCGACCCAAACCGATTCACTCACACTGATCAAAGCTAATCGCCATCACACCGACCTTGACAAAATGTTTTCAAGTCTATTCACCCTCCCTCTAGACTTCGCCCTCACAAAACCCGCTCGACCTACAAGTGGTATCGAGTAGTTGGTTCTCTGAGACCAATCGACTTTGTGTATCATCGATTCTTGAGGAAGAATCTTTGTGGTCGACTGAACTGATCTTGAAAAACCTTCTTAAAACTCATTCATTTTCCAAAAACACTCAGCATGGATAACACCTCATGTATGTATCATGATCTGCCGAAGTTCTCAATCGATGAGTATGCAGATTGGGCCATATATATGTCCAACCATCTAGGTTCGATTAGTGGTAGAATGATGGAAGTCATCGAAAGAGGACCCATCATCATATATTACGACAACCCTGCAGTTGGAGGAGATCCAGACTTTGCCCCGGGAAGTCTTGTACGAAAAGCCCAACCTTGATGGATGCAGAGGAAAGGAAACTGCATACTCTAGATATTATCGCAAGGCATATTATCATGAAAACAATGGATAAGGTCACCAAGGAAAAGATTAATTATCTCAAATCATGAAAGCAATGTGGGATACTCTTTGTTTGAAATATCTTGAGGGAAATGACCGATAAAAGACAAATTCTGCAGCCGAACCGGTAAAGTTCAAAAATTGAAGATGTTGCTTAAATCGAAACCATCAACGAACTCGATGGAAGGATTACAATGTCAATAAACAAGCTTCGAGAACTTGGTAGAGAGATGTCTGATAAAGATATCAACTACAAAATTTTAAGGTCTCTCACCAAGAAATGGGACATGAAGGTCACGGTAATCAAGGATTGCCAAGACATTTCAAAAATGAAGCCAAGTAGCTTTTTCTTGAGCCTTAAAGCTCACGAGTTCGATTTAATTGAGAGAGGACAAGCAGATGAAGATGAGGTTCCCGCTGAAGCCTCAACTTCCAAATCGATTGCTTTTAAGGCAACCAAAGAAGAGATTGAAGACCAATGAACCCATTGGAAACATCATAAGTCGAGTAATGATCGCTCGCTACAGAAACTAGAGAAATCAAATACTAACCGGGTAAGTATCGAAGATTCTATAAAGATTATCAACATAGCCGAGGAAGAGATAGGAGATCAGACAACAGATCTCCAGAAAGAACCAGATCTGATGATCGGAGAGATCACAGAGATGAAAGGAAAAGAGATAATCTAAATGATGAGAGAAGAGATAACCAATCGATGAAGAAGCTCGACTACTATCGAAAAGGAAAATCACCGATAGATCATACAGACGGAGTGATTCACCTGGAAGAAAAGGTTCCGTGGATCAAGGAGCGTGCTTCAATTGTGAGAAGCCAGGTCACTACAGCGCAGACTGCCCAGACCTGACGCCAAGAGAAAGGGAAGAAAAGAGGAACAAAAGAGAGCAACGGTACAGGGACAGAAAAGCCATGGTTGCTGACACGTCAGGAATTGACGATTCAGATTCCGCCCTCCGAGGATTCTCGATACTCCTCCAGAGAAGATTTTTTTCGTCGACAAGAGTTGTTGTTGACTTCTATGGAAATGAAGATCCGATATTCTCTTGGATGATGATGAGATCTCCTGATGGCCAAGGAGGACCAATCTGAGGTAACCTCCAAACCTGCTTTGTTCGCTTCTACACCTGCTATCATTAGCACACCTGCTGGGGAGATTGACCTGCAGCTCTACTCTGAGCAATTGCTTGAGGATCTCTCCAATGCAGTAGACACTTATGCTATAGTGGAAGCTGAAAATGACAAGCTGAGGACCAGAAATAATCAGCTTGCTAAAGAGAATGATCTCGAGAAAGCCTCTCGAACTTAAATCGGGTGAAAACCGCCTTTCGGAAAACAACCGAGGAATTTAAAATTCGAAGTTAAAGCTTCGATCGGGAGAAGCGATCAAAGATCACCGGCAATTAACAAAACAAAGAAGTCGATGACTTCAAAATCCTCGCAAGCAAAATTCGATGAGCTATTCCGAAAGCATGAAAGTTTAAAATCATCTCGAGGATAATCATGAAGAAAAAATAGAGGTTTTACAAAATCATCTAAAACCGCTCAAGACATGAACACCTATTTTCAACAACGATTAACAAGAAGGGACTTGGGTATGAGAACCCTTCCACATCCTCAAAAGCCCCGACCGATTCATCTCAAAAAGTGTAATCGACGAGTTTCGACAAAGATACACCAAAAGCCAAACATGTATCTAATAAGGAAAAAAGACCCGGGTTGAGCGGTGTAAGGCAGTGCCTAACCGTAAGGGGAAATGAAATGGACCCCAATCTGTAAAAAGCATCACCGAGGAATCAACAGAAGAACCCAGTTCTTCCGAAGAGACCTCAACTCGATCAATAGATCGAGAATCGAAAAGACAACCCGTAAAACTAAGTCCAATCGAGACCCAATCAAGGTCACCGCCTAATAAGCATGCTTCGTAAACCGCAAAAAACCACCTATGCCGAAAAGATATGAATCTTTTGATGGTAGTAGTCGTACCTACCCCTATAATCGAAATCTAGGGTCATTGCACCGAACCACAATCGGATGAAAAAAGATAAACAGAAAAAGATAAATCCCAAGTCTTCTAAGTCATCCAAGTTCACACTAATAATCATACTAATCGAAAAGCATATAAAGAGACGTATGATTATGTTGATAGGTATGGGAGACAAATCGGGCCTTCGATCTAACCGATCACAATAGAAGTGCTCGCTTTGTATGGATCCCCAAAACTAATCCTAACCCCTCGGGACCCAATCCAAAAGGGGTACCTAAAGCCCGATTTGGCTCTGGGATCGCGTGGGTCCGGCCAACAAAGGAGGTGTGCAAGCAACTATCCGTACATCGATAGTGGATGCTCAAGGCACATGACCGAAGCAAACATCTCCTCGGCTCTTAGATAGAAACGAAAGGCCCAGCGTGTACTCTTTTCGGTGATGATAACTTTGGTTATACCAAAGGATTCGAACCTTAGAGAATGATGATGTACAAATAACCTGGAGTCTCGTATGTCGAAGGTCCAAGCACAACCTATTATCGGTTTCACAATTCTCGACAACAAATTCAAGTGTTGAGTTCTCGATCGACCAATGCACTATCAAGAATCGAGCCACTCAATGATTTTGCTAATTGGTTCAAGGAAAGGGATGATCTACACAAATTGATTGGAACAGTTTGCCCAAGAAATGCATGCCCGATTGTCAAGAGTTTCAAAAGTAGCAGTTGGCTCTGGCACAAAAGAATGAGCCATCTAAACTTTAAAACTCTTAATAAGATAGCAATGATGTCTCTAGTGGAAGGACTTCCGAATGAAGTATTTTCAAAGGATCAGACATGTACTGCATGTTAGAAGGGAAAACAGGTCAAAGCTTCATTCAAGGGAATTCGGGACCGCATCCAAATCTTCTATCGCAAATGCTTCATATGGATCTATTTGGACCCGCTTACACTAGTCGGTCTCAACGGACGCAAATATACTCTGGTAATCGTGGATGACTATTCCAAGTTTACATGGGTTATATTCTTACATAAGAAGAATGAGACGACAATGAAGATACCCGAAATGATAAAAAGATTACAAAATGAGAAGGGTGTGTCGATTAGTAAAAAAAATCGAGATCGATAAAAAGGTACATAATTTACGAACTCTTTTATTATTGATTTTTTGCTCTAAGTTTGGTATACTGACATGAAACATCACCGCAAGGACGCCTACAACAAAATGGAGTAAAGAGCGGAGGAAATGTAACTCTCAAAGAAGTTGCTCGCACGATGTTAAATTTGAACATGCAATACCAAGCCGCTTTAAAGCGTATAATCAACACCGCATGCCATACTCGTAATGATGTCTTCGACTAAGGCTCACTACAAAACACCCTATGAACTGTGGAAGGACGTAAAACCTCGTGTCTCTTACTTCCATGTTTTTTTGGGTGTAAGTGTTTCATACACAACAATGGGAAGAGTCGCTTGAAGACTTTTGAGGCCAAGTCGATGAGGGTATATTCTTAGATATTCCTCATCTAGTAAGGCTTTCGTGGTTTACAATGCATTTAACCCTACTTGTGGAAGAAACACCCCATGTAGTCTTTGATGAAGCATCTTACGAACAAGAGAAATCATCGAAACAAGATGTACATGATCAACCAAGACTGATGCTCGTAAAATGGATCAAATAATGATCAAGGAAAAAGAATCGAAACCGTAATAAAGATACATTCCAGATCTAGCTGATTCACCGGATCATTCAGATCCTAAGGTACTAAAAAACTGCCGATGAAGAAGTTCGATACAAACCGAGATAAGATCAACCGAACCATCCGTTCGTGGGGAACACCGGTTCCCACGAACGTACATCAACATATGATGAGTCCAACATCGCCTAAGACATGTTCTTATCAAGTGGATCATAATTACGCACCACTCCCGATCAGCTAGTAATGAACCTTTATCGAAAATGGATGATGTTCTCCAAACCGACGCAAATCGTAATGTAGGACCGGATAACCACCATCCAACCGATCCGATCATCGAGACCCATCCGATAAAAGTTAAAACTAGACATCGACAGGGTGAAAGTGCCATGTATTCTTTATTTGTCTATGAAGGAACCAACAACAATAGAGGAAGCTCTACAAGACGCAAGTCGGATTCTAGCCATGCAGAGGAGCCGGAACAGCCGACGTAAATCAAGTTTGGGAACCGGTAGACGGACCAAATCATCAAGACGTAATTGGCACGGTGGGTTTTCAAGAACAAGGGAGATGAGAAAAATGTCATCACTAGAAATAAGGCAAGACTTGTTGCTAAGGGGTATTCACAATCAGAAGGAATTGATTATGACGAGACCTTTGCACCAGTCGCTCGCCTAGAAGCCATTCGGCTGTTTCTGGCATATGCTTCCCACAGAGGGTTCACTGTGTATCAGATGGACGTAAAGAGTGCATTTTTAAATGGGGTACTAGCAGAGGAAGTTTATGTCGAACAACCTCCAGGCTTCGAAAAGAACAACCAAGTGTACCGTTTAAGAAAAGCTTTTTATGGCCTGAAACAAGCTCCTCGAGCTTGGTATGATACACTCTCTCGATTCTTGATCGATGGGGTTCACTAAAGGAACAAAGGGACGTAACCTTATTCAGAAATAGAAGATGGAGAAGATATTCTGATGGTTCAGATCTACGTGGACGACATCATCTTCGGATCTCCTAACAAGAGTCTATGTGAAAGATTCAACAAACTGATGCAAGGGAAGTTCGAGATGTCCATGATGGGACAGATGAATTACTTTCTGGGTCTCCAGGTGAAGCAAAGTGCAGAAGGGATATTCATCTGCCAAGCAAAGTACACTAGGAATTTATTGGCTAAGTTTGGAGTTCAAAATTGCAAGGAAGCCAAAATTCCTATGATGACTGGATTCAAGATGGATCCAGATGAGGATGGTCAGAAAACAAATCAGAAAGAATATAGGGCTCTCATTGGATCTCTACTATACCCGATCGCAAAGGACCGGATATCACCTTTGCGATAGGTGTATGTGCGATTTCGTGCAAATCCAATGTAAAGCCACCTAGAAGCGAATAAGCGGATTTCTTAAGTATCTGAAGGGGACAAGAAACCTTGGTTTATTTTACCCATCGATGATAATCTAGAGCTTAGTGGGTATTCTCGATTCGATTATGGAGGTTGAAAGATGACGGAAAGTTAACCTCGTGAACATGTCGGTTTTAGGAAGTAAAAAACCGATCTCGTGGTTTTCAAAAAGCGGTACATCGATTCGCGACATCTACTACCAAGGCGAATATATGGTCTGCGGAAGTTGTTGCTCCCAACCGCTTCTCGCTTAGTCGGCGGTGAGGATTATAACATCGTAGCTAAGAATGTACCTATATTCTCGTGATGATAATAGTGCTATTGCAATCACTCAGAATCCTGGTTCTACATACAAGATGCAAGCATGTGGATGTCGACACCATTTTATAAGAGATCATGTTGAAAAGAAGAATATCATAATGGAAAAGATTCACACTGATTTACGTAGAAAAGTCGATATTCTAACCAAGCCACTAGCCGAGATTAGATTCGTGAGAATTGTGTAATGAGCTAGGGCTTCGATCTTGGAGAAAAAGCACCTAAAATGCTTGATGGATTGTTCTCCAGAACCAGCTGGTTAAGAGACTAACCAGGTTGAAAGGAATTAGTTGAGTTTGGTATCTCAACTGATCAGAAGATCAGTCAAGGAACTGATGTGAGAAATCGATCGATTCTGAGTTATCGATTAAAGGAACTCGATCGATTTAAGGTTTATCGATTAAAGGAAATGCTCAATTTAAAAGGAATATCTGATTAAATCAGTTGGGTTATTTTACATCTTTGTAAGTCGATTTAGCTGATATTCAACAAGCAAGATTCACAGATTAAAGCCTACAATCGCATAAGAAAGCAAAGAATTTACACAACAATGGAATAATAGAACTTTTCATTGATAAAGACCCGAAGGTCAGATTACATTACAAGTTACAAGTACAAAGGACCCGGAGGTCAGGACATAAGTCATAATCGAAAAACCCTAAACCTATAACCCTAAACCCTCATCCTAACCCAAGAAGTGCGGGAGAGAGAGAGATTTTAAATCTGATGCTCTCATTTTCCCCCACTTAACAAGGGTGAGAGAGGCTTTAAAGTAATCCTAAAGCCGCTAGCTGAAGCTAAAACCAAAGGGAGCGAGAGCGGAGTTGATAGGATTTCTAAGCCGAGCCCTTAGACCAAGTCAATGGACTCTCCAACAGTTAAATGGAGCACACGTGCCAAGAGTTTGGTTCAAAAGACCTTATGGGCACATGTGCTACATGTAAAATTGAGTTGATATCTGAAGATCACCGTTGTCCGATCAAGACCGTATATCAAACTCATGTTTTATATCGATCGAAGTCTGTTGATGCTAGTTACGTCATAACGATAGACACACAAGGTGCATACGGTTAGGAGAAGTGTCTTCTCGATTCTTGTACCAGATCCGATCCGCGTGGTGGTAGAGAAGCTTACAACAATTGTATGTGAAATCTTTGATGATGACGAAAACAAAGATAAGGACACACAGGGTTGATTTGAGAAGTCAAAATCATTGAAAAAAGGGGGTAAAGGTGTTTTAGGAAGTTTCACCTAAATAAGGGTTCACCAGGATGCATGTTTTTACAAAGAAGATAAGTATGGTGAATGGGTTATGTTGTGTAAAACATTGGTCCAATTTATAGAGGCCAAGCAAGGGTGCAAATGCAAATTTGATTTCAAAAAGCCTTTTAGAAATTTGCATCACAAGGACAAATGTAGAAATCACGCCAATCGATAATTGGATAAATTTATGGCGGATTGACATATCCAGATATACAAACAATAATTACGATGTCAAATCGCGCCAACTTAGGAATAGAGACTACTATTCTAGACTAAGTTTTGGGCGGTAACACTTATCCCAAGAATTGGCTTGATCGAGAAGAATCGATTAGGTCAACCAAAATCGATTACATACTGGCCCCGATCGATAAGGAAAGATCACTTGAACTTGAAACCTCAACAAATCGATATATCGGGTCTATGAGAAAATAGAAATATCGGTTGAAGGGGGAACATCAACCCATCGAGGAGGATCGGAAGGAAAATCGACACAAAATGAAACAAATCAGTTGAAAAGAACAGTTGGGAAATTATAAGGTTTAAGCAGAAAACTAAGATCAACAAGTGGAATCAACTTCAAATGATGATCACTCACGGTATGGGTAAAATAATGTGCAATTATGCGGAACTGACATTAAGGATTGTCGAGGACAAGTTCGTGCACAATTTGGGGTTACAAAGGATCCTAATCAATGGAAGTAGAGGAAATTTCAAGAAAGCGTAACTTGAGAAATATTGTCTTTGCTCACTGCAATCCAAAGGATGCAAATATGAAGCCCTCGAATTAAATAAGGAATTTAAGGGTGGATACTGATGCTCCAGAGAAAGAACTACTTTCGACAAATAACGGAGAAGAGATCGACCGATTTAATGAGGATATAACTCGCGTCTGTTCACCTACCAAAAGGACGAATCTCGCCGCTCACTACAGGAGAATCAAGATGAGTTTTCGAAAACGAGCTCATCGAGAGAGGTCGACAAACATCATACGTCCGCTTTTGTCGCCAATGCTCAAGAGGAAATACCGATTGTTGTTTGATATTTTGTCAAAAACAATTATGGGTATTTCATTCAGCCCATGCTCTTACATCACCAAACTGCACAAAGATGGTCAGCAATAATTGATGAAGCCAAGAACATCAATTGGCATGGGTTCCTAAAGGCCATTCTACTCCAAGAACATGATAAATTTGGAGTTGATGAGTGGAGGCAGTCTATCCAAGAAGAGGATCAACAATCTCAACAAGGTTGCGCTTATCCTACAAGACAAAATGCCAAATGCCGATGGGAATGTAATGGATCAAGTCCTACAAGGCATTCCTCTCCACCACTTTAGCCATATTTGGGCCACCGACGATGATATGCGCCAACTCCCCAAAGACGAAGAAGGAAAAAGCAAGGAAGCAACTTCGTCTACACCGGATGCCCCCTGAAGAAGAAAAAGAAAACCGGTGAAGGTCCGGAGAAGAGGCCAAGAAGCGCGGCAAGCCTCCATGACTCTATTGCTAGAAGATGAGTCGATGAAGAAAGAGCACCAGATCGACCACAGCACCACAAAAATCGTGAAAAATCGACAGCAGGGCTTCTCAAGCCGAGAGCTCGCCACCATTCTGAGGAAGAAGCACGAGACGAACGATCTCCTTCTCCTCCAACTCGAAAGCCGATTCACCACTCGGACTAATGGTTGAAAGCATGTCTCTCCTACTTTTCCACCCGCGTGAACTCAAAACTACATCACCGCGAACTAAAAAACTACATCGGTTCTAACCTCAAACTACAACAGTTCATGAACCGAACCTTACTGTTGTGGAACCAGGCTCACCGCCTCCTGGCAGAACCTCTGCGGTCGAGCCAATCGGATAACTTCCGCCCACTCAAGCACCACCAGAACCCTCCACATCTCATCAACCTAATGCGATGCATAATTCCTCGAAGTCTAGATCATCAAAGACCATCACAGGAAAATGGTCGAATGCAAATCGAATCTAAAAATTGATGAGATGTATCCAAATCGGTCGCCCATCCTGCTATTAGAGAAAAAGTTATGTAGATCCTCACCGGAGAGATCTCGATTTAAAAAGCTTCTCATTTTATAATGATTATTGAACAAATGGGCGGTCTTGATGAGTTTGCGATTTTGATTTCGATATGAGGAAATCTGCTAAAAAGTAGGATCACCAAATTTGAAATGATAACTACTTGAATCTATCAAAGCTCGATCCACGCGAAGTTTGGGTTGACCGAACAAAAGCGAACCGAGATCGCTCAAGAAGCTCTGAGCGAGATGCTACAATGAAGGATACAGGAGTCGCCGATGATAGTGGAACTGTGTGTCGCGAGCTCATGACCAACCACCGGAGGCACAAACAACCGAAACCGATCAAGTGACGCAAAACATTCCAACATCTCACATCATCACGATCAACTTCGGAGATCGATCTTGTCTCAAAGATCTCCCCGAAAAAGAAGAAGTTGAGGGAGTGATAGCTAATCGAGGCAGATTGGCCTCAAAGAAATAACAGATCAAAGGGAATTGGCTATTTCCCATATTGCGGCAATCAAAGATCGGTTCTCCCAAATCAGTGACCACCGTGGTTCCGCCAACTTATAAAATCCGTTGATGACAAGTCTTATATCAACAACAAGTTTCTTTTTCCGATGCTCACCGAAAAGCTCGAATTGATGAAGAGAAACTTGACAAACAAATTTTTTACACACTCTCTCTATCGCCATGGAATCTGTTAAGACCGAAATATCTCGGCCATCTAATCGCAAGTTCGAGTTTTATCATTGCAGATCTCAACAGGCAATATCGGGACATCCCTAACTTCCCACCTCACACCTCTTTTTGATCAAACCAAAAAGGGGAAGGACGGAGTGAGAAACCAACGACATGATCGAACAACACCTAATTGCACGGTTGAAATGGACAAAGACTAGACCATCTGGATCTCTTTGCTAACGGTCTCAAAAAGATGGAAAAGTCAAAGGCAAGAAAGGTAGCTATCAAGGGTGCTTTAGACATCACAAAAGGTAATTCTTGGTCTTTGGGACATCACAAACTGTGAAACTCGGACAAACTCAGACCCGACCACTCGGACTAAAATAGTCACAAGAAGAGCAGATAAGGAACGGGCCAAAACTCGCCCAAAGAGAATTTTCAAGAGACCCGAAAAAGCGAAGAAGAAAGAAGGGCAGAAAAATTGACAGAGGCAGAAAATCTGAAGAAAAGATTCAGATCGAGAGCGAAGAAAGGAAAGGCTGGAAAATCGTACGAGAACCTCAGCTGCCAGCAAGAGTTGATGAGATCATTCCAAAAACTAACCGACATGCTAAGAGGTTTGAGGAATGGAACAAGATCAGAAGTGAATGGCTTCTGGATGCTTTTGTCCTTAATCTTGTTCCACGAGAAGAATCTCCAGATGATGAATTCCTCAACTGGTTAGAAAATAAATATCCAGATTTTCTGAAGTATCTAGAAAATGAGGCCAAACTTATCAATGTAAAAATATCTCGCCAAGAGTATGATCTGTTGGATTACTCGAAGAAGGCAGATGGCTCATTTGACAGACTGGCATTTCAGAGATTCTACTTTGACATCCTGAGCAAAACGCACATAACTGATCCTCAGCAGACCAATGATGTCAAATGGAAATTATATCAGATTTTCAACGTACCTCAAGATCAAAGAGAGATGCCAGAAGGATACAAGCCTAAAGAGTGAAGAATCAGAAGACTTCTCAGGATCAACAATTTTTAAATTCAAACTTTTCTGATGTAACATGTAATCGACATATCTAATGAGAAAAGTTTATTTTCTGATCCTAAGAAAAAATCTCATTGTCTTCTGATTATGTGCTCTTTACTGTTCTATATTTATCAACTGTGTTTGGTTTCTCAGGTGTTTTGGTTTTATCAAAAAGGGGGAAATTGTTGGGAAATTTATAGTTTTGATAAAAGTTCCAGAAACACATGTAATAGGACCAAATCGGACACATTGGTATCGATGTTTATATTACCGCTTCATAGAATACCAGTTGATAATTACTGTATAGAACAACTGATGTAATAGATAGGTCACATATTGAGGGGGAACCTCAATATGTATAAGTCAGATCTGAAGATCCAAAGAACAGCTGATATCCGACAGGCCAGAATGCTAGAGAAGAATAGAAGATTAGATCGATCTGATCTAGTCAGATATCTCAGCTGAAGTCATAAAGCTCAAACTCAGAATACTTGAAGATCGGATGACTTCCGAAGATCGGACGAGAAGACCTACATCGGTACCGAAGTCCGCTAGTTGAAGCTAAGTCAACCTACACCGAAGACTCCATCGTAGACCGATCGATTCCTGATCGATCGGTCAGTTTCGCCGGAAAACTGATGTTTCACCTAATCATACGTCGATGATCTGAACAAGAAGAATGTCAACCTTAGTTGGAAGAACAACAATGAAAAGTGCGTCTGTTAACCAATAAGAACAAGACACATATGATCGGAGCCGACAATTAAGGGATTTGATGTTGCTCTCTCTAACGGCTATAAAATACAAGTTCACGCTTTTTCGCCATGCCGCCTCAAGATGTCACATCAATCCTGCAAACCTACCTAATATAGCCTAAAATTCAAATTGCTCTCCAACGGCTCTTTGATTTAAAGGTCTATAAATATGGGATCACACTTCAGAGTGAATACACGGAAACACTGAACAATCAAGAAACTCAAGCAATTATCAGATTTCCGCACGAAGAACACGATCAAGAAGATTACTATATTAAGTGTTCATCCCATAAGTTCTTAGCATAGAAATCTTTTCATCTAGATGATAGGCTACCTTAAACACTAGAAAATATTTCATAGTTGGAACCAAAACAATCTTATCCAAACCCAATTTAGGTTAAGTTGTTTAGCAGGATTTCAGACTAGGGTTTCTAGTTCTGATTTATGGGATCGGTTGAGTGAGAACTCCTTAAATATCTCTGTCGATTGTCTTGTGTTGGACTAACACATAAAACTAAGTCCATTGGTTAAGTTGGTGCCCCTTGTGATAGGGAAGAGTGGACGTAGGACAGGTTTGTCCGAACCACTATAAATCTTGTGTGCCTTTACCGCTTTGATTAACTACTACACAATTGCACACAACCTTTAAAGCGCATACATATTCTAAGTTGAGATCAGCTAGTACCAAGCTTCTGATCTGATCAAGCTTGACACTTCAGTCAACTGGTTAAAACACTAACTTTGGAATCTGATTTATAAAAGCTGGTTTTTCACGGGTAAAACTTAAGCTTCCGCACACATCAGTTAAATTGATAGTTACTAAACCGATCCGCTTTTTCAAAGCGATTAGTAAGTTGGTTATCATGGCCGATTCACTCGACTCGATCGGGCTAACTTGCCATCACACCTGATCTGCACAAAAAGTTTTCTGAAGTCTATTCACCCCTCCCCTCTAGACTTCTGCCCTCACAAAACCCGTTCGGGACCTACAGGTAGGAATATGGACCAGGGGCTACTATCTGTACCTTTCCTTCATCTGCTAAGTTCATCTAACTTTGGAGATATTTTGGATAGAAGGTTAGGAGATATTCAATGAACGCTTCATTTTGATATGAGTTTTCCCCTCTCCACTCCCTGAGCACATCATAGTAGAACCAGAAGGTTCTCTTGACCTCTTCCCACACATCGTTGAATTTGATAGGCATCCATTTGTCAACGTGGGGCCATTTTTGTGCTCTTGATGTCCCTTTCCTCTTGCTCGCAAACTTTTTGAATTCACTCCTTCGCTTCTGCTCTTCATCAATTTTCTTCCTGATCACAGGCACGCCTGAGACCGAAGCAACAACTTTCTTAGCTTGTTCTATCTGGAGTGTCTTCAGAGCATCTCTTGTGTTGAAGACTTTCTTCTGCGGTTGAGACTCAGATTCTTCAGTTCCTTCATCATCCAGAATTAGCTTTCTCTGGATTGGCTTAGAAGCCTTCGCATGCTTGCTCTCAGGTTGAACAATGCCCAAGGCTTTCCTCTTTATAAAGCAATTCAAAGAGCTGACCGGGCTTGTTCCAACCTTAGCTCCTTTTCGGTTTCTCTCTTGCAACATCAAGCATGGTTTCCTCATAAACTTCGAGTGTAGATAGGCTTCTCCCGAACGAACTTCGGTTTGTCGAGCTTTGACTTCCTTCAAGGCTTTGGATAGGCTTTTCATTTTTCGGCTTCTTTTTGTGCCTTTTTCTCCAAAATGCGTGCTAATAACTTCCCCGAGGTCCTCATCTGGTCTTTCCCCCTTCTTGGCACCGTAATTTGGAAGAAATCTGAGAAATCTTGTGTCCATGTGATATTGCTCTTTGCTCACACAAATAAGCACCTCTCCCGCTAACTGATCTTGTTCATCTTCCAGCCTCCTGATGTGGTTCTTAGCCACGAAAAAATTCTTCGAGAGATGGGCAACCGGCGGAGAGAGCATCTTTGAACATCTATGTCATCTTGGTCATGAGCATTGAGCTCATTTCCTCAACAATGATTTGATCAGCACTTCATTCTTCTCTGCCAATTTCACCTCTAGAAATGCAGTTCTCTCCTGGTGCTTCATTTCGATTCGGCCTTTCGGCTCAAATTGACTCCCTCCACTTTTCATTCAAACATCTTCCATGGAGGTCATCTGTGAAGTCGAGTGTTTTGGATTTGCACCGGTTAAAGAGTGACTAAGATTCTCCATCTTCTGAGCTTGGCTGGCCAATGTTTCTTCCATCTGAGCAATCTTGTTCATCATTGGCTCAACCTTCTCAAGCTTCTCCATCAAGGGAGTGAGGTCGATCTCGAACCTTCGCACCTTTTGTCTTTGATTGATCATCCTGAAGCTTGACTTCATCCCGAGCTCCGATCTCCAATCGAGCCTCGGTCCAGACATCGAACAATTCAAATTAAAGATAGAACTTTTCGGAACTTTGGCATAATTGTTAATAGTGCAAGGTACCAAGAGTGCTAGCTTCGATCGAGGTTGAATGATTTCAGAGTTGATCGGCCTGAAGTTTTATTCTCCATCTCGAGATCGATCCTCAAGATCTCCTGTTGGTCCCCATCTTGAAATTTGTCTCTGCCGCTAGGAGCACCAACCCGATAGCTTTCCTCTCGGTATCTTCTTCAACCAAATTCATCAAATCGAATTTTTCATCCTCGAGCTTTGTCCTCCACGAATCACGAAGTCGATCCCGGAAGGTTGTCTCCTCATTCCACCGGTCTTCCCCTCAATGCAGCAATATCAAGCATCTCGGGAAGAGTCCGATTGAGGATAAAAATAAATTGACCTTAATCTGAAGAAGATATCTTGCAGATCAGGGAATGAGCTGAGCTCAGGGTAGCGGTCAAGGATGAACCGTTCCCCCTTGCTCCTCCACTCGGTTTCTTGACTTAGCCTTCTTCCATCTCGGGCTTCTACGGTTCGATCGAAGCATCGGTGAAGGATCAAGAAGAGATCACTCAGAGCTCATCAAGAATAAAATTTGCTCCCGAGTCTCAAGAACATCTGAATGTTGTGCGATCCAGTCCTCGGTTTAGATCCGAAACGGGGGGCTGGTGGGGCGTCCTCAGATTGACTCTGAGTTGGCTCTTCTGTCTGAGCCGGCACATCTTTGGTAGGAATCTCTGAGGCCTGAGTTCCTTTAAAAATTTCCTAAGAAATTTTGTCTGAACTGAGCGAAGTCTCAAGCACCTCAGAGAAGACCTGCTCCTCAGTCTGTTCCTGTGCCTTAGAGATAACCTGAGCCAAAACTTGTAATGGCGAATTCTGAGCGGTTTGGCCCTCAGGTTGGATCTCTTCAGAATCACTGCCATCTTCATCGGTGAGAACCACCAATCTTCTGCGCTTGGGGGCGAGGGTTTTCTGCTTCTTCAACTTCTCACCCTGCTTCATTTTGGCCTCCAACAGAACCTTCCCCCTGGTTTGTTGGGTCTCTTCAGCAGCAGCAGCTTTTGGTGATTCTGCTTTCTTTTCTTTCTTCCCTCCGATGGCCTACCTCTTCACAGCAATGGGCTTGAAGAGTACTTTGGACTTGGGGAATGGGGTTGAATTGGCGAAGATATCCTCCTCCTCTCTGCACATCTCCAAAATAAATGCTATTTTGGTGGCATGGTGGATCTTGCCTTTAATCGTGATAGCCCCATCAACCTTCTTTAAGACTTTTGTTTGTTCATTCACCATCTGAATCAAGAATTTGAGCCAGTTGAAGTCAGTGGTGGGTGGGGCCTCGATCGCCGCCATCAATCGGAGCTTCGGGGTACTGATCTGCTCAAAACTCCCCGCAAGGCTCATGATGCTTTTGCTCACAATATCCAATAACACTCTATATTGTGGCTTCAAATGCCTCTTATGCAGTGTAGCCTCAAATTTTACAGGATTCTCAGCAATCCTATCTAAATACTCTTGCTCTCTACCCAACATATACATGGCAGGATCCTCTCCTCTATCACAAAGCTCAAAAACATCGTTTAAATTCTTCGGAATAATATACAATTCCCTTTCAAAATTGATGTATTTGGACGAATGCTCTAAATGTGATACAATAATCTCAGAATGCATACCATCCTCTTCATCTATCCTCAAATTACAGATGAACTCGATTACCTCTTTCGCGTATTCTTGGTCCGGTCGGCTTGCGACGAGATGAGTGAGTTTGGCCAATCGAATCATATGGAGAGCCTCCTCTTCTGGTTTGGAGTTGGTTGTGCTATCGAGCGAGACAACGAACTCGTACCAGGGTTTGTTGGTTTCGGCTAATTTATCGAAAATGGTAGGAGCCATTTGAGAGATTGAAGATTTAGGGTTTAGGATTTTCTGGGCAAAGGGGATTTTCTTGCAGAGGATTTTGGGAACGAAGGGTTTGATAAAATTTGGCTTGAATGGCTTATTGGGGTATAAATAGTTTCGAGATCGTGGGAATTCGCGTTGGTTAGGTGAAAAGCAACGGTTGATATTAATCTCCAATTAATCGGGTATACGAACAGACGATCTCCGAAAAGTAAGATTCCAAAATATCCTCATTGGTCATTAATGTAACAGAGCATTAAATGACTGTTGACCTTCTTCGGAATTTCAAAAGATCCCGCCCAAAAACATTCCTTAGGTGTTTTGTATTTATTGCAAATGATTACTGAGCTTTACTTACGCAATAATGAGTTGCATGAGTCATTACTTCTTCAGACTAATTTCTCTCTATCAGTCTTCTCGAAGTCTTGACCTTGATAAAATGTCAAGATAATACTAAAAATCTTGAATGGGTTCAAGATCTCGAGTTTCTCGAGACTCGATTCAAGATTTCCATTTTATCCCGAAGTTTCTCGGAGAATTTCGAAAAACTTCATGCATCCGAAAACCTTCAATTTTTCGATTTTACTCTATACACCGATCTAACATCCCTAATTCAATCGAAAGTTCCCGAAATCTTGATTCACCAAAGGTTTAGTCAAGATATCGGCTCTCTTATCGAAGATGAATTTTCTCCATCCTTATGTCCTTTTTCTCGACATGATCTCTCGATGAAGTGATGTCTAATATCCACATGCTTGCATCCGGTGTGCAATAACGGATTTTGTGAAATAGCAATGGCACTATTATTGTCACAAAATATTGGTACTTCATTGGCTACAACTTTATAATCCCTTAATTGTTGTCTCGAGCGAAAGAATCGAGCACGCAGCGACTTCCTGCAGCCATGTATTCAAACTTTCAAGAAGATCGGTTGCTAATGAGGTCCTGCTTTTCTTCGAAAACCAAGATATCGCCTTACTTCCTAGAAATTGACAAGTTCCTCAGTAGTGGACTTCTTTCACAATTCTGCAACCTCCATAATCGATCATCGAGTAACCCGCTTAATTCAAGGTTATCATCACCGATACCATAATCCTCTATTCATTTGTGCCCTTAAGATACTTCAAGATCTTTTTGCGACCTCCATGTGACTAGCCTTAGGATTTGCTTGGTATCTTGCACATATCCCAACAAAGAAAATGTTATATCCGCCTACTTGTCGCGAGAGATAGAGCAATGATCCAATGATTCCTCTATAATCGGATGACTCACCGATTTACCTTGTAATCGTGGATCCATCTTGTAGTTAGTATTCATAGGAATCCTAATCGCATTGCAATCTGCATACACCATATTTGGCAATCGATCTACGGTGTACTTTGCACAGTTGATGAAGATTCCTTCATTTGATTGTTTCACTTGAAGACCTAGAAAGAAATTCATCTCTCCCATCATTGACATCTCAAACTTGTCTTTCATCGGTGTTGAAAACTTTTCACACAAATTGATGGTTTGGAGATCCAAAATGATGTCATCAACATATATCCGAACCAAGAAGATATCTTCCCCATCTTCTATCCTGAATAGAGTTCTATCAACAAATCCCTTTGACAAAACCATGGTCAAGAAGAAACTAAGAAAGAGTATCATACCATGCTCGGGTGCTTGCTTGAGACCATACAAAGCTTTTTCCGAGCACTCAGAACTTGGTCATTCTTTGAAACCGGGAGGTTGTTCCACATAAACCTCTTCTTTAAGCACACCGCTTCGAAATGCACTTTTCACATCCATTTGATATCTCGAACTTCATGTGGGCAAAGATATGCAAGAAACAATCGATGGCTTCTAGTCTTGCAACAAAAAAAAGGTTTCATCATAATCCAAGCCTTCTTCTTGGGAATAACCTTGTGCAACTAAATTTTGCCTTGTTTCTTACAATGTTGTTGTTTTCATCTCTTTTATTCTTAAAAACCCACTTGGTTCCAATGATATTGTGCCTTTTTCGTCTATCTACTAGCTCCCATACTTCATTCCTTGAGAATTGATTCAAATTTCATCTTGCATAGCAAAAGAATCCAATGAGAATCTTGTAGAGCTTCACCAATCTCGATGGTTTTTTCCCTCCGATAGGAAGCAGACAGAATAGTGCACTCTCACCATGGAACCTTCTTGTTTTAACACCTTCGCTTAGATCACCCACAATCGACTTGTAGGATGACTATCTAACCATTTCCTTCTTAATGTTCCCCCTTCAAGAGTATCCTCAACATTTGAAATGTTAGGTTCGGTTAATTCAAGAAACTTCGGGGAACAACAAAAAGGAGAAAGGGAATCATCTTCCTCGGGGAAATTTATTCGAGAACATTGTCGAGACATTATAGATTGGTTGAAGATTTGCCTCACCGTGACCACATCTTCATTGGCATCACATACCCGAGTCCAATCGGTGTCTGCTCGGATTGGTCACCTTTGGTGTGTTGGCTTTCCTGAGTCTCACCATCCCGAGTTCCATCCTCGAACTTCTTTATCTCGAGTCTGAGTCACTCAATCATAGATAGTGACCGACTTCTTCTTTTTCGTGTTCAATGGATGATTTGTCATTCTTTTTTTGAACTTAATTTGGTGATCCTCTTGGTCGGTTCATCTCAAGATCATGTTCCCTGTTTCTTCCGAACACAAGTAGATTCATCAAAAACAACATGAGGTGTTTCCTCCACAATAAGAGTCCTATAGTTGTAAACTCTGAAAGCTTTACTGACTTCAGAATATCCTAAGAATATTCCTTCATCAGCTTTACTATCAAATGTTTTCAACCCGATCTTTACCATTATTGTGTATGAAACACTTGCAACCAAACACACACGAAAAGAAAGAAACAAGAGGCTTCCTTTCATTCCAAAGTTCATAAGGTGTTTTGCCTTGACTCTTGGTCAAGATGGATCTGTTTCGAGAGTAGCATGCAAGGTTGTTGGCTTTCAAATTTCAAAACCTTTTAGGAATATCGACTTTATCATTGTCCTTGCGAACTTCTTTTCGAGTCCTGTTCCTTCTTTCAAAAACACCATTTTGTTGAGGGTCCTTGCAGCTGATGTTTCATGAGTAATTCCATTTGCTGCACAATAATCAGATATGATATGATTTATAAATTCAGTTCCTTTGTCAGATTTGATTTTGACCACACTCAAATTTTTCTCAATACTGAGCCTTTTCAGTAATTCTGGCAGCTTTATCTGAGTCTCTTTCTTATTGAGTAAGAATATGACCCAAGTATATCTTGAGTAGTCATCAACTACTACCAATGTGTATTTCCTGCCATTAGTGCTTACTGGTGTTATAGGACCAAAAAGATCCATATGCAGTAACTGAAGTATTCTGTCAGTAGAAACATCTACTTTGCTTTTAAATGATGCTCTTATTTGTTTTCCTTTCTGGCACGCATCACAAATATGTTCCTTACTGAACACTTCATTAGGCAACCCTCTTACAAAAGAGCTAATCTTGCAAGCTTGTTCAGGGTTTTGAAATTTAGGTGATTCATTCTTTTATGCCATAACCAACTGGTATCTGTTGAACTTTTAGCAACCAAACATGTATCTTTAGGAGTTGAACTCCAATCGACCAAAGATACACATTTCCTTTTCTAGTACCAATCGAAGAATACTTTCTCGTGTTGTATCATCTTTCACATAACATAAGTTCTTAGAGAACTCAACATTAAAACCCTTATCACAGAATTGGCTTATTGAAAGCAAATTATGCTTCAATCCGTATACATATGAAACACCATGGATATGAATCGAAATAATTTCCAAAGTTCCATATCCTTCATCATCCCTTGAGTTATCTCCAAAAGTGATATGTGGGCCTCTTTGTTCAACATAGTCACCGAGTATCTTCTTGAATCTGCCATATGTCTTGAATATTCACCGTCCAAGATACCACACATCGTGGGCCTTTTCATCTCTGCCATCGCTTTATGTGATCTTTAATCGCCTTAGTGCCCTTGTTTTCCTCCCTAAAAAACAGATCAATTTTTTAGGTACCCAATTTGTGTAGGGTCCTACAAGGTTAGATGTACCTTTCGAATCCAAATTTGTCTCGACAACTCTAATCACTTTAGAGTGGCTAATTTTTCTTCCATAAACATCAACATACACATTTACTACTTTGGGTGCCTTAGCGCTTTTTACGTATATATGTGCTAGCTTTTAGCATGAACATGGGCTTTTGAATTTTTCTTTGGTTCAGGCCTTCTGTTCATTTGCTTTGGCTTCTGTGCAGCTGGTCTAAATCTTTGATGACTCGGGTTCACATAACCTTTACCCTTAGGCAAGTGGGGTTTAGGTTGTCCAGATCTTTGAACTGGGTCTTTCAAAGATATGAGGACTTGGTCTCTTCAACAGAGAATGTCTCTGTTTGAGTGTTTCTCATCCGAGGATTCCTCCCCGATGGTTCAAAGGTGGAGCCTTTCGGTTTGCATTCTTAGCTGAGGCTTTAAGTACTTGCTTCGAAACTTTCCAATCGAAAGTGCTCAGGTTTTCTAGCCTTCACCTGAGGTTTGGGCTTTCCTACCTGATCATTCAGTTTTACTGAAACCATAGATCTTTTTCCCTTGTCTACAACCTTGGGCATTACTTCAGTTTGAAGTGTAGGTGCCACTGGTTTTACAAAGATTGTCTTCTTGCTACTTGATGCAGCATTCAGATGACCTTGTGAGGTTCCCCCTAGAATGTATCCCAATCCAGATTTTATAGTGACAGATCTTTGGTAACTCTGAATTTCATCTATTACATTAGATGCATTATTCAATAGAGTTAACTTCTTCCGTGCACTATCCTCACAGTTCTGTAGAGTTTCATGCTTCTCAGAGAGGTCATTGAACTTAGTTACGATCAAATGAATCTCTTGAAAGGATTTCTCTAGCTTTTTCGCTTAGGGTCATTATCAACTTCTCTTTCTCTCGAGAGTTGTACTTTCGTAACATCTAGTTCATCAAGAGCTCCCATTAATTGAGAAGTGATTTCAAGATTGCTAGAGTCTTTCCATTTTAGATTTTTGACTTTCGCCTCCTTATTCTCGCTCTTGAATTTTATTTAGCGTTCTTGTAAAATAGCATAGTCCTTCATCGATTCTCAAAAGAATCCATCGGTCAAAATGACCGCTTTTCGATTGGAACTTGAAAACTCTTGGGCTAGTGTAGGAGCAACAACAGAGAAAGAAGAGTTTACCTCCTCAATGGCCATCAGACAGATGTCATCACTTTCACTGTCTGAGAATATTTCATCTAAAGAGCTAGATCCCTCCTTAGAGTGTTCTTCTTCTGCAACCATGGCCTTTTTGCTAGAGAACTTCTTGTCTCTTTTAGCTTGCCTTTCTCTTCTCTCCTTAGCACTCAAATCTGGACAATCATACTGGAAGTGACCTTTCTTTTGGCAATTATAGCATCTGTTGGCATCATCATCCTGATCACTTTCTTCTTTGGACTTGGAGTCCTTCTTTCTGGATGAAGACCCTTCAGCTTTCAGGTCCTTCTTCTTCTCAGTTGATTTGTCCTCAGGTCTCTTCCGCACCGTGGTTCCTGTAAATAGCTTTTGTATTTTCCATATCGACTATTAAGTCTTTCAAACCTCCTTGCCATCGATCTTCTTAGCTTATCCTCAAGCTCATCCTGATTTTTAGCAAGGGAGTTCTCAGACTCTCTAGTTTTACAGTTTTATCTTTGGCTTTTAAAGCCACATTCTTACTAGATGATGAATCATCTTTGCTTGTCAGCCTTTTTGGATTTCTTATCAATTACAAATTCATAGGCCTTCAAATTTCGAAGAAGACTTGTTGGTATGGCATTGAATTAATGTTCTTGGTGTTTTCAATCACCACTGCATGTATATCCCATTTCTTAGAAAGACCTCTAAGAATTTTCAATGCAATTTCTCTTTGTGGATATTTCTTTCCAAGTGCATTTAGATCATTCATGATGCTAGTGAATCTGACTTCCAATTTGTCTATTGATTCACCATCATCCATTTCAAAACTATCAAACTTTCCAACCGCCAATTTGAAAGTTTGTTTTCTTTTATATGATCTGCGCCTTGGCACATTACATAGTGTATCCCAAATCTCTTTAGCAAGATTTAAAGAGAGATCATTCCCATCACACCATCATCAATTGTAAAGATAGTGTGTCTTTAGCAATGTAGTCTAGATTGACTAACTTTCTCTCCTCAGAGTCGGGTTGGTCATCGACTTAGGAAATTCTCTCTAGGATCAATTCTCTCATCTTATGTTCCTCCGGATTCACCACAAAGAAATTGGAATGGCCCTTCAGAGACCACTCTCCACATTCGCTCATGTTTGGAATACTGGTGAGCCTTAGCATTCTCGGCCTCCATAAATCATAGTTCTCTCACCGAGAACATGGGAAGTTTTTAGAAGACATTTTTATCTCGAGCTTTAGAAAAAAATCAAAGAATAAGATCGGTTTCGGATAGACCACAAGTATTTTTAGCAAATAAAACTTTATCAACAAAGCAGTGGTCAAGTTGAACCAACTTGCTCGATACCACTTTGTTGGGAAATGAATTTAATAAAGAGGATTTTGATTAGATCCCAAAACCCCGAGTATGACATGTTCAGATAATCTTGATAGATGAATCAGATTCGGTTTTAGAGTGCTCGAGGATATTATCTTTTCGTGTATAGTCGCAGATATAGAACAAAAGTTTAAGACTCAAGAAGAAATCGAGATATCAAGACTCAAGAGATACCGAGAACTCAAGACTCGAGAAACCAAGGCTCAGAGAAAAATCAAGGTTCAGAGAACTCAAGACTCGAAGAAATCTTAAGAATTCAAGACTCATATGAATGCTCAAGATATCCCAGTTCCGAGGCAATCAAGCCGAGAATATAGCCGCTGAATCCAAATTTCGTGACCAACGAGGAAGACAACCAAATTTAAAAAGCTCAGAACTTATAAAGAAGAGTATGGATTTGAATGTAACTTCTCCAACGGTAAATATTCAAATCCACACTATAAAATACAAGTTCTTCCTTCATTATCGTGTGTGGAAGTGCGAAAAAGATAGCAACAATGCTTTTATAAATTAAAGATTCCCACCCTAGAACACAAGTCTATAGATATACAAATATATTCAAAGAGTGTTCTAGAACCCAATCTAAGCAACCCACGATGTATCATAGCAGAGAGATTTTCCCAACCCAAGATTGAGGCTAAAACCATTGTAAGGGAAAATCTCACCATAGTTGGAGACAACACCAAAACCCAAACCCAAAGGGTGAAGTGAGGTAGTTGTTAGGCAAACCGAAAGTGAGGGTGATAAGTCCCAAGTAGAGTGAACTCGTTAAACATCTCAGAAGCGATCCCGTGGAGGGTGATAAGTCCCGAGGCGAACCCGAGAGAGGGGTTATAAGTCCAGTTCGAGTGTGAGCTCATTAAATATCTATTAGCAATCCCGTGGAGGGTGATAAGTCCCGATTGAAGGAATTTTCCTAGAGAGGGAGAGTGGATGTAGGACCTTTTGTCCAACCACTATATATTGGTGTGTTGTTTATCGCTTTTATGTTTATACTTGTCATACGATTCGCTTATAAAACACACACAAGAGCTTAGAAATGCAAAATTGGAGCACTCGCCTCATCCCTCGCTTTTTATATGCACCGAATTTCAAAACGTCTTTGCTTCTCAAGACGCCGCTAAAAAAATAGGTTTTCCTCAGGGACAAACAAGTGGTATCGAAAGCGAGTGCTCAAAAGATTACTTTTTCAATGTTTTCACTTTGAAAGCATCTTTTTTTTTTAAAACCTATCTCCGATCCGATATCAACAAGCGTACCAAGGAAATTTTTACACAACAATGGAATAATAGAACTTTTCATTGATAAAGACCCGAAGGTCGTTTACATTACAAGTTACAAATGCAAGAAAACCGAGGTCAATACATAACTCTAAACCCTAAACCCTTAAGCCATATCCCTAAAACCCTCATCCTAACCCAAGTGGAGCAGGAAAGAGAGAGTTTTTAAATCTGATGCTCTCATTTTCCCCACTTAACAAGGGTGAGAGAGGCTTTAAAGAAGAAAATCCCAAGGCGCCAGCAGGTTTCAAGATCAAGAAAATGGAGCGAGAGCGCCCTTGATAGGATTTTTTAAGCCAGAGCCCCAAGGAGGAGTAAAAGGGCGCCCCAAATTTGTTAAAAGGGTGAGTTTGATATAGGAAGATCAACTGTAATCGATCAAGATCAGATATCAAACTCACGCTCATTTTCGCACTAAGTCTGTTGATGGTAGTCACGCCATAACGATAGACACACAAGGTGCATACGGTTAGGAGAAGTGTCTTCTTCGGGGTTACAAAAAGCCCGTTCGCCGTTGGTAGAGAAGCTTTTGCAACAATCGTATGTGAAATCGTTGATGATGATGAAAAAAAAAAAAAAGGGATGAACAGAGTTGATTTGAGAAGATGAAATCATGGAAAAAGGGGTAAAAGTGTTTCTTAGAAAGTCTCACCGAAACAAGGGTTCACCAGATACATGATTCTCTAAGAAGATATGTATGGTGAATGAGTTATGTTGTGTAAAACATTGGTACAATTTATAGAGGCTGCTAGGGTGCAGATGCAAATTTGAGTTCTCAAAGCCTATTTTAGAAAAATTTGCATCACAAGGACAAATGTAGAAATCACGCGATCGATAATTGATAAAGTTACGGCGGATTGACATATCGAGTGTATCGACGATATCTACGCATGTCAAATCGCACCAACTTAGGAAGAGAGTCTACTACTCTAGACTAAGTTCGCAAAGAATATTTTCCAAGAATTGTCTTATCTCGAGAAGAATCGATTAGGTCAACAAAAACTGATTACATACAAAGTTCGATCAATTGAAGAAAATCACCGAGCTTGAAAACTTCACCAAATCAAATATATCGGTCTATATCACTGAAAGGGAACTTCAACTTGAGGGGGAACTCACTTTCAAAAAGTAAATGATTAAGATCGACGAGGTTTGCACCGATCAAGATCGATGAGTTAGATGAGTTCCGAGTGAACTGATGAGCTCGGTCCTAAAGCCAAAGAATCAAAGAAAAAAGTTGCAAATCAAGATGAAGCCGAAAGAGACCGATCAAGATCGACGTGATCGAGATCGATATGATAAACCTGATATGCTAACCTGATATGATGACCTGATGCTATTCTGATATGTTGATCTAAAGATGTGTTGATCTAATCAGTCGAACTGATCAGATCAAGCAAAGAAGAAATCGAGATAGCTCGTGAAAAAAGAATATCAAGGCTCAAGAAGTAAAGTGGACTGAGACTCAGTATAGGTCAAGAGACCTGAGGGTCAGTAAGCAAAAGAGACCTAAGGGTCGATGTATACGAAATCAAGAAACCGAACTCAATAAAGATGAGTATCAAGATACTCTGATCGATAAGGTCCGTAGAAGAAGAGGAATGAGGAGTCGAAGGAAGATTAAGACCAAGACCAAGATCAAGACTTGTAATTCTTTTATGTTTAAGCTTTTTATTTCTTTGATAAGTTCATTGTAATCTGTAACTGATAACATACAATCAATGAAACTTTTATCTTTATGCTCAAAGATAATACCTCATTATCTTTCTTACATGTCTTTTATTTTGATATGCCTGATTGAATGTCTCTGATCTAATTATATGCTCATATATAAGGGAAACTATATGATGCTATAAGAAATTACTTAAGTATTTAGTAATGATCTATTTAGAAAAGATTCATTACTAAAGAAATTTGTTGAATGGTTTTAAATTGATTGAGATTTACCTTTCTTGTAATAGGAAAAACCAAAACCCCGAAAGTATAGGTTATATGTTTGTAACAAGATAGGTTTTGGCATCATCAAAAAGGGGGAAATTGTTGGGAAATGAATTTAATAAAGAGGATTTTGATTAGATCCCAAAACCCCTGAGTATGACATGTTCAGGATAATCTTGATAGATGAATCAGGATTCAGTTTTAGAGTGTTTCAGATATTATCTCGATCGATAGTATAGTCGGCAGATATAGAACAGGCTTTTTCAAGACTCAAGAAGAAATCGAGATATCAAGACTTCAAGAGGGATATAAACCGAAGGCTCAGAGAAAACAAGGTTCAGAGAACCTCAAGACTCGAGAAAATATCAAGGCACAAGATTTCAAGACTCAAGAATATACCAATGCTCAAGATATCCTTAATGTTCCGAGGCAATTTATAGCCATTGGAATCCAATGGACGTGGACCAACGAGAGGAAGACAACCAGCCTAGAAAAGTCAAGTTTAGAAGAGTATGGATTTGAATGTAACTCGCCCCAACGGTAACATTCAAATCCACACTATAAAATACAAGTTCTTCCTTCATTATCGTGTGTGGAAGTGCGAAAAAGATAGCAACAATGCTACAGAGCCAAAGAGCGTTATAGCCAAACATTCCCACCCTAGAACACAAGTCTATAGATATACAAATATATTCAAAGAGTGTTCTAGAACCCAATCTAAGCAACCCACGATGTATCATAAGCTTAGAGAGATTTTCCCAACCTTAGCATTGAGGCTAAACCATTGTAAGGGAAAATCTCACCATAGTTGGAGACAACACCAAAACCCAAACCCAAAGGGTGAAGTGAGGTAGTTGTTAGGCAAACCCGAGTGAGGGTGATAAGTCCCGATGGAGTGTGAACTCGTTAAACATCTCAGAGGCGCGATCCCCGTGGAGGTGATAAGTCCCGAGGCGAACCCGAGAGGGGTTATAAGTCCGGGGCCTGATGTGAGCTCTTAAATATCTATTGGCAATCCCGTGGAGGGTGATAAGTCCCGATTGAAGGAATTTCCCTAGAGAGGAGAGTGGATGTAGGATCCGTTGTCCAACCACTATATATTCTTTGTGTTGTTTATCGCTTTTATGTTTATACTTGTCATACGCATTCGTTTATAAGCAAAGCACACACAAGAGCTTAGAAATGCAAAATTGGAGCACTCTCTCATCCCCTGTTTTATATGCAATCAATTTCAAAACGCCTTTGCTTCCGACGCGCCCCCGGGACAAACACACTTGTTGGTCCTTGCAAAAACGGTCTTACACGTGTATGGGGGAATACACGTGTTCATGTTTTTAAAACTTTTTTCTTCGAGGTCACTTTGGTCGATAATCTCAAGATTAGGTCCCGAGAAGCACAGATCGCATTCAAAGTCTCATGAGATAGTGATCCCGAAGCCGCTTTCAGATACCTCGAGATAATCCCAACCGAGTCCTCGAGTTTTTGTAGATCCCGAGTTGCTTGGATCGATATAACTAACTTATCAAACCTCGTAAGAGTAAGTTCGGTTTGATAACTACCTATTCTAGCTACTCGGATGCGGAATGGTTGGCCTTTAGTTTATACTGCTTTTAAGCTTTTTTGAAAACCTTCCTTCAATGGAATAGTGATTAGGTCGTGATTCAATTACATGCAACTTCCAAAGGATTGATTCCAACCTAAATATCGGTGAAAATATGCTTTCAAACTCGGTGATGCAATGATTAAGCAGATAAAGAAAGCCTAAACAACACAACGATTTATAGTGGTTCGAGACTCAAGCTCCTCGTCCACTCTCTCGATCCTCGAGAGAAATTCACTAATCACTTCGAATACCTCGTGTAGTTTACTTACTCAACTCGCCCCGAGCTTTTACTACTCCAATGAGTTTACTTTACTCAACCCGACCTTGAGCTTTACGACTACCTCCGTGGTTTACTTACTCAAACACAAACAAGCTTTTCACTACCTCCTGTAGCTTACTAACTTCACCTCTAGAGCTTTTCGACTACTCACAGAGTAGTTTACTAACTCTTTACAATTCTTCTCACCAACAAACACACTCCAACTACCTTCTCAAGGGTTTTGGGGTTTCTCGGTTGGTTTCCAACTAGGATGAGATATCCTTTACAATGAAGTACAATGCAAAGGGTTAGGATATCTCGACTAAGCTTCGGATATGTCTTATCAAACTAGGCTTAGTTTAGTGAGCTCTCTTCAATATAAAAGCACTTGGGAAATTCTAAGTTTTTCGAGTGCTTTAACTTTGCGATAATAAGTTTGAGCTCTTGAGTTGCATACAAATTTCCCGTAACCTTACAATGTAGAGGGTCACAAGTATTTATAGGCATACACCAAGGTCACTCTTGAAAAACTATCCATTGGAGAGATAGCTTCGTGAGTTTACTCTTATGGTGTGTGAGGAACGACTATATTTAGGGTTTGAAAACTCCCTAACACATTTTAGGCAATAGCCTTTCATGTAGCCGGTCTTCACTTTTTGGTCACGGAACTTTGTACTTGACGACTTTTTTTGACGACTGTCCACCATCGATTATTCGATATGGTCTGATGTTGTCTTCCTCTTTTTGACTTTTGTCTCCAGTTAAAGGTAGACACCTTCAACGGCTCTTTTGGTTACAAACTCTGAGTTGATATAACCTTAACAACACTCTGACTTAGTTCCTTTTATCTGCATTTGAATGTCTTGGCAAATATCTATTTCTCTAAGGAATCGTGATCTTCTCGGTATTGCATCCTTGAGATAGATATTCTTAGTGCCTCGGAAACATTCGGTTTATCTTGACCATTCAATATTCTTGAGTCTTGATAATCTTTGTGTCTTGATTATTCTTGATCTTGATTCTTGATCTTACATCTTACATGTCTTGAGTCTTGAGGTCTTACGAGTCTTGGCGTCTTACGAGTCTTTAGAGTCTTACGAGTCTTCCGCGGATATCTTGGTGATATCTTGAATCTTCACGCTTGAGTCTTGGTTTCATCGGCTTGATATCTCGAACTTCATATCTCGGTTTCTCCATTGAGTCTTGATTCTCGGTTTCTCTTCTTTAGATTCTCGATTTCATCGAGTCTTGATTCTCGATTTCTTCTTTTGAGTCTTGAAAACTTCGGTTTCATCTTCTTCAGTTTCTTGAAAATATACATTCTTGAGTCTTGAGAACCTATCCCGATCTATATCTCTGCTTGTTATACATTTTGCGAAACATCCCTAATACTCTAAAAACCTAATCTCACTCAACTATCAAGATTATTCTGAACATGTCATACTCAGGGGTTTTGGGATCTTAATCAAAATCATATATCTTTTATTAAATTCATCTCCCAACAAAATGCACATTATGGGAGGGATTTTTTGAGAAACTTCTCGCTTACAGGAAATATCAACCAGCTGAACCTATGATTATCATCCTTGAATTTGCAAAAATTCAGAGGCATGGCAGAGGTATAAAATATACTATTACGGTGTAAAATATTATATATATATATATATGTAGTTATTTGTTAATTTATTAATCAGTTTTCCTTTTTATATTTGAGAAAAATTTATCAAACTCGATGTATGCCAGTAGACTAATTATCAATGGAAATATTCCAGAGGTTCACGAATTTAGGCAGAGGTAACATTTTATACAATGCTTAACAAATCAGAGTATTTTTATTATAAATTGCACAATGATATATGATTTACATTATGTTCTCATTTAAGGATTGAAGTTGTTCTTATAAAAATTCATGCACCAACGTTTTCAAGTCAATGTCAACTTTCCCGCTCTTTTGCATATGATGATTTCACTGAAGAAGTTGATGTTATGTGTTTAGATGATGTTCATCAACAGTCCACGGTACTATTTATTTTTGAATGCTTTATTATGCACTTGCATCTTATTTTAAATTGTTTATAATTAATTTTTTTAAGGAATGCTACTGTATGGTAATTGCTACATGTCACAAGATAGAATTAAAGTACAATTGGTATTATGAAGCATGTCCTAAGTGTCATAAGAAGGTTTATGATGAGGGTGGAAAGAAAGGTTGTGTGTCGTGTGATAAGACACTGAATGCGGTTGACCCAAGGTACTACATCATTTATAAAAATTAATTATTTGTTTGTATATAATGTTTTTTAACATCTTTTATATTGTAACTAGGTTCAAGCTGCAGATTCACGTGATGGATTGTACAAGATTTATTTCTTTAGTTCTTTTTGATAGGGATGTGTATAGTTTGATTGGTAAAACAACATTGAAAATATTCAATGATCTTGACAAGGTAATATTTAATATTATAATCTTTAACGTATAACGACCTAAAAAATTAAGAATAGTCATAATTGTCAATATTGATAACATTTATGTGGAATCTTCTTAATTTAAAATATAAACTTACATAATATACTAACAATCTTGATATTTTTATGAAAAAATTAAATTACAAAGGCTTAAACGACACATTCCCGAAGGAACTAGAAGAGATAGTTGGAAGAAGGTTCATTGTCCGCTTCCATGTCAGCAAATTCAATTTATCACAAGGGTATAATGCTTATACAGATGTGAACTGTCATCTGATCCATCTTTGATAGGAAAAATTGAACATAAGGATTGCTCATCCAAGGTATTCATTTTGATAACATCGTATCTTTAATTAATCTTAAGGATTTATAGTTGTATTATTTTTATATAACATTTTATGATAAAGAAAAGATAATAATATTTTATTTTAATATATATTTATTTAGTGCTCCATAGGTTCTGAAGTCATGAGTGATGCTCACCATGAATGTTCTTATCAAGATAAGGCATATTTCATTTTGAATAATGAGTCCTAAGTAATATTAAAAAAAAAAATAAAAATGGAAAATCTTTATTATTTGTATTAAATATATGTATGCAGGCAATTTCATCATTTATTTGCGATAATCAAGATCCTGATTGTGTTGAGGTAACCCCCGACAAAAAGAGAAAGAATATCGACGATGAAGTGACAATATTGGATGAAGATATTGGTATAGAATATCGGATGTCAACTACTAAGAGAATGATGAAGATTAAGACTGAGGAGGAAGAAGCTTGAAGATTTGATTCAGTTGTGTTTTTTTCAAAAATAATTTTATATTGATGTTTTGGTGTGTTTTTGTGTGTGTGTGTGTGTTTTGTTTAGGAAGGATGTTGAGATTTTGAATAATTTATGGATGAATATTTTTTTCCTGGAATTCCAATATTATTGTTTTAGAAACAATTAATTCGGATATAATTATTTGAGCTCTGGGAGGAAATTAAATTGGGAATAACAAAATTTAATCTAATTGCTAAACAATATCTTATTAATTAATAATTCTTGATTGATGGTTAAAGAAATGTTTAGGAATTTGTAATTTTTATTAAGTTGTAATATTTTTTTATTAGATTCAAAATTTGTTGGTAAATTTGTCCATTGAAAGTTTTGCATTTCGTAATAAATTATATTTATCAATTGGATATTTAAATTAAAAAAATTATAAATATTAAGATTTGAAAATTTTGAAATTATAATTATATGCAATTCCCAATAATTAATAAATTTTAATGTAAAACATTTTTTAAGATTTAAATTAATTTTTTTTTAATAATTGTTAGGCCCGGTGAAAAACCCATTTTGCGCGTGCGGAAGCAAACATGACAAGTGATGCATATAAAAACAGGGGTGAAGGAATGGTGATTCCAGATTTTTCTCTTTTAAGCTCATGTGTTGTGTTTTGCTTATGGTCGAATGCATATGACAAGATAAGAACGTAAGCAGAAACAACAACAAACAATGTATAGTTGTTCGAGACTCAAGCTCCTACATCCACTATCCCCTGCTCTAGGGAAATTCCTTCAAACACTTCCTAAGGTTTTCGACTACCTCAGAGTTTACTAACCTTTCTACTTTGAACTTTCGACTACCTCTCGTAGTTTACTAACTCAAACCGGACTTATCACCCTCTCGGGCTCGCCTTCTGACTTATCACCCTCTCGGGCTCGCCTCTAGATATTTAACGAGTTCACACTCCAATCGGGACTTATCACCCTTTCTCGGGATTGCCTAACAACTACCTCACTTCACCACTAGTTATCTCTTACGAGAATGGGGTTTGGGTTTGGTGTTGTCTCCAACTATGGTGAGATTTTCCCTTACATCTGTTTAGCCTCAATGCTAAGGTTGGAAAAATCTCTCTTAGCTTAGGATACATCGTGGGTTGCTTAGATTGGGTTCTAGAACACTCTTTGAATATATTTGTATATCTATAGACTTGTGTTCTATGGTGGGAATGCTTGACTATATGTTCTCTTAGCTCTGTAGCATCGTTGCTATCTTCTCCGCACTTCCACACGTAATAATGTTACCGTTGGATTTATAGTGTGGATTTGAATGTTACCGTTGGAGAGAATCACATTCAAATCCATACTATTCTTTGTAAGTTCTGCAGCTTTTTCAGGCTAGTTGTCTTCCTCTCATTAGTCCACGTCAGCTGGATTCCAACGGCTATATTCCTTAGCCATTCCTCGGAACATTCAAAGTTATATCTTGAGCATTCAAGACATTCTTTGAAGTCTTGATAATTATCGTGCCTTTTCAAAGATCCTTTGTCTTCAATCTTCAGTATCTTGATCTTGAGTCTTGAGAGATATCTTGAATGATATCTTGAATGATATATTGAGTCTTCATTTCTCGGTTTCGAGTCTTGATTTCTCGGTCTCATCTTGAGTCTTGATTCTTAGTCTCATCTTGAAACTTCGTCTTCATCATTCTCGGTTTTCTCACTTACCGAGTCTTCGAATCTATCCCCGATCTATATCTGCCGACTATACATTGTACGATAACATCCTGAACACTCTAAAACTGAATCCTGACTCATCTATCAAGATTATCCTGAACATGTCATACTTAGGGGTTTTGGGATCTAATCAAAATCTTCTTTATTAAATTCATTTCCCAACAATAATAACAAATAATTAAAAATATAGTTAAATGCATATATAAAGAATCTATTTAATTCCGGGTTATGCATTAGTTTGCACCAATTAGAATTGGTGCAACTGATTTTTTTTTCCAGTTTTTTACCCTACCCGAATGAGTTTAGATTTTTTTATTTTATTTTATCTTTTTTACCCGGTCCAGACCCAACCCGATCCGAACCCGGTCCAAGTGGTTCATGGTTCACCCGACCCGAATGATTAATGGTTTAGGGTTTAGAGTTAAGGTTCATGGCTCATCTAAATATGACCAAATAATCAAATTTAGCACATACTTTTGGTTTTTCATCAATTTTAGCACATACTTTTTTCTCACTCCAAATTTAGCACATACTTCCACTTGATACTTAAAAACATCTCGGGTCACCATTTTCAGTGAGGTTTGTCTGACGTGATCTTCGAGTTAACTTGTCTTGCTGATGTGTAAATATTAAAATAAAAAAAATAAAAAATATTACCACTTAAAATTATAAAATATTGACTCGAGTTGTTTTTATAATCCGTGTTTTTTAATCTCAGGTGGTGATAATTTTTTATTTTATTTTAATAGTTACACGTCAACAAGACGGGTGGATTCCGGCGATCATATCAGACAGAACTTGTCAAAAATGGTGAATCAGAATGTTTTTAAATATTAAGTGAAAGTATGTGCTAAATTTGAAGAGAGGGAAAAATATGTGCTAAAATTGATGAAAAACCAAAAGTATAGGCTAGATTTAATAATTTGGCCAAATTAAAATTGATGCACACAAGCATCACTCTTATTATAATACCTTAATCAGTTAAATAATGAAAATAAATACTCCTATTAAAACTAAAGAAAGAAACATTTACTTGTATGCAATATTGCATACTTTAGAATATGTGCAATTGCCTATTTTATATTGAAAATTAAATCTCGAGGGTCAGAATGACCCACTTCTGACCCACACGCGGGTGATCTTCTCCGTTCTCGCTTTCTTCTCACACTTTCATGGCGGTTTCTCCACACGATACTTCTTCCTCTTTTTATCATCTTTGTTTTTTCTCATCCTTGTTCTCCTATTCAAATTTCTCTCTTCTCTCTCCTAGATCCATGGTGGTTTTTCCCTTCATTATTCTTTGATCATCTTTTCACATTCGTGTTTTTTATACTGCTAGAACTGTGTTACCATATGAACAAAAATGTGTTTCTTGTTCAAGTCATAACACTTTTTTGTTCTTATAGTAATATTATTTTGTTCGTGTAGTAACACATGAATCACTGGATCAGATAGTGTTTTCATTGCCCAGGTACTTCCATTTCATTTAGTAACATATGAATCACTGCTTTTGAGGACTGTGATGTTAAGATTATTTGAGAGTTTTAGATTTGTTCGAGGTTGTTCTTCAATATGTTGTTTTTTCCTTATTTCTTCTTTATGCTTTCAGGGTTTCTTTTCCATAGGTATTTCATGTCCAGGTTCTTCCATTTTCATCTCTATTCTTGAGACTTTGATCTTTCACAGCTAAATGTTATTTTTGTATTGTTCTTTAAATTTGGATTTTCTCATGTTTCTCCCCTGTTTTTCATACTGTTAAAAATTGTGTTACTGTATGAACACAATTGTGTTACTGCGTGATCAAAAATGTGTTACTAGTTCATGCCGAAACACTCTTTTGTTCTTGTAGTAACACTCCATTTTGTTTATATAGTAACACATGAATAACTGAATCAAAGATTTGTGATGTTATAATTATCTGACAGATTTCAGTTTTATTGGTGTTGTTAATCAATATATTGTTCAATAAACTGTGTGATTTTCATTTCTATAAACTGTGTGATTTTCTCCATCGCCGATTTGTGTTCTGCTTTCAAGATTTTTCCTGCGTGAATGTTGACAGATCTGTTCCTCAGCCCGATTGACCCTCCATATTTTAATATCCTACCTAATATAATTGATATTGCACATATGAATTTTGTGCAATATTTTACAGAAGAGTCGGTCTTTTTTTAAACATATCTTTCCAAAGCTGAAAAAGTGGTCACTTTTTTATTCCGTTTTGACTCCACGATAGAACTTTGTTGACTCGAAGTCCACGGCACCTTTCAATGTTGAAATCAGATTATTATTATTATTTAAACTCAAAAAACTTCTCTACTTCATTTTGTTTCCTTTTTCAATCGGCTATGGCGGACATTGATGCCGCTCATCAAATTTCCCACCAAGATTACAGAAATTCTCACGCCCATTATGATCAGGTCAATTCTCTGTTTCCCTTTTCTGTTTTCGTGTCAAAATCGGACGATTTATGCATCTTCAGCTACATTTCTTTGGTTAATATAAATTAACGCTTTTCATTTGCTTAATATGATGAATTTGGGCGAGAAGATCTGAGAAATTGTTTAATATTCGTGATTAATGATTAGATGAATCAGGATTTGGAACTGGATTCTAGATTTTTTTTTTTTTTTTAATTTTGGTTGATTTTTTGCCTTTCCGATCCCAGAGTGAGTTGCCAGATTTTTGGATTGGTTAGTATTTTAGGTTAGACAAAGCCGTGAATGAACTACACCTTATTTTTAGTAAATATGATGAATTTATTGTACAATTAATTAGTGTCTTATGCTATAAGCAAGTGAAGAGGTGAGAAATTGATTTGGCATCATGTTTAAAAAGAAAATGGGGAAAAAGGTTTTACTAGAGGAAATAAAACATTAATGATAAGACCAACTCTTGTATGAGATGGTAAAATTTTAAATTGCTTATTCATGCTTTGTTCTCAAGTTGGGCATTCATATTGTTGATGACAGAAATGCAAGAATGAGATCTGGTTTAACACAAAACCCTTATTAAGAATAGTACTGGGCCTAAGATTGTCTCTGTCCTTTCTTTTTCTCGTTGTTGATAAATTTTTTTAAAGAGTAGGATCTAATTTATTAATACTGAAATATGATATGATTGCTTTTTTCGTTCAGTTTTGGTTAATTATATGGCTTTTATAATGTGAGTGCCACTTAATTTAGTAAGAACCAGCAATTTCTCTAGCTCCCTATTAGCATGAATGAGGTTATGTAGAGTTGGTGTGTTGTTAAACCGACGAACAATTCCAGTGAAGGTGTCCTATTTGGAAGTCCCATCACCACTCAATTGGACGATTATTTTTATTTTGAGTAACACTTGAGTGCACCGTGCAACTGATGCACAACTAATAATGTTCAATGAAAACAACTAATACTAACCAACTTGTACCTTTTTGTAGAACAACTAATACCATTTAAAAATGCACATGAATCTCACGGTGCAATTGGTGCATAGAAGTATTTGCCTTTTATTTATGATTGAAAGTCCCATCTGTATGTCAACTAGGGGTTTTATAAACTTTTTATTGTAATAAGATTATTAACAAGTATAGAGATGAATGGGTTTGATTTTGGACATGAATATTATCAGAAATATGATAAAGAAGAAGCCACCTTGATGGCACCCAGACGACCAAATCTCTCATCATTGGAAATACCCGAACGGTCATTAGAGATTGCATTATCCGATTTCACTACCGTAGATATTCCAAGTCCCACGTCTACTAAAGCAGGATTGCCTCCAAAGCCAAATTCAGCAAAGCTGAAATCATCTGTTAAAAGCATGCTTTCACAGAAGAGTTTAAGAGGTAAAAACCCATCTCAGGAAGGTGAAAAAACAGTTCTTATTATCCCCGACACACCCCTTTCAGACAGGCCTTCAACTTCAAGATCATTTTCCTTAAACAAAATTTTGTTCTCCCCTACAACAAAATCAATATATTCTTTACCTGTGACGCCAATGGCTGATGCTGATAGAAATGCCTCACAGTAAAAGCATGTGGATCAGGAATCTCTAACACGCGTAAGCTTGTTTCCTAATTCATAACTAACTAAACAAAGGATTTAAAAAGTTTTTTGGTCCCATAACTTCTCTACTGCCCAATTTTGGTCTAGAAAAAGTTCATCTTTTCAATTTAGTCCCAATATTAAAAATATTGTCAAATTTTAGGCCAAAATCCCCGGAAAATTGAAAATAGTGTCATTAAATTTCATGTGAATGTCTAATTTGGCCCCATAACTTTTCTACTGTCAATGTGACCTCAAATCAAATTTTCACGCGACATTCACGTGACATAAAAAGACACCATTTTTAATTTCCGATTATTTTGCGGCCAAAATTAGACAAAAAATTGAATTTTGGAATTTAATCGAGAAAGTTAACTTTTCATGGACCAAAATTTGATGTAGACAAGTATAGGACCAAAAACCTTTTAACTCCTAAACAAAATATTCATTTGTTTTCTGCTTGGCCTTTTCTGACCGAAATTTGTTTCCATTACAGCAAACTGCAGTTAAACATTTAATGACACGCTCATTCTCTGTTCCAATTAATATTAAAACCCGAAGCTTAAGGAGAGCAGATTCAACAGGAGGTTTGATACGTGTGATATCGAATAACCGCCACCCTATAGCAGAGGAGAATGACTCCTCTGATATATCTCCTGAGACAGAATCTGGTATAACATTTGCATTTCTGCATATCGTGCTTTTAGATTGTTAATCAATATGTAATATTATTAATAAAAGTAAGAAAAAAATTAAATTACACAACAAACAAATCACATTATAATTTTATACAACAGAAGAATTGATTATATTAATGAAGGAATTGTATTTATATTCTAAATTAATTGTATAATAAATACAGTATAGAGGTTTGAACAATAAACTTCTGGCCATTCAAAATGCAGACCTATACACTCCAGAATGAAGAAATATGTATATTTAAAAAAAAAAAAAATCTCACAACCATATAATCTATATCATACTCTATTATTATTTTGTTCATTTCCTAACTTGGACACGTTAAGGCATGTCAGTAAAGCAAATGACTCAATGCTTGTATATATGACCTTTCTTTAACCTTCACTTATCCTTTTGTTAAGGAGGATTTGCACATATCACTTTAACCCACGTAATATAAGATCATGATAAGAGGATGCCATTCAGAAGGGGGTGTGGACTAAAGCAAGCCTTTGTGCATGTTGCTTTTTGTTTATTCATACACAATATCCATGTAGCCAACCCAACGGGTAGCGAAATGAGTTTTGGTGATGATGGGATTGATTATTGTATTGAAGTTAAAGCTTGTTTGGCTAAGCTTATTTGAACATCTTATAAGATCTAACATCTATTTTATGTTGAGGTGGGGGAGGGGGCATTGGGGGTATGTGTGGGTGGGTGGGAATGTGGGTTGGGGGTAGGGTGATTTTTGTTTTTAAAAAGTTCATTTAAAAAAAATATTATTTCAGTATAGTTTAAAAGATTTTAGAAAAATAAGTTGGGATTTTGGTACTTTTTTTTTTTTTTTTTTTTCTACCTTGGAGCTTATAAGTTGTAAAGAGCTTATTTTGTTAAACTTTTTTTTTTACCACACACTTTTAGAATACTTATAAGCTATTTTAAGGAGCTTATAAATTTAGCCAAACGGGATCTTTGTTATTTCATTGACTTATATTGAGCTATGAACAGCCATTGATGATGCCGAGGAAGACATTCCAGAAGAAGAAGCTGTTTGCAGAATCTGTTTCATTGAGCTTGGAGAAGGGGGCAAAACGCTGAAGTTGGAGTGCAGCTGCAAAGGAGAGCTTGCACTTGCACACAAAGAGTGTGCTGTCAAGTGGTTTAGTATAAAAAGGCAACAAGACTTGTGATGTTTGTAAGAATGATGTCCGGAACCTTCCAGTAACGTTGCTGAAATTACAAAGTCGTCCTAATGTGATACGAAGACCATCTGCTGTACCACAACAAAGGGAAGGGCCTCGTTACAGGCAAGCTAGTCTTAATGTTAATAATTGTTTTGTGGCAAATAATTTTATGCACCAGTTGCACCGCACAACTCAAGTGCATTTTTAAATGGTATTTGTTGTTTTAGTAAATTGTACTACCTCCTTCCATGAAATTTGTTCCCTTTGGAATGGGCACAAGTTTTAAGAAAGAGTGGATAAAGTAGATAAAGTAAGGGTATTGTGGGGTCCATTTATAAATTATTGTCATGCTATAATCAAAAGACATAGTGTGAGAGAATTGTTTTATATATTGAATTAGGTTAAGAGTACACACATATATATATATATATATACAAGTGAATAGACTATTCTAATAAAGGCCCACTAAAGGCCCATCTATACTTATTATTCTAACACTCCCCCTCAAGCTAGAGCATAGATGTTAATCATGCCTAGCTTGTTACAAAGATAGTCAACTCTAATCCCATTAAGAGCCTTAGTGAAGATATCTCCTAATTGGTCTTCAGTCCTCATATAACCTGTCGAAATTAGGCCACGTTGAATCTTCTCACGAACAAAGTGACAGTCAATCTCAATATGTTTGGTCCGTTCGTGGAAGACCTGATTAGAGGCAATGTGAAGCGCAGCTTGATTATCACACCACAGTTTGACTGGTATTGAGATCTCTAAACCCACTTCATTTAGAAACTCATATACCCATACTATCTCACACACAGCTTTGGCCATAACTCTATATTCAGACTCTGCACTCGAACGTGAGACTATTTTTTGTTTCTTACTTTGCCACGAAATCAAATTTCCACCAAAGAAAACACAATATCCTGAAGTAGACCTTCGATCTTCCTTTGACCCTGCCCAATCAGCATCGGAAAAACATTCAACCTTTTCATGACCATGGTCACTATACGCTCCTTTCAAATAACACAAGATTTGCTCTACCGCCTTCCAGTGATCAACAGTTGGTGATGACATATATTGACTCACTACACTTATGGGGTAAGCAATATCTGGACGTGTCACCCTAAGATAATTCAACTTTCCAACCAACCTTCTGTATCTTTCGGGATCATCAAATAACACACCCTCTTTTGTAAGTTGCAAATTGGGAACCATTGGAGAGCTACATGGTTTAGCTCCCAGTTTTCCGGTTTTAGAAAGCAAATCGAGCACATACTTTCTTTGAGACAGGAAAATTCCCTTCTTACTCCTACTCACTTCAACACCAAGAAAATACTTAACTGTCCCCAAATCCTTGGTAGTAAACTGAGTAGGAAGGAAAGCTTTCAAAGATGCAATTCCTTTAACATCACTCCCAGTGATCACAATATCATCCACATACACAACCATCAAGATAATACCACCCTCAGAACGCATATGAAAAACAGAATCATCAGATTTGCTTTGCTTCATGCCAAACTTCTCAACAGCACGAGTAAAAATACCAAACCATGCACGAGGACTCTGTTTCAAACCATACAAAGACTTCTGAAGATAACATACCTTATGAGTCTCCCCCTGAGCAACAAAAACCGGTGGTTGCTCCATATAAATAAGATCAACAAGATCACCATGGAGAAAGGCATTCTTGATGTCCAACTGGTGTAAAGGCCAATGATGAGTAAAGCGCCATCGAAATCAAGAGCCTAATCGAGGTAAGTTTGGCAACAGGAGAAAATGTGTCAGAATAGTCAACACCATAAGTTTGAGCATAGCCTTTGGCAACAAGGCGAAGCCAACCGAGCCACGTAACCATCAAGATTAACTTTAACAAAGAAACACCCATTTGCGTACCAATAGGTCGCTTTATTTCTTGCGGAAAATCCACCAAAACCCAAGTGCCAAGAGTATCTAACGATTCATTTCCTCAATCATGGCATTACGCCAACCGGATGGGCCAAAGCTTCTTGAATCCAGTAGGAACATAGCCAGAGAAAGAAACAAAAGCTCGAGAGAAAGGGATAAGGATCATATGAAACAAAAAAAGAAAAATGGGATAAGTGCAAGAACGTTTATCTTTTCGAAGAGTAATGGGAAGATCATCACTTGGAGGAGGATCTGTTGACGAAGATATTGGCTCATCAGGACATGAAGCTGGCATATCGGGAACCAAATCAGCAGTAGCAGGAACAGGAGGTGGAGGACGACGAGAATACGTTTGTATGATAGGGTGGCGAGTGGAGTCGAATGGAGGTATCACCGAAGAGGAATCAGATATATCAAAAAGTTTGTATCCTCCCCCTCAGTGGGAGGAGGAGTGAAATGAGAGAATGGTGTATGCTCAGAAAAGACAACATCAGCAAGTACAAGATACTTGTTGAGACTAGGACAGAAACACCGATAACCCTTTTGCACCCTAGAATAACCCAAGAAAATGCACTTCAAAGATTTTGGATCTAATTTTGTGACCTGAGGCCGAACATCCCAAACAAAAAAAGTACAACCAAATATTCTAGGCTCAATAGGAAACAAGGACTTAGATGAAAATAGAACATGAAAATGAGTTTTACCACCAAGAACCGTAGAAGGCATGCGATTTATAAGAAAACAAGCAGTAGAAACAGCATCAGCCCAAAATGTTTTAGGTACTTGCATGGAAAATAACAAGGCTCTAGATGTTTCAAGAAGATGTCTATTCTTTCTCTCAGCCACACCATTTTGAGACGGTGTGTCAACAAATGATGTTTGGTGGAGAATGCCATTATGCAACATATAACAATGAAATGTTTCAGAGAGATACTCCTTAGCATATAATCAAAAGACATAGTGTGGGAGAATTGTTTTATATATTGAATTAGGTCAAGAGTACACATATATATATATATACAAGTGAATAGACTATTCTAATAAAGGCCCATCTATACTTATTATTTTAACAATTATAAATAAAGTGATTGTTTGTGAGTAAAGTCAAATGGCAGTTTGAGTAATTAAGTGGTGGTTGAAGGGTGAAAATAAATTGATTGTTTCCATTTTGGATGGAAATATGTTTGGTGGGTGGACAAATAAGGCATGTGAGAACAAAATTTGTGGACAAAGGGAGTATTAGTTGTTTTCATTGAACAACAGTAGTTGTGCACCAGTTGCACAGTGCAACTAGTGCACCTAAGTGTTACCCTTGTCTTGTCACTATCTTGATTGATCTCTTAATGTTGTTACTAAATTCAAGTGTCATTTCACGTTTTCCACACCAATCAGATAGATAGTATTCATTTCTTGTGGATTACGTTTTACATACATTGGTTTCACCTTTCCGTTTTAAACTTGAGTTCACATATTACTAATATCTTATTAGGGTTAATTGCACAAACCCTCTCGTGGTTCAGAAACGAAGTCCCCTTGTGGTTTGGAAATTGCACGAAATCCGCCCGTGGTATATTAAATAAAAGCTAACTTTCCCTTTTCTCCAGATGAGTTAACACTTTTATCTATTTCCTCTATTTCCTGTTATGTCCTTCATAGTATAGTTTCAACACTTCAGTTTAGAAAATAGAGGAAATAAATAACACTTCTAACTCGTCTCTGAAAACAGAAAAGAAGAGTTAATTTTATTTCAAAAACCACACAAGGGGATTTCGTGCAATTTCCAAACCACAAGGGGGTTTCGTGCAATAAACCCTATAAAAATATGATGCTTTATTCAAATTGTCTCAGTCTTGATTCTTCTGTGATCATATTTCTAAAATATGTGTGCTTGGCTTATAGATTGTGTTTTTCTATTAATGGAGGGAAATCCAAATATGGTCGCAGCATGGAGAGAATTAAAATATTTGATATGATTCTGATATAAATTGGTCTTGGTATGGAGAAAAATCCAGATATTAAGCTAAAAAAACTTCAGAATAGAGAACTTCAAGATTTTAATGCTAGGTGTTACGCCCTGTTTTCCAGTGTCAATGTAACCTCCCTACACACCTATATCCATCTTCTTAATGCTACCCTGAGCAGAAATATGATAGTTTTCTCCTGGTAAAATATAGTTTATAGATTTGATTACTTACCTTCTATATAAAGAATACAAAACTGCAAAGCTAGTATTTTAGAAGCAATGAATAATTTCGAAATATAGTCTAACATCCAAAAGCCAACCAAAAGGAATTAATAACTGTCCATCTTAGAGTTTTGGTCAGACTAGAGGTTTTCATTTTCTCGTGTTACTAACAGATTTATTTGTTAATGCCAGATATGCCCCATTTTAGTCATTTGAGGAAATATTTCAGTATTTTTATTTTTTTCTCTGTAGTATTATTATAGTGCCATCGATATTAAGAGCTGGAAGAAAAATTTAGCAATAACATTTTCAGGCTTTCTTCTTGACAGGGTGTGGCAGGATGTGCCCGTTCTTGTCATGGTCAGCATGCTTGCATACTTCTGCTTTCTTGAGCAGCTTCTGGTAATCCTCTTGTCTTTTCTGTTCATATTCTTATTCTTTACTAGTATTTCACCCGAGCGATGCTCGACATGTCTTATTTATTATATCATGTAATAAATTATAAATTTATAGAGCTCTAATCTAATTTAAGAAATATGACTCAAATAACGGATCCTCTACCGTAAAAATCTACTCCATTCCGTCAATTTTCTCAAATCCCAACCGTTTATCACAATCCATGACTCAAAATGGGCCACGTCTTCCTTTTTTCCTTTCAAACAAACTCACCAAAATAAAGGGAACATAAAAGGAATATATTTCACCTCCATTATTTCTCTTTCCCTGAAGCACTCTCCCAACATATCGCTTTTGGGTTTTTCAAATTCCAGCTGGGAAGAAAGGAAAGACAAACAATGGTTACGAAGCTTCCGTATATCGGAATTCTTGCGTGTTGAAACCAGTACTGAACTTTCAGATTCAAGCAATTCATTTTGCAAAAAATTAATCTATTTTCACTTATCGCTATTGTAAAATTAAACTCGATGAAATCGAGTGGTGGAGTTAGTTTTTGATGTATTTGAGTGACGGATATAATCTCCCGTGGAGATGAATGGCGGATGGAATTCCCGATCAGAATTGAGTGGGCAGATGCTTCACTAAAAATGATAGGAGGAAATGAAAGATTGGACACGTCTTGGGAAAATTGCTGGTTTAGAGAGAGAAATATTGGGTTGGACTTAAAATGAATATTTTGAGCCTTGGATTGTGGTTAACGGTTACTATATGAGAAAATCGAGGAAATGGAGGAAAATGTTATGGGAGAGGATTCAGAAAGAGGAGAGAGTGGAAAAAAATGAGCGGGAACAGTTTTACACAGACTATTTTGTTTTTATATATTTATAGATTTATTAATTAACTAATAACAATTCCAATTTTATTCTTATTTGCTTTAATAATAATTAGCAAATTGTTCTTAAAATATTTCGAAGTTGAATAGTAGGCAATATTTAAGATAATAAAAATAGAGCGATCATGTTCTTGTATGATGATTGATGCCTAAGTAGATTACACTTTCATCTTAAATCTTTTATTTATTTTGCTCATTATTCTTAATATCTTAATATCTCTCTGTAACAGGTGTCTGACATGGGACCTCGAGCTCTTGCCATCTCTTTGCCTTTCTCTTGTTTTTTAGGTCTCCTTTCGTCCATGATAGCTTCTACTATGGGTAAGTTCAGCAGTTTTCTTTTCGTTCACTAATATTTATCAATGGCTTTCTGGCAGATTACCTATTAATATTTAAGTAGGTCTCTTTTACACTAGTTATACGGTGCAACGGTACTACAAACTAATACTTTTCAGTGGAAACAACTAATACTGACCAACTAATATTGTTTAGTGACAACAACTAATACCATTTAAAAATGCATTTGAGTTGCACGGTGTACCCGGTGCATACAAGACTGTCTTAATTATTTTGTATGGATCTTTGTTTTGTAGTTCCTCATGGTAGCATATCAGTCATAAATCTGACCATACTACTTGAATTTTGTATGGTGATAATCTGACCCTATTATCAGTTCATAAATCTTATACTAATATTTATTTACTTGATTTATGAAATGCGATTATTACACTTTAAGAATAGTATGTATGTAGGATGTTCTCAATTTGCTCAGTGAAATTTCTGGTCCACAGCGACTGCGCTTGCAAATAATTGGAAACTCTTTAATGAGCCATGAAAGGACTGCACTGCAGAAAAAAAAAACAGAATCTCTGTAGAATAGGAAATTAGCTAAACTTAATCTCGTCTGGAAGAATAAAAGAACTTAAAAAAAAAAAAAAAAAAAACTGCATCCAGATTACCTGGCTGTAAAACAGGATTGTAGTTAAACAACAATATCGTTTAGTTTATTTACCTAGCAAATTGACCTTTCAAGCTTCAGATATTTGATAACCAGACATGTTAGTCTGGCTTCCATCAGTTTTTAGCTTAATTTATGCAAAAAAAAAAATTGATCGGGAATTTATGCACAGTTATTAAGTTAAAGGATTGAGCATTTCTGGCTGAGCTGATTTATTGTGTACTAAGCTAACTGATCTTAATTAGAATTCACGTTTATTTCTTTATATAAGGTTTTCTTTCTAGTTTTTTTTTTTTTTTTTTCTGCCGCCTTTTTAGCTACCCTAAAAGATAAATGTTGAGAGAAGAACTAGAACGGTTTCTGTTGATTTTGGCAGTGAGCAGGAATTACATATGGGCTTATGCTTCTTTCCAGTTTGCAATAGTCATCCTATTTGCCCATATATTTTATGCTGTGGTAAGAGTTGCTTCTTCTTCTCTCTTTACTTCTCTCATGACTTTGGCGTTTAGATGACGAAAGTTGTGTTTCTTGCTAAATATGAGTTGGAAGAGTTTATTTTTCCCCATAACTTGTCTATTGTCCAATTTTGATTACAAAATTCACCTTCCTGATGTAGTCCCAATATTAAATTAAAATTGTCGAAATTTGGCCCAAAATCGCCAAATATTGAAAACAACGCCATTTTATCTCACGAGAATGTCCAATTTTAGCCTCGTAACTTGTCTACTATCCAAATTTTGCCCCTAACTAAATCTTCACATGACATTCATGTTGCATAAAGCGACTACATTATCAATTTTTCACCCATTGGGGAAAAAACTTTTTTGGGACGAAAATTGAACTACGAACAAGTTATGAAACAAAAGTACTTTCTAACTCTGCTAAATATTGACACGCAGCTGAACGTGAACGCCATTCTTTCGGTGCTCCTTTCCTCTTTCACGGGCTTCGGTATAGCCATCAGCACGAATTCGCTTCTCGTAGAGTACCTAAGATGGAGAGCCAGCCGGCAAATGCACGAGAGTCATCATAATAATCCATCTCCACAAATGCAGCTCCCCCACGTGTGAATACCCAGTAAATTTAAGATATGAAGATGCCATTTTGAAAGTACATAATTTTTTTGCAGATGAGTACCACTCAATTTCTTAGCTCTATACCCACTGCAATTTATTCAGTAGTGCCAAGAGCTATCATGTTTCACTTTGTTGTCAGGATATGTTGTTACTACTGCACTCATTCACCTCTACTTCGTTTTGCAATAAATTTGGACATAATTGCAGTACATCACTTGAAATTTTTTATACTCCCTTAGTTTCGTAATGTGCGACTTTTAAGCGATTTGCAAAGAAATTTAAAATTTGGATAATTTTAACCTTAATACATTAAAGATGAGGAGAATTGAAGAATTTAAGGAGAGAATGTTTTATTACATTGGAAAGATAAGAGAGATGAATAACAAATAATTTTTTAATTAAAAAGGATTGAAGACTTAATATATGTTTATTTTGAGTTTTAGGTGGCTTTTAAAAACTGACTTTTAAAATTTTGATGTTTTTGGAATACTGGTGAATAATAGTTTCTCCGTCATAATTTAGATTGGTCATTTATTGTAGACACAAGTTTTAAAAGGTATTGCTTATTAGTATTAAATTATGTAAAGTGAGTTTGGTAGAGGGGTATGAATGTCAATTCAACTTTAAGAAAAGTGTTGTATATTAGTATTAAATTGTGTAAAATGAATTTAGTATGTGTAGTATAGTAACATGTGATGTAAATAAATATTTTAAGGTGGTATTGTTTTGTAAAGAAAATTGATTTATTTCCTGTTAAGGGAATGATCAATCTAAATTATTACGCTCATTTAAGAAATATGATCAATCTAAATTAGAACGGAGGGAGTTATATGTATGTTTCTTTTGTGTTTTTGAGTTGAGATTGATTTTACTTTTGTGTTAAATTAATGTGCAAGGGAATGATTATGTTATTATATTGCGGGAAAATTAAGTGAATTTTATGTCAAATCAATACGTAAGAGTTAATAATTTTATATTATTATATTAAGTGTGATTATAATAATTATATGATTGTTTAATTATTAGAGTATACTAGCACTCCGCGTCCTACGCGGGATTGAATATAATTTGTATATTATTAATTTTAGATTTTAAATACTTCAAACATTTAATTATTTTGGTTAATTCAATTATAGACGTAATTTTTATTTTCTAATATTGTATATGCATATTTCCATTCATTTCTTATTCTAAATTATAAGTTATGGAGTGTATTTAATATTATATATTCGTATAGAGAAGAATGGTATATGAAGGAAAGACGTAGATTGTGAAAGATCCCAAGAAATATCCTAGAAAATTGAATAGTATAAATTAAATTAGAGAAATGAATGTCGAGATTAAAAATTATACCATAAATAAGTCAAACTCATAAAATTTAACGGCATAGATGAATGAAGAAAAATGAATAATATAGATTTTGAAGATGAAGTATTATACCATAAATAACACTTCATAGAATATCATGATTTTAAAATAGATGATATATATAAGTAGGGGGTGATTCATAATTAGTGGTATTGATCGGGTTTTTTTTTGTTTTTGTTTTTTTTTTTTTTTTTAAACAGAGTTATAAAATTCAAAAGTAAAACTGAATTATAATTTTAAAATCCAAAACCAAGTTTACAAAACCCAAAGTAAACATAGCTTTAGGGAATTGAAATTTTGGGGATTGTACAAATTGGATATGTAGATTGTAGTAGCGGGGAAGGGGAAGGGGGGGGCAGCGAGTGATGGCAGACGAATTCAATAACTATTGGAATACAGAGGCACGTAAACACGTAATACATTCGCAGCGAAAATAAACAGTTCATCAACAACGAACACGTAATTGCATAATTGAATACGAATAGACATAAAGAGAAACCTTACAGTAAATCGTACGTAGTTTTCTCAACTATGGTATCCACATAATTCCCTTGCTCAGATCCGCACAGATTTGTCAGCGTTGAATACCAAAACGAATTTGCTAGGAAAATTCTAGCTAGAGTTTTTATGGAGAAACTAGGTTTCTTGTAGTAAATAATTAATCCCTAGGGTCCCATATATATAGGGGAATACCAACTTAAATCTTAAGCTATCTTTATTAGGAATATCTTTCCTAATCTTGCAAAACAAATCCAATATATATGTTTTTCCCTACATATATTTTCCTACAATAATATTCCATATATTATTTGGTATTCCTATTTAATTAAATCCAATTTAATTAAATAGTAATAATAATTAATTCTAAATTAATATATTATTAATTCTTCATAAATTAAATATTAAATATAATTTAATACTTAATCAACCAACTTTAATCTGATTAGGGAATTACTTGTTGTGTGACCCATAGGCCCTCATATATCGAGCGATTAGTCAAACTAAAGGTCTTAATTGAACCCTAGACAATAAATCAGACATTCTCAATATATGAGGTACGTTGCGAGAAACGTGCAACTACCTGTAATTTAAACATGGACTATTACGATAATTTCCTTCATTCACGAATACTTGATTAAGTCTTGAACATGATGAAGTGTCTATTCAAATAACTTAATCATATTGTCTCTAATCACTAATTGATCATGTATGTCACACTTAGTCACAAAGTCTAAGTTGACGTGCATCGGCATATGACTTAGATCCAATTATGATGAGAAGATGAGTACTCTCTCTAAATCCACTTTGAGGAAAGAATCATATTCTTGACTCAACTACCACGCACATGCATTTCGTGATGAACCCAATCCAAGCCATATCTACCCATGGAAGGATGCAAGCGTCGGTCATGATCAAAGTTCATCATTCCACACATGTCGTGCGTATTGACCTCAAGTCAAAAGAGTATCGCATCACTCTCACTAACCGACACACCCGTAGACACATATTGTGGAATTACATCAAACAGTTTCTCGGATGGGTATACTAATACCCTCTAAGGTATTTGTGCATCCATCATGAGATACCTAGTATCTCGTAGTAAGTGAGATCTTACTACACTCTCTAAGAGTATGATACAGATTGCACACCAATCTCAATTGCATCATCAATATCACATTCTTGATGATCCTTGATCGGGGCTATTTGAGAATCATGCTTAAGTCATCTGAGTTCTCACAATCTCAAATAACAACAATGATTCATGGGAACACAAATAAGAATAAATGCAAACAACCAAACATAATATTCAAACAAGTGTAACGCCATATATTTAATATTAAATAAATTGTGTTGGAACCACATATCCACAGGATGACCACCCACCGGGAGCACGACAGCTAGGGTCGCTGAGTGGCGAACATCATGGTGCACCAAGAGGTAACGACCCAACCTAGATCGGCGACCACCAGGGAGCAAAGCACAATCGCCTCAGTCGACAAACCCGGGTCGACCAACCAAGGTCGCCTGTGATAAGTATGGAAGAGATTCAGATAAAGATCGGATGTGGATATCTCGGGATTGGGCGCGGCAAGTGTATCCGGGAGCGGAGATCGCGGTCCCCAAAGATGGAAGTTTCCCCCGATCGCTTGAAGCTCTAGGAGGCCGGAATTTCCCGGCTCATAGGAGAATCTAACCTAGTCTTGTAGCCTATATATACATCGTATGATGCACATTGTAAAGGATCGAAAACTCTAGTACTTAGGCAGATATAATAATAATCTTCTGGCTTGGTATTGCCGCCAGACGTAGCCGAATTCCGGCGAACCGAGTCACCAAATCTTGTGTTCTTGTTTGCTTTTCCGTTGTTTACTTCAAGAGTGATTGTTTGTACATCGAAATATTTTTCGGTTACAACAATTTGGCACCGTCTGTGGAACGCTCTCTTTCAGACCCACAAATCTCTAAAAACTCACGAAGGACGATGGCGCAAAGCAAGAACCCGATCACCGGCTTTGAAACTGATCAACGCGATGGAATGGAGGCCTCCCTATCCTTGGAATCAATGCCCATCGATGCAGGCGAACAGAACTGGGGAGAAATCTTCAAAACCCCAGAAGAAATGAAGAACGCCTGGGCATACCTGCGCAAGCGAAATCTGAACTTTGACGAAGATGGCGACCAGCAGCCCATCGCCAAAGCTGCCCGTGCCGATGAGGCAACCAAAGGAAAGGCCTAACTAAGAGGGCAGTTCAGCCTCAATCAAGCGATGTCGGCCTCGAAGGCAAACCACTTCCCTAGGGGAAGAGCGAACAGGGTCCACCACCCCGACGGGCGATAGGAAGAGCCGCGATACAACTCGGTCTTCAACCAACTGGGGGGCAACCTGATCCAGAGGAGGCCGAATCCAAGGGAGGACAAAGCGAATTCCCACCACCTGATCATGGTCAAAGCTGGCGGCCACTAGAGGGAATTCAGGAATGAACCGCGTATCTCGACAATCAGCCGACTCAGCAGGCCCGACGACCAGATGCGAGAGGTGCAAGATGCCCGGTCCAATTAGCGAGATACCAAGATCGCCGCCTTGAGGCAGACAGTCCATGCCCTTCAGGAAAGAATGGACAACCAGCCCGACGCAAGCCAAGATCAACACGACATCAATTGATCGATATAATGGGGACTCCGACCCAAGGACCCACTTGCCCAAGTACAACTCATACATGACATCCGTAGGGGTTTTCGACGAGACCATGTGTCGACTCTTTCCCCTCACACTGAATAAGCAAGCACACAAGTGGTTCACCTCCATCTCCCCTCAGTCTATTGACTCTTTCGAGCAACTGGGATGGCTCTTCATGGGGCATTTCGCAGCCATAGCACCCAGGCCGGCAGGGAAGCAATGACTAGCGAATGTCGAGTAGGGTGAAGACGAGATGGACAGGGCTTACCTAGAAAGATTCGACCAGCTCATCCTAGAGGAGGAACTAGTGGGTGACGAGGCCAAGCTGTTGGGCGCCATTGCCGGACTGAAGAAAGAAACCAAGCTCTGGGGAATGTGACTGCCAACTACCCGGCGACCTACGCAGAATTCAGAACCCACATAAGTGACATCATCAACACCATGGAGCTCCTTGAGGCCAGGATGGGGGAAGGAAAGAAGGTAGCACCCCCCAAGACAAGCAGGAAGCCGGAGCAATACAAAACCCCAGTCAACTTCAAGCCTTTTGAGGACCCAGTGGCAGTCAAACTGATAGATGCTTTTGGCGTATTCCCCGGGTACATCTTTACTCAGATCAAGGATAAGCGGCTACTTGGGGAACCCCGATCCATAAAGAAGAGCGATGGCCGGCAAAGCCCCAGGAAATATTACCATTATCACGAGATGGTCGGCCATAATACCAGCGAGTGTCGCGACCTGTTGAAGCAGCTCTGGAAACTCTACAATGATGGAATGCTGCACGAACATGTCAGGCGACCGCAGCCCAAGGACAATCAAAGGTGCTATGATGCACCCCCGCAGCAAAACGAGGTCGCCAGGTAAGCTGAGGGACAAAAAGGTAGTCGACGAAGCACCTCCCATGCCAGAGCACAATGACGAAAGGGTAATCCACACCTTGTCACCGCTCGGGACAGTGGGCGGCCTCTTTGTGTCAACCTCGCTATCGAAAAAGGCACTAGAAGGCCTAGTTGAGGGAAATGGCCAACACGGTCCGACTATGTCTACCGGTGAACGCAACAGCACAAGAAGTCAACCGGATCCAGTTCGGAGAACAAGACAAGATGGGAATCGTCTACCCAAACACAGACCCTCTGGTCATCTCTGCCAAGATCATGGGGGTGACGGTCAAGCGACTACTGGTCGATAGCGGGGCATTCTGCAACATACTGTTCAAAAAGAATTTCGATGAGCTCGGCGACTATCACAGCTACCTCGAGCCAAGCGAACACCTGGTCAGAGGCTTAAGCGATGCCACAATAAAGCCTCAAGGAATCATCCGCTTAGCGGTGGAACTAGTCTCTTCTTTAGATAGGGACATTAGGGCAACAAAACTTTGTGATTTCCTTGTAATCGACTTACCGTCGACCTTTAACGGTTTCCTCGGCAGGCCATTTGATCATGAATTTGAGGCTGTGTCCTCAACCTACTATTTCTGTGTAAAATTCCCCACTTCAGATGGGGTGGTCGGCACCGTAAAGGGCGACCAACTTGATGCAAGAGGTTGTTCGATTTATACCCAGTCTTATTTAAATTATGTTCCAAACGCATACAACATGATACACGCAATCGAGCATAATGACCCGATACAAATCGATGACGATGGCCCAATCACCACTCAAATCGACCCTAATAAATGTTGGGATTATACTGGAAAGTATGCTTTTACTTTGTATAATCAAAACTGAATTTCGGACTTATTTACTGAAATAAATTGTTTATCACTGATGCTTTAAATATTATCGAATGTTACATATATTTACTGCATAACTGTTCAATAAATCGTATGTGTTACATTTTAATTAATTTAGTGATACCAGATTATAGAAGATTAAATTAACAGTCCTTTGTAACTAAAAGTACGCCATTCACGACCTAGATGGAAATGAACAATCCATCGTGAAAGGTTGAAATGTAAGGCTCATATTGGCTTGTCTTGACCAAGAGATTACACTAGTGCATGACTGATGCACTGAATAGGACCTACAGGAGGACAAATTCTTCAGAACTGAACAAGGAAGAATTAGACCTCAGTGGTTCGTTATTTCTTAATCTTCGTTCCTTAAATAGGATCACGTGTGATTGGTAACTATTGTTTTGACTTATCATGGGTAGAGAATCAACGAGATTCAATACTTTTTATCCTGGGCAATATTATTGGTCACCTGTGATTGCTAAGATTTAATACGGAGAATCGTGTGCAAGTACACTTGTTCGATTTTCCCCCTTGGGAGGTTCATAAGCTTTATCATACCAAATCTTGCAAGTGGAATTAGTTTTCGGTATGGATAATAATGTTGAACCGTTCCTTGACCAAGGACAAAATATATTAATTAACGGAAAGCTATTTCAGTGGCTTGAATTAATTAATGAGCTAGATAATCTTAAACACGGGAAATAATAACCGGGAGCCATATTGACTGTAATATGGGTTAAGATGGATAGTTCAATATTAATTATGTAGTGGGATTAATTAATATTTATGGGCTTGAATAATATTGTGGCTCAATATTGATAATTCAAGATCCATTGGAAGGTCCAATCTTAATTCTCCTAAAGGCCCTCTGAGTAGCCCAACAAATAGGCCAATAACTGAAAAAGGCGTTTAAAATAAAATAAATATTGTTGCTTATTTTTCCTCATTAAATTCGAAATTTATGGATAAAAGGGGAGAAAGATTTTCTTTGAATTTTGTTAAGGAATGAAGATATGTATTCTTGGAATACAAGATTATCTCATTAAATTCAAGAAATCTCCCACTTGGTTATCTATAAGAGAATTTCGAAAATTTTGATAAATTAAGGGCAAAAAAGATTTTCTTGATTTTCTTGAAAAGATATTATGGAAGATATGTATTTCTTGAAATACAAGAATATCTCATAAATTCAAGAAGATCCAAATCTTGGAATCTTGACCCATAATTTTCGAAATTATCCATAACAAAGAGTAGGTGAGATTTTGTGGAATATTATAATTATGGGAAAAAGAATATATGAGATATATTCAAGATTTCTTGGAGATCAAGAAAAGATTTTCCCACATTGTTTTTTTGCCACAATTTTCGACCACCTATGCTCTATAAATAGGGGATGACTCTTTCATTCCCATGTACAATTCCATGTGTTGGAAAAATTAGTAAATCCACAAAGGTGGTGCAACATAATTTTTTTTTCCTTTTGTTAATTGTTCACAAGTGTCCTACCACCGGATAGTCGAACAAGGATTAAGGGAATACTTGAGAAGTTCTTTTGGTTAGTCTAAATTAGCCAGATCACTGCCATCCCAAGAGGTACGTTCACGTAAACTCGTAGAATTCCGCATGCGTAGGATTTACGTGAATTAATTATATGCATGATATGTTGTTAAGATTATTATTTGAATTAATATAGGATTAATTCATGCTAGTAATAATTATAAGAATTAAATTTGTATTTAAATATTCACCCCGAATAGATCTGTGCAACTTATTACCCAACAAGCGCATCGAGAGCCACGGTTTGACTCTCAATTTTTAAATTGTAATTTAATTCGCTGACATTAAATTTGAAATTGGATAGTAGAATTGCTAGATCTATTTTGCAGGTATCCAATTGTCATGGAATTTAATGTGTTAATTTATGCATGCATATAAATTGTGATTTTTTAATTCGATTCGTTCGGATTCTTTTGCCTCGTGAGAAAATCCACGAGTAGATTAGGATTTGTTTGATTTGATCAATATAATAGACTAGTCTAGATCTAGGTTTATTTATTTTTTGTAAATAAATTGTAACCGGATAAAAAATGAAGACGGAGACGAATAATTAAAGGATAAAATCCAGAACCGGGCGTAGGCGGCGTGCGTCGCGCGAAACGTGCCAAGGGAGGCACGCGGGTGATGCGGACGCGTGCAGGCACGCACGGGCGCAGGGAGAGACCGAGGCAGCCACAAGCGAGACAAGCAAGACGGGCGGGGCTGGCTTAGGCGACGCGTACCGACTATACGCGAATGGGCCGGCGGACGGAGGCAGATTTGACGCGGGCGCTGCGTCCGGTGCGCTGCGAAGACGCGGCGGGGCCGCCGGTTTTTTTGGCGGGCGGGCGAGGCGGCGTAATGCACGCTGCACGCTGCTACGCAGAGGAGCCGCCGCTGACTATGCCGAAGTCGCGGTTGAGGATCAACCGGCGGGCGGCTCGCCGAGCTCACGAGGATGCCGAGGCTGACTTGGGCAAGTGGCCGGCCAGATGCGGGTGTGCATCCCGGCTGTGAGCTACTTGGCGTGGCGTTTCGAGACGGAGTATTCTTTTCGAGACGATCGAGTGGGAGAAATTCAAGACGGCGTTTCTTGAAGATCAAGCCAAGAAAAATCAAACCATGGCAATTGGATAATTTGTGTCCAATATGTTTATTTTTCTGCTTTGCTTGATTTACTATTGAGTTATCTTATGCTTTATTTAATTTGTTTAAATGTGTTTGCATGAGAGTTGCCCAATAAAAAAATTTCACCTTCAAAAAAATTACTAAGTATGTTTAAACAATTAATTGACAATTTTATTCCGGATAATAAAATTGAATTAATTTTGACCTCCATGATTTATTTATTTGTGAATTCTTTTGGAGAAATTCCCCCCACGGGACGGTCAAAAGATAGCTTTCACATGAATAAATTCCAAATGGATGATTGTGGGTTATTACTAGTGGCGACGATGACCCTCCCCATGAGGCTCGTTCAATACGAAATAATAATCCTGTATTTAATCATGGTTATTACTTAGGTATAAAATTGATATGCATATACTTCCCCGAAGCCCCTGTCAATTTTATATTGGTCAAGTGGGAGCCAACTATTAATCTGGATATTAAAGGTTTGTAAATCGTTTTTGTTTGTAACTCGTTTGAATGTGTTTAAATAATGACCCACCCCACGTGGCTTATTTAAACTGTTTTGAGATGTTGGCTGATGCATGTTCATATTTTTTTTTAGATTTTAATATGATGCATGTGATCAAACCTTGTGATATATTTGTGCTTATGCATATTATTGTTTATTTCAGTTCATCATGTCGCAACCTTTTAATCCACTATTCAATATACTTAAAGACAATTTGCTTACTGGTGAAAACTTTTTTGATTGAAATCGAAAACTTACTATTGTCCTCACTGCACAAAGCCATAACTGGGTTCTCACTACACCTAAACCGGAAAAGCCAAAAGATGAGTCCACTAAAAACGCGTTTAGAAAGAAAGAGTATGTTGATCGAGCTGTTCCAACGAAATGTCAAAGTGTACCATCTTGGCTTCTATGTCAGATGTGTTGCAACACCAACACCAGAACGTTGAGACCGCTGCAGACATCATGACTAGTCTTAAAGCGATGTTTCAACATCAGAACTGTGTGGCACGTCAGATCACCATGAAGGGACTTGCTCTCTATGAAAATGGTGGTGGGAATGCCCGTAAGGGAGCACGTTCTCCAGATGATGGCTCACCTTAACAAACTTGAGGTACTTGGCGCTGAATACGATATCGAGACCCAAATCGATTTCGTGCTCCACTCTCTGCCGAAAAGTTTTGAACAGTTCAGGCTGAACTACCAGATGAATAATCAGAAGTTCTCGATGCCTGATCTGATGCAAGCTTTAGTCTCGGCGGAGGCGATATTGGGGCAAAAGAGCCAAGCCTTGGTGGCAAATGGACCTTCTTCTTCTTCTATGCCAAGGGGTGGTAAGAACAAGAAAAGGGACAAAGGCCACAAGCAAGTGAACTCAAGTGTTGCCAATGGTAAAGAAAGGGTGAAGAAGGGTGGAGGTGTGAACAAGCCAGCTAAGGGGAAGTGCTTCAACTGCGGTGAAAAAGGACATTGGAGGTCAGCCTGTTCCAAACCCAAAAGGAATGGAAAGAAAGGTAATTCTCACGCACTAGTTGTTGAAACTTGTTTAGCGGTGTATGCCTCCCATTTATGGGTGGTGGATACGGGATCCACTGATCATGTTTGTTTCACATTACAGGGGTTCAAGCGGACCCGGTAACTTAGTGGGAGTGAGATCCTCATCACACTGGGCGATGATACGAGAGTGGCAGCTGAAGAAGTGGGAGAAGTGCACCTATCTTTTGAAGACAGAGTTTTAATTTTAAGAGATGTTCTTTACGTTCCGAATTTTAGAAAGAATTTAATTTCAGTTTCTAAACTTTTTCATGATGAATATTCGGTTACTTTTAATAAAGTTGGTACCATTTCTCTTTTTGATAAATTTACCTATCATGGAACGTTGTCGAATAATCTCTATACAATTAACTGTGCACACCACTCACGAAATGCATCCTATAACACATCAACTGTTTACGAGAAAAGAAAATGTTCATCAGACGTGAACGAAACACTTCTATGGCATCTGAGATTAGGTCATATAAATCCAAAGAGGATCCAAAGGTTAGTAAAAGACGATTCACTAGAGTTTCTCCAAGTTGAACCAATTCCAACCTGCGAATCATGTTTGGAAGGTAAGATGACCAAGAGGGCATTTGGAGCCAAGGGGAATAGAGCCAAAGAAGTGTTAGATATCGTTCACATAGATGTATGTGGTCCAATGTCAACCAAAGCAAGAGGATGTTATGAGTATTTTGTCACTTTTATTGATGATTACTCAAGGTACGGTTATATTTTCCTTATGAAGCATAAATCTGAGACCTTTGAGAAATTCAAAGAATTTAAGGCTCAAGCAGAGAATCATAGGGAAAAACGTATCAAGTCTCTACGATCTTATCGTGGAGGCGAATACCTCAGCGATGAGTTTTTGAACTACTTATCTGATGAAGGGATTGCATCCCAGCTCACTGCACCCCTCAACAAAACGGGGTTGAAGAGCGAAGAAACAGAACTCTTTTGGAAATGGTTAGATCTATGATGAGTTATGCGGATCTTCCCAAGTCGTTCTGGGGTCATGCCTTGGAAACAACAGCTTACATTCTGAACTTGGTGCCATCCAAATCGGTTCCCAAAACTCCCAAAGAATTGTGGACCGGGCGCAAGCCTAGTATGAGACACATGAGAATTTGGGGGTGTTCGGCCTCGTGTTGGACAAGGAAGCTGGAAAATTGGATCCTCAATCAGAATTAAGGTTGTTTGTGGGATACCCCGAGGGAACAAAAGGGTGTATGTTCTATGGTCCTGAAGATCAAAAGGTGGTAATAAGCACCCACTTTAGATTTTTGAAAGAAGACTATATGAACGAAAGAAGACCCAGAAGTGAGATTACCTTAAATGAGCTAAGGGGGCTAACCTCAATGCCAACTGTACTAGATGATATACCAAATGACACACTTACACAACCGGAACCTCGTCGTAGTGGGAGGGTTGTGAAACAACCCGAGAGATTCATGGGAATAGGAGAGTCCTCGGACTTGATTCCCGGACAAGATGAATCAGACCCATGGACATATGACGAGGCAATCCAAGATAAGGATGCAGATTCTTGGCAAACAGCAATGAAAGCCGAAATGGGTTCTATGTTTCATAACAGAGTGTGGGAGCTAGGGGTGGACGAAATACCTAAAATACCGGTATACCACACTTACCGTACCGAAAAATATCAATTTTATCGAAATTTTCTGTACGGTATGGTACCATACCAAAAATTTCGGTACGGTATCGGTATGGAAATATAAAAATTTGATATACCAAAGATATCTAAATTATTAATTTAATATCGAAATATTTTCAATATACCAAAAATAATTTGGTATACCTTAGATATCTTAAAATACCGATTAATTCATTTTTTTTTTAATAAATATTTTCTTTTACACCACATTTCTAAATAAGCTAAATCCTAATTCCTAAATATCAGCCACACGGCCCACACCACATTTCAATTGTGAAAAATTCCCAAACCCTGAAGGCCTCGTCGTCGCCACTGAGAGCCTGAGACCAAAGCCGCCTTCGATCCTCCTCCCCATCACCGCCATCGCTCCGCCACCCCATTGTCGTCATCGCCCCGTCTCCCCCATCGCCTTTGTCGCCCCGCCTCCCCATCACCTTAAATCGCCCATCGCCATTTGTTGTCCCTATCTCCCCATCGCCTTAAATGCCCCCATCGTTGTTGTCGTCATCACCCCGTCTCCCTGTTGTCATCATCGCCCCGTCTCCCCCATCGCCTTCGTCCCGTCTCCCTATTATCCAACAGAGAATCTTTTTCAGGTAATTAAATATTGTGATAATTTGTGCTTTTTTTCTTTAGAAATTCATACATCTTTGCAATACCATTTGTGGATGGAAGGAATGTGAGGGAGAGGAAGAAGAGGTGATAGTAGGACACCATTTGTGCATGTTAGTGTGAAAAAACAGGGGTGTGTTGAGAGCGTTTTTGAAGCGTGGTGTGAGATTAATTTGATTTGAAATTTTGGGTCGCTTATTATAACGACAGTCAACGCTCGAGTTTTTGTAAATTAAGCTTAGACGACTTAGTGATGCATGTAATTGACGGCTGCTGTGAGTCTGTGACTATTCTTTTGTGTATTTTGGTACCATTTGAATGATTCAAATTGTACACATACATTAGCGAGTGCTATAGCCTCAACTTTCATGAATTGCCTTGTTGCCCACCTTGGATATTTATTGCCCATCTCTATCCTTCTAGTTTCTGTCACAAATTCATTAATATTCATTTTGATGTTATTTTGTACACACATTGTGTATTATGAAATTAAGTAGAAGATTAAGTATAATTCATAAATATATTTAGACAACAACTTATTTACTTGAAAAGCAAAGAAAACAAATTTTGACGGAAGTTGTAAAAGATTGTGGAAGGCTGCCAGTAAATGGTATGAAAATGTTTGATTGTATATGTTGATATTAATAATAGGACTAAGATTTTCCTAATTCTCTACACCTTTACGTACGCAGGAGTTAATTAGTTAGTTAAAGACACCTTATTTTATAGAACTTTGAATTCGTTGTCATATATTATACTAATATGTGTTTTTTTTAGAATGGAATCTGAAGCTTCTCATTCAATGTCAAATCCATCCCACACACCGGACACAATTGATAGTGAAACACATGATGCAGGACCAAGTCGCAAACGAGCAAGAAAAGATTCGCCAAAACCTCCCAAAGTTCCCAAAAAGAGGAGTATATATTGGCAGCATTGTACAGAAGGGACTCGGATAGTGGATGGGGTCCTACAATCAATCGAGATTTGCGACCATTGTGAATTAGAAATCCCAGTGACGGGTGGAAGTACTAGTGGGTTAAAAAACCACTTAGAGAACAGGTGCATCAAATGTCCACTATACGTGGGGAGTACAAGAGACAAAAGTCAGCCTACGTTGACAAATGAGACTATGGGGCAAGGAGGTGCTTTAATTCCACACACTTTTAATCAAAAGCGTTGTGAATTAAAAGTTGTTGAATATGTGATCAAGGATGAAGTGTCCTTTCGGGCCGTTGAATGGGATGGGTTCGTAAGTCTTGTGCATGAATTACAACCGAGATTCAATATCCCCGGTCGAAAGAAAATTGCAGGTATGATTTACGATCTATTCTTAGAGGAGAAAGCTAGGATACAACTTGCAATTAGTGGCCAAAGTGTGAGTATCACCACTGATACTTGGACTTCGATTCAAAATATAAATTACATGGTTATCACAGCTCACTTTTTAGTTAGTGAGTGGAAATTGCATAAAAGGATCATAAATTTCACAAAAATTGATAGTCATGTTGGGGAAGAAATTGGTAAATTGGTTGAGATTTGTTTGAGAGGGTGGGGGATAGAAAAAGTTTTTTCAATAGTAGTCGATAATGCTTCTTCTAATAATACTGCTATTGATTACTTGAAAAAAAGAATGAGAAGTGAAAACATGTTGATGTTTGATGGGAAATACTTGCACTTGAGGTGTTCATGTCATATACTTAACTTAATTGTTAAGGATGGTTTGAAAGAGCTTAGTGCATCAATTAAATCCATAAGTAATGCAGTTAATCCTATTCATTCTTCCCCCCCGAGATTGAATAAATTTAGGGAGTTTGCTGTGCTTGCCAAGTTTCCTAGAACGTCAACAGTGCCTATGGATGTCAAGACTAGATGGAATTCAACATATAAAATGCTTGATATTGCAATGAAGTACATAAGGGTGTTCGAAAGGATGGCTGAAGAATGGGCGCCTTTCACGAACTATTTTCGTGAAAAGAATGAAAAGGGCAAAGAAAGGAAAGGACCTCCAAGTAAGGAGGATTGGGAGAGTACAAACGTTTTTATACACTTTCTGAAGAAGTTTTATGATGCCACTTTAGAGCTAAGTGCATCAAAAACTCCGACTTCTCAATTGATGTATCAAACAATGATTGCATTACAACTTGAGATTGATAAAAAGAGCGATGATCCTTCTGATCCAATTCTTCAAAAGGTTGCAAGTGCAATGAAGATTAAATTTGATAAGTACTGGGGGAATTGGGAGAGTATGAATCCTTTGATTTTTATTGCCAATGTTTTGGACCCAAGAAACAAACTTCAGGTTATCAAAGTCAAAGATCAAAAAATTGGGAGGTACTTACGAGAAGATCCAAGAAGTCATTGGTGTGACTAAAAAGAATTTGGTAACTTTGTGGACAGAGTATAAGGGGATAAATGATACTTTTCTTGTTGAGAGGCAAAGTGCGGAAATGGAGTGTGGTGGTAGAAATGGTGCTAGTGGCAGCGGCGACGGTGGTCTTTTCGATGAGTTGTTCGATGATGTGGAAGCACAAAATGAAGAAGAACAACTTCAAGAGATATCTAATGAAGTGGATAAGTACCTAGCCGATGAGATTGAAAAACGCTCTAATCCGTCTTTCAATCTTTTGGAGTGGTGGAAGGGAAGTGAAACTAGGTACCCAGTCCTTTCAATTATTGCGAAAGATATTTTTGCAATTCCAAGCTCAACTGTCGCTAGCGAGTCCGCTTTTAGTTTGGGAAAGAGGGTTGTGGATCCTTTTAGGAGTAGTTTGAGTTCTAAAATGGTAGAAGCATTGGTGTGCACTAGTGATTGGCTAAGAGCAGATGCGATGACCTTTTATAAGGATCCAACCGATGATGACCTTGAATTATTCAAGGAAATTGAAGAAATTGAAAAGGGTTAGACTTTTTTTAATGTTTACTTAAGTTTAAATTTTAAAATCATTTTTATTTGTTAATCTAATGTGAAGTCTATTAATCTATTAATAATTTTTTATTCCTCTTTTACAGCTCCAAAAGTCAGTCATGATTTTTCTCTCTCTCTCACCTCGTCCACGGAGAACTCACGTCCCTAACAAACCTCAAAGTCTTGTAAGTGATTATTTTCAATTTTTTGTGATCACGAATGAAGGTTATTATGTATGGTTTCATGATATAGTGATAATTTCAAGAATAAATGTTCTTATGTATAATTCCTTAATGCAGTGATATCTCCAAAAATGAAGTTTGTGGAACTATACCAGTTGATGGCCCATTTCAATTGTCTCATATCGAATGGTATTCTCCTAATTTATCTTGGTACACTATAAAACTCAATACTGCATACTGATTATTGATCTGAGATTTCGTCTTTGGCTTAAATTTTGATTCCTTGATTTTCATTTAATTGCTTAAATTCTTGTGTTTTGCAGGCTTCTTGAGATTTTGAACTTCAAAAGTGATGAGGATTTTTATTTTCAATCATGATTTGTTTTATTTTAGTACTGAAACATATTGAGTGTCTTTTAATATTTGTTGTGTTGAACTATTGAAACTTATTTTGTTGTGTTGGATTGTTGAAATTTATATTTTGTGTTGGACTGATGAGTGATGAATACTTAAATCTTATTCTGTGATCAAATATTTTTTTCATAAAAAATACAGGTTATTTAAAAAATAATTTTGACAGGAACGGTATGCCGAAATTTCGGTACAAAATGGTATTATCGGTATGCTGAAATTTCAAAATTTTGGTACGAAACAGTATTATTGGTATGCCAAAATTTCGGTACGAAACGGTATACCGATAATTCGGTATGGCACGATATATGTCAAAAATTTGGTATGGCACGGTATACCGAAATATCGGTACGTTATCGGTATCAATATTGACATACCAAAAATTTCGTATACCGAAATTTCTGTATACCGAAATTTTCGGTATGAGAACGGTATGATATTTTTCGGTATCAAAAATTTCGGTACGGTAACGGTATGGCGAGAAAATTTTTGGTATGCCGTACCGTCCACCCCTAGTGGGAGCTAATCGAACCACTTAATGGGGTCAAACCCATTGGTTGCAAGTGGGTGTATAAGAGAAAAAGAGGACCGAACGGAAAGGTGGAAACCTTCAAAGCAAGACTAGTGGCGAAAGGTTATACTCAGAAAGAAGGGATCGATTATGAGGAAACTTTTTCGCCCATAGCCATGCTTAAGTCCATCCGAATTCTCTTATCGATTGCTGCGCATCTCGACTTTGAAATCTGGCAGATGGATGTCAAGACAACTTTCCTTAACTGAAGTCTTGATGAAGAGATCTATATGCAACAACCCCAAGGCTTCATTGAAAAAGGCCAAGAACACCTAGTTTGTAAGCTCATGAAGTCCATTTACGGACTCAAACAGGCATCTAGAGCTTGGAACCAATGTTTTGATCATGTTATAAAGTCTTATGGGTTCGATCAAAACGAGTTCGAAAGTTGTGTATACAAAAAGCATGTCGGAACTGCATTGGTATTCTTAGTACTATACGTAGACGACATTCTGATCATCGGGAACGATGTAAAGGTGTTATCAAACGTAAGGGCATGGCTTTCAAAACAGTTTAATATGAAGGACTTAGGGGAAGCCGCACACATCCTTGGGATCAAGATCACTCGAGATCGCAAGAAAAGGATGATAGGCTTATCGCAAGCTTCATACATAGACACTGTCTTGAAAAGATTCAGCATGCAAGATTCCAAGAAAGGCTTCGTACCTTTCAGACATGGAATCCATCTATCCAAGAAAATGTGCCCTAAGACGCAAAAGGAGATAGATGACATGAGAGGCATTCCTTATGCTTCGACTGTCGGAAGCCTTATGTATGCAATGCTGTGTACGAGACCGGATATCTGCTTTGCCATTGGCATGGTGGCAAGATATCAAAGTAACCCGAGGAAAGAGCATTGGACGGCAGTTAAAAATATTATGAAGTATCTGAAAAGAACTCGTGATAGAATGTTGATTTATCAGTCAGATAGTCCAATCCCCATCGGCTACACGGACTCGGATTTCCAATCAGGCATAGACTCCAGAAAATCTACCTCCGGTAGTGTGTTTTGCATGGGGGGAGGAGCCGTGACATGGAGAAGCATCAAGCAGAAATGCGTCACAGATTCTACCATGGAAGCCGAATATGTAGCTGCTTGCGAGGCAGCGAAAGAAGCGGTTTGGCTCAAGAACTTCCTAGTGGACCTGGATGTGGTTCCGAATTTGCCCAGCAGAATCACTGTTTATTGTGATAATGCCGGAGCAGTTGCAAATTCAAGGAAACCACGAGCCCACAAAGCCAACAAACACATTGAAAGGAAATACCACCTTATACGAGATATCGTTAAGAGAGGAGATATAGATGTGGCAAAGATAGCGTCTGAAGACAACCTAGCAGATCCATTCACAAAGGGTCTGCCTCTGAATACATTCGAGAGACATGTGGAAGGAATGAGTGTCAAGACTAGGGCTGGAGGAAATACCAAAAATACCGGTATACCGCACTTACCGTACCGAAAAATATCGAATTTATCAAAATTTTTGGTATACCGAAATTTTCGGTACGGTAACGGTATATGAATATAGAAATTTCGGTATACCGCGATATACCGAAAATTATTGAATTTCATATATTTTTTTTAAAAATAAATAATAATTATATTATATATATATTATATATATACACTCTTAACACATAATTTCACAAAAATGAAACCCTAAACATTTTGGGGCGCCGTTTCTTCTCCCCTTCGGCCTTCTCCCTTTCTCCCCTTCTCACCCGTCTCCCCGACACCGTCTCCCACAACTCCGTCTACATCCCCACTCCCACTCGACTCACATACCTTTCTCTCCTCCCCCATTTGTCACCCCCCTCCTCCCTCTCACCATTTATCGCCCCCTCCTTATCACCGTTGTCGCCCCTCCTCCCTCCCGCCGCTGTCGTCTCGCTTCCCTCTCGCAGCCGTCGCCCAGCCTCCCTCACGCCACCCGCTCTCTTCCTCCATTTCCAGTTTATTCAATCGGCCGCCGCCTCCACGACGCCGTCGCCCAAGCCAAGCCATCCACCACGTGACCACGCCGTCGCCCCAAGCTGCCACCTCGGCTCCCCTCGCCCGCTTGTTATTTCTTTCAATTTTGGATAATTTTCAATTTTTGATAATTCTTTATTGTTTTTTGTGATTATGTCTTTATGTTGTATTTGTGATTAGTTATTAGGTTTTGGTGTTTCTGGTAATGTGTCTTTATGCCTTTATGTTGTGTTTATGTCTTGAGTTTCTAGGAAATTGCTTAAAAATCAAAAGAATTGAATCTTAAACTCCAAATATGTCAAGACTCAAGATAGAGAAAAAAATTAAATTTTTGAGGGAGGTTCGAGAATTTCGGTATACCGTTCTCATACCAAAAATTTTGGATACCGAAATTTTTGGTATGAGAACGGTATGATATTTTTTTCGATATCGAAAAATTTCGCACGGAATTCGGTATGGAGAAAAAATTTTCGGTATGCCGTACCGTCCACCCCTAGTCAAGACTGTTGCCAATCTTCTTTGAGTATAAGTGGGAGAAATTATTAGGTTCGTGTAGGTGACATTAGATGTCACAGACTACACGAGACATGTTTGTAGTATACTTAAAAGCAGACTTTGAGTATAAGTGGGAGATTGTTGGGATTATACTGGAAAGTATGCTTTTACTTTGTATAATCAAAATTGAATTTCGGACTTATTTACTGAAATAAATTGTTTATCACTGATGCTTTAAATATTATCGAATGTTACATATATTTATTGCATAACTGCTTCAATAAATCGTCGTGTTACATTGTAGTTAATTTAGTGATACCGGATCACGAAAGATTAAATTAATCCCCTTGTAATTAAAAAGTCGCCATTCACGACCTAGATGGAAATGAATAATCCATCGTGAAAGGTTGAAGTGTAAGGCTCGATTGACTTGTCTTGACCAAGAGATTACACTAGTCCATGATCGATGCAATTTGAATAGGACCTCTGAGGGAGGACAAATTCTTGAGAATCGAACAAGGAAGAATTAGACCTCGAGGTTCTTTATTTCTTAATCTTCGTTCCTTAAATAGGATCACATGTGATTGGTAACTATTGCTTTGACTTATCATGGGTAGAGAATCAACGAGATTCAATACTTTTTATCTTGGGCAATATTATTGGTCACATGTGATTGCTAAGATTTAATACGGAGAATCGTGTGCAAGTACGCTTGTTCGATTTGCCCCCTTGGGAGGTTCATAAGCTTTATCATACCAAATCTTGCAAGTGAAATTAGTTTCCGGTATGGATAATAATGTTGAACCGTTTCTTGACCAAGGATAAAAGATATTAATTAACGGAAAGCTATTTCAGTGGCTTGAATTAATTAATGGGCTAGATAATCTTAAACATGGGAAATAATAATCGGGAGCCATATTGACTGTAATATGTGTTAAGATGGATAGTGCAATATTAATTATGTAGTGGGATTAATTAATATTTATGGGCTTGAATAATATTGTGGCTCAATATTGATAATTCAAGATCCATTGGAAGGTCCAATCTTAATTCTCCTAAAGGCCCCCTGAGTAGCCCAACATATAGTCCAATAACTAAAAAGGTGTTTAAAATAAAATAAATATTGTTTCTTATTTTTCCTCATTAAATTCGATATTTATGGATAAAAGGGGAGAAAGATTTTCTTTGAATTTTGTTATGGAATGAAGATATGTATTCTTGGAATACAAGATTATCTCATTAAATTCAAGAAATCTCCCACTTGGTTATCTATAAGAGAATTTCGAAATTTTTGATAAATTAAGGGCAAGAAAGATTTTCTTGATTTTCTTGAAAATATATTATGGAAGATATGTATTTCTTGAAATACAAGAATATCTCATAAATTCAAGAAGATCCAAATCTTGGAATCTTGACCCACAATTTTCGAAATTATCCATAACAAAGAGTAGGTGGGATTTTGTGGAATATTATAATTATGGGAAAAATAATATAGGAGATATATTCAAGATTTCTTGGAGATCAAGAAAAGATTTTCCCACATTAATTTTTTGCCACAATTTTCGATCACCTATGCTTTATAAATAGGGGATGACTCTTTCATTCCCATGTACAATTCCATGTGTTGGAAAAATTAGTAAATCCACAAAGGTGGTGCAACATAATTTTTTTTCCTTTTGTTAATTGTTCACAAGTGTCCTACCACCGGATAGTCGAACAGGGATTAAGGAAATACTTGGGAAGTTCTTTTGGTTAGTCTAAATCAGCCATATCACTGCCATCCCAAGAGGTACATTCACGTAAACTCGTAGAATTCCGCATGCGTAGAATTTACATGAATTAATTATATGCATGATATGTTGTTAAGATTATTATTTGAATTAATATAGGATTAATTCATGCTAGTAATAATTATAAGAATTAAATTTGTATTTAAATATTCACCCCGAATAGATCTGTGCAACTTATTACCCAACAATAAAATGAGGTCCCAAGTCGACCATGACCTAGAGCCAAGATTGGGTCCTAAAACAAGAAAATTCATCATCCAAGAGGCAATCAACGACCCGAGAGGAAATCAACAATGAGATACTCCGGACGAGGAACTCGAGAAGGTCATGGTAGATCTAGCCCGCCAAGACTTGTAAGTGATAATCGGCACCAAGATCTCTCCGGAACTACAGGGGTAGTTAATCGACTTCCTCATAAGTAACATGGATGTCTTCGCCTAGTCGCACAAAGATATGGTAGGCATCGACCCCTAAGTCTCCTGTTGGTGGGAAATTTGTAGTTTTGATGAAAGTTCAAAAACAGATTGTAATAAGACCAATCAGACCTGTTAGCTGACTGATGAATTAAATATCAGATAGGATGACCAGCTGAAATGTATAGACAACTGATGTAATAAATAGGTCACATATTGAGGGGGAACTCAATATTTATAGGTTAAGTCTTGAAGACAAGTCAGAAGATCAGACGAGTCAGAAGATCAGACGAGGTAGATAGTCAGATGATCAGGTGAAGACATAAAGGTGAAGAATCAGAAGACCTGAAGATCAGATGACTACCAGAAGAACAAGACCAGAAGACCCACATCAGAAGAATGAAGAAGAGTCTGCTAAGTTGTACTAAGACAACTTGCACCAGATGACTCAATCAGGTAGACTGATCAGGTTTTATCTGATCAGGCCAGCTCATATCAGGTGACAACTGGAGGTTCACCAGATCATACGAGTTAATCAAACAAGAAGAATGTCAATCTTAGTTGGTAAAGCAAACACTAAAAAAGTGTACTTGTTAACCAATGAGAACAAGACACGTATGTACGGAGCTGACAAAGCGGGATTCGACGGATCAGAGTCAAACGGCTAGAAAGAACAAACATACATGCTTTCGGCCATGCCGCCTCTATGCACGTCACATTGGCCTGCAATTCTACCTAAAATAGCCTGAAATTCAAATTGCTCTCCAACGGCTCTTTGATTTCAAGGTCTATAAATATGGGATCAACCTTCATAGTAAGGTTACGGAAATTATTATCAAGCTCAAGTTCAAGCAAAATTTCCACACGAAGAACACAACTCAAGATTCATTCTAAGTGTTCATCCCATAAAAATCTTAGCATAGAATTCTTATCCTTTAGCTTTAGGCTACTCAAATACTATGATAGAATTCCAGTTGTAACACAACAAATCTTATACCCAAACCAAAAAAGTTAGGTTAAGTTTGTTTAGCAAGATTTCAGACTAGGGTTTCTAGTTTCTGATTTCTGGGATTGGTTGAGTGAGAACTCTTGAAACATATGTTGTACTGTGTTGGACTAACACATTAAACTAAGTCCAGTGGATTAAGTTGGTGCCCCTGCTGATAGGGAAGAGTGGACGTAGGACAGGTTGTCCGAACCACTATAAAAATCTGGTGTGCATTATCTGATTTACCTGCTTTACACTTTGCACACTACTTGTTTCTGTATTACATGCATATTCTGAGTCTGGAACAGATTTGCATCAAGCAAATGATCTGATCAGTTTGATACTTTGTCATCTGATTTAAAACAGATAACTTAGAATTCTAATTTAACAAATCTGGTTTTTCACACGGGTAAAACTTAGCTTCCGCACGTCAGTTAAACTGATAGACACCGAACTGATCTTCCCTTAGGCGATCAGAAAGTTGGATATCAGTCTAAACTGATTCACTCGCACTCTGATCAGGCATACTTGCCATTCACACCTGATCTCACGCAAAAGTTTTTCAGAAGTCTATTCACCCCTCCCCTCTAGACTTCTGCCCTCACGAAAACCCGTTCGGGACCTACAAGTGGTATCAGAGCAGTGGTTCTACAGACCACTGGCTTTGATTATCAGGGGTTCTTGAGGAAGAACCATTGTTGTCACTTGAACAGATCTTGAAAAACCTATTTTTAAAGCTCATCTGTTTTCAAAACTCACATTCAGCATGGATAATACTTCGGGTATGTATCATGATCTGCCTAAGTTCTCTATTGATGAGTATGCTGACTGGACCATACTCATGAGCAACCATCTGGGTGCGATCAGCAACAAAATGCTGGAAGTTCTTGAACAAGGACTTATCATCATCTATTACAATAACCCAGTTGAAGGAGGTGATCCAGAATATCCAACTGGAGCCAGAATCAGAAATAGTCCTTCACTGATGGATGCTGAGGAAAGAAAACTGTCCAATCTGGATACTGTAGCAGACGATGGACAAGATAACACGTGAAAAGATCAAGTATCTCAAGACTGCGAAGCAGATGTGGGATACTCTTGCTGAGATGTGCGAAGGAAACGATTTGATTAAGGACAGCAGATTGCAAGCTGAACTGGTAAAGTTTGAGAAACTTAAAATGCAGCCCAATGAAACCATAAATCAGCTCGATGGAAGAATAATAATGTCAGTCAACAAGCTTCGTGAACTGGGATGAGAAATGTCTGACAAAGATATCAACTATAAGATGTTGAGGTCCCTGATTAAGAAATGGGACATGAAAGTAACAGTGATAAAGGACTGCCAAGACATTGCTAAGATGAAGCCAAGCAACATGTTTCTCAGTTTAAAGGCACATGAATTCGACCTAATTGAAAGAGGCCAAGAAGAAGAAGACGAGTCGTCTACTGAAGCCACACCTGGCACATCAAAAGTAGTTGCATTCAAAGCAGCCAGCAGCAGTTCGAAGTCTATTGAACCTATTGGAAATATCATGAGTCAGATTGAACAGATTGCTTTGCTGACCAAAAAGCTTGAAAGATCCAACATTCAACTGGGAAAATATCAAAAAAAATTTACAGAGATTATCAGAACAGCAGAGGAAGAGATATGAGATCTACTGACAGATCACAAGAAAGGAATCGATCTAATGACGGAAGAGATGATCATGGAGATGACCTCAGAGAAGATAAGAAGATAGATGATCATTCTAATGATAGAAGAGACACCAGACCAGAAAGAAGGAGTTCTGACCACAGGCAAACTGAGAAGTCACCAGATAGATTCTACAGAAGAAATGATTCACCTAGCAGAAGAAATTCCGTGGAACCTGGAGCATGTTTCAACTGTTAGAAACCAGGTCACTACAATGCATATTGCCCTGACCTGACTCCAAAAGAAAGAGAAGATAAGCAGAACAGAAGAGAGCAAAGATACAGAGACATAAAAGCCATAATTGTTGATACATCTAGGATAGACGACTCTTATCTGCCTTCAGATGATTCTGGTTATTCATCTGTAGAAGACTTCTGCCTGATGACCACTGCTGATGATTTCGATAACTTCGACGATATGATGTTCTCCTCTGATGATGACATCTGCCTCATGGCCAAGGATGCTGATCAAATTGAGGTAACCTCTAAACCTTCTGTGTTTTCTGTTTCCACACTTGTTGTGCTGAGCACACCTACTGGAGAGATTGACCTGCAGCTCTACAATGAGCAATTGCTTGATGATCTCTCTAATGCAGTAAACACTTATACTATAGTGGAAGCTGAGAACGATAAGTTAAGGGCAGAGAACATTCAGCTTGTCAAGGATAATGCTATGAGAAAAGCTGCTGAACTGAAATCAGTTGAGACTGTTCAGAAGATGACTGCAGAACTGGAGTTTCTAAAAGTCAGTTCTTCTGATCAGGGTAAATTGGTTAAAGAACAACAAACTATTAACAAGAAGCAAGCTAATGATCTCAAAATCCTCCAAGCTAAGTTTGATAAACTCTTCCGACTGCATGAGAGTCTAAAACAAAGTGAGGACAGTTTGCGAAAGAAAGTAGAGATTTTTGGAAAAGCTTCTAAAAATGTTGATGATATAACAAGCTACTTTCGGAAGCCAGTTGATAAGAAGGGTATTGGGTTTGATAGCCCTTCTGGATCCTCATATGTCCAACCTAGTTCACAGTCCAAAAGTGAATTTAGGAAGATTTCTGGACAAGATATACGAAATGCCAAATATGTATCAAAGAAGGGAAAAAGACCTGCTGAACAGGTAAGGCAAATGTCTGATCAGAAAGGGAACAGAAATGGATCTCAACTGATCAAGCATCACCGAGGAATCAATAGAAGAATTATGTTCTTCTGAAGAGACCTCAACCTTATCAGCAGATTAGGAATCAGAAAGGACAATCTCGCAAGGGAAAGTCTGGTCTGAATCCTAATCAGGTCAAACTGCCTAACCAGCAAGCCAAGGGTAAACTGCAGAAACCATTTGTGCAAAAGAGATATGAATCTTTTAATGGTAGCAGTCGTACCTATCCTTTCAACCAGAAATCCAGGACATCTACACCAGAACCACACTGGATTAAAAGAAGATAAACTAATCAGAAAAATCCCAAGTCTTCTGTTTCATCCAAGGTTCACACTCATAATCATACTGACCAGAAAGCACATGAAGAGACGTATGATTATGTAGATGCTTATGGGAGATAAATCAGGCCTTCTGATCTTAATGATTACCATAGAAGTACCCTGTTTGTTTGGATCCCGAAAGGTAACACTAACCCCTCAGGACCCAATCCTACAGGGGTACCTAAAGCCTAATTTGATTGCAGGATCGCGTGGGTTGGGCCAATAAAGGAGGTGTACAAGCAACTATCTGGTACATCGATAGTGGATGCTCAAGGCACATGACTGGAAACAAACATCTCCTCAGTTCATACACAGAACAAGAAGGCCCACGTGTACTCTTTGGTGATGATAACTTTGGTTTTACCAGAGGATTCAGAACCTTAGAGAATGATGATGTCTGAAATTCTTTGGAGTTTTGTATGTCGATGGTTTGAAGCACAACCTGTTATCGGTTTCACAATTCTGCGATAACGGATTCAGCGTTGAGTTCTCGACTGATCAATGCACTATCAAGAATCGAGCTACCCAATAGATTTTGCTAACTGGTTCCAGAAAAGGAATGATCTACACTGCAGATTGGAACAGTTGTCCAAGAAATGTGTGCCTGATTGTTAAGAGTTCCAAAAGTAGCAGTTGGCTCTGGCACAAGAGAATGAGCCATCTGAATTTTAAGACTCTTAACAAGATACCAAGGATGTCCCTGGTTGAGGATCTCCCGAATGTGGTATTCTCTAAGGATCAGACGTGTGTCGCATGTCAGAAGGAAAAACAAGTTAAAGCCTCATTCAAAGGGATCCCAGGGACCAAAGATTCAAAGAGAGATCTTTATAATCGCTCCACATGGATTTGTTTGGACCAGTTACACCACCTAGTATCAGCGGACGCAAATACACCTTGGTAATCGTGGATGATTATTCCAAGTTTACAGGTTGTATTCTTGTATAAGAAGAATGAAACTACAACAAAGATACCTGAGTTGCTCAAGAGATTGCAGAATGAGAAGGGTGTCAGTATTGTAAAAATCAGATCAGATAAAGGTACAGAGTTTCTGAACTCCTTTATAAATGACTTTTGCACTAAGTTTGGTATACAACATGAAACATCAGCCGCCAGAACACCACAGCAGAATGGCGAGCAGAACAGAGAAATAGAACACTCAAAGAAGTTGCTCGCACAATATTGGCTGAACATGCAACTCCAAACCATTTACGGCGGAAGCCAACACAAAGATACCACACTCGAATGCATGTTCCCGACTAAGATTTACTTCAAAACACCTTATGTTCCCGACTAAACCTCGTTTACTTCCAAACACCTTTTTATTCACAACAATGGGAAGAGTCGGTTGAAAACCTTTTGAAGCTAAAAACCTCAACCAAAAAAGCTTCGGTTTCTTACTTCCATGTTTTTTGGGAGCAAGTGTTTTATTCACAACAATGGGAAGAGTACGGATCAAAACCTTTGAAAATGGATCAATTAAGTCAATGAGGGATATATTCTTAACTTGATATTCCTCAACCAAAAAAAGAAGTTGATTAAGTCGAGATAAGGTGTTCAACACTGATGTTTCGGCGAACCCAACAGTTGAGACTTGTCCAGGGATCGACACCTCCCAACCTGTGGTCTTTGATGATGATATCTTCCGAATACATCAAAAAGAAACTTGGTTGAAAGACCATTCAACAATAATCAAATAGTCCAAAACAAACACCAATTGGTGAAAGTGCCATGTATTGTTGCTATACGATGCCAACCACAAATGGATCAATTAAGATGTCACCGGATTCTAACTAAAAGAACTAAAATTCGGGGAATCGTTTGGAAACCGATCAAGATGTGATAGACACTAAGTGGGTATTCAAGAACAATGAGAATAATGTTCCCAAAAATAAAAGACTTGATCTTAATGATTCACAATCGGAAGGAATTGATTATGATGAGACCTTTGCACTAAGGTATGCCCACAAGTTTTCTTGTGTATCGATGGATGTAAAGTTGATTATTAAACGGGGTACTAGCAGAGGAAGTTTATGTCGAACAACCTCCGAGATAAGAAAAAAGGTAACCTGGTGTACCGTTTAAGAAAAGCTCTTTATGACTGAAACCATCCTCGAGCTTGGTATGATACACTATCTCGTTCGATAGATAGTGGATTCACTAAAGGATGTTTTGTGACCTTGTTCGACACCTTGTTCTATGATGACTTCAACATCGATGGTTGAGACTTGTCCATGCCATCATCTGGATCCCCCAACAAGAACCTCTCCCAAACAACCTCTGAGATGACTCAATATCATGAATTAAGATGAAAAACATCCAAAAGGTATATTCATCAAAAACACTAGAAGGACTTGGTTGAAAATTCCTATGAGACCATTCCGATGGATCCAGAAAGAATGGACGAAAAACATTGAATATAGGGCTTTATTCTTTACCCCTATCGATGATAATCATTTGAGTTTAGTGGGTATTCTAATTACATGGATTATGGAGGATTCTTAAGTATCAAGGGGACAAGAAACATTGGTTTATTCTAAAATAATCAACCTTAGTGGGTATTCATGTCAGGTTCTTAGAAGTAAAAAGTCAACCTCGGTCTCTTGGTTTTTAGGAAGTAAAGCGGACATCTGCCACATCTACCACATCTACTATCAAGCGTAATATATGGTCTGCAGAAGTTGTTGTTCCCAATCGCTCACGGCTTAGACGCGAATGAGGGATTCTAACATTGTAGCTACGAACGTGCCCATATTCTGTAATAGTAATAGTGCTATTGCAATTACTCAGAATCCAGTTCTACACACAAGATGCAAGCATGTGGATGTCAGACATCACTTCATAAGAGATCATGCGGAAAAGAAGAATATCAGAATGGAGAAGATTCATACTGATAAGCAGAGACCTGATATCTTAACCAAGCCACTAGCCGAAGTCAGATTCAGAGAACTGTGTAATGAGCTAGGACTTCTGGATTTAGGAGAAAGTGCACCAGAAATCTTTAGTAGATCGGTCTCGGTGACCCGGTTGGTTAAGAGATCGATCGAAGGATCAGTTGGGTAATGGAACCTCAATCGAAATCGGGGAGGATCGATCGGGATCGATCGAATAAGGATAGCAGTTGAAGTGGGGACTTCAACTGATCAGATAGGATCAGAAGTAACCTGATCAGAAAAGTGGGACATTGTTGGGAAATACTAAGGATTAGGCTACAATCAGTAAGGTCAATAGTACTCGAGCAAGATGTACCCGGAATTTGTGGTAAATCGATCGACACAATATCGATCGATCGATAAGTTTTTTTATTTATCTTTCTATAAGCCTATGCTAATCTATGTTAGTTATTACTGTGTCCATTACTTTGTGACGTCATGTCTGCAAGCATTTAATGCGGACGTGGGATTTTTTTATTAAATGCATTTATTCCGAGTTTTTAAGTCCAAAAGTCTGTCGTTTTAAATTCTTGACCGCACGATTTAATTACTTTTCAATCGCTTATTCTTGACCGTCAGATTAAAACATGGACACTCAAGTACACTAAAAAATATTCTTGCAAAACTATTCCCTCCCACCTATTTAAAACCTTAAATCTCATTTTCAAAAACCTTTTGCATTTCCATATTTTCACACGCAAATTTATCCAGAAATTTTTCAAGCACTCAAACATTCCTTCAGCGATTAAACTTATTTCCAAAATCTTCAAATCGTTTATCTGGTAATTTGCTCACTTTGATGTTATGATTCATGGATAGTATACGTTAGGGTTATAGATTGTGTATGCATATGATGTACTGTTCATATGTTCATGATCCATTAAATTTATTTTACTACATGCTTAATATTTTGAAACTAAGAACAACATGCGTATTTGGGGATTATTTGTGCAAATATCTTACATATTGCCATTGCACTTAGTATTGATTAAAATCTTATAAGGTTTGGAAAACCTAACTTAGATTGTATGTGTATTTGCAGAAATGGCAACTTCAAGAGCAACCCCTGAAATGTGTGATTATGCTTCCATGGTTAAAGAAATAGTTGATGAGAAATATGTTGATTTCACAAAAACAACAGATCCAGAATCCCTGGAAATTCTGGACTGTCTTCATCAAAGTGGGTTGGAGCAATTGTGTTATAGACACCTGGGGAGTGTCGCCATCATTGAATCTCTAGAGTTTTTGAGGAAACTAAAGAAAACAGACAACAAGGAACTTTATTCCTTTGTTGAAGGTACAAAGATAGATGTCACCAATGCTGATCTGCAAAGGATCTTTGCCCTACCAGCAGGAAGAAACGCAACAAATGAATTCACGGATGGAATGACGGACAAAGAATACCTTCAAAAGGTGATTCTGCGACCTGCCAACATTGGGAACATTACTAATGTTAAGGCACCATTTCTGAATAGGAAGTACATATTACTCTTTGAAATTGTTTCAAAGGTAATCTTGGGGATCGCTTTCAGTCCTGATGCAGCGACCCAACAAAAATAACGAGTGATGACTGCCATCATTGAGAAAGCACAGGACATGAACTGGTTGGGTTTATTCAAGCACATATTGCTGCAGGAGATGGATAAATTCATGGTCAATGAGCAGAATCAAGTTGTGCTATCGAAGAAGGTCAGCAACATCCACAAGGTGTCCCTCATTCTTGCTGACAAAATACCTGACTATAGATGGTCAGAACAAGGCAGGAAGGACTATTCGCCCAAGTTCAAAGCTATTCTCTCCAGAAATGAAGAGTTGCCTGGCCAAAGAGATGATGATCCTGCTCCCTATGTGCCCAAAACAAAGAAATTCAAGGGATAAGCCTCTTATGTGCAATCTGAGGCACAGGGTCAACCCCAGAAAAGGGTCGTGAAAAGAAAGCAGATGGCCACAAAGCCAGCTCGGCAAGCTGAAGAGGCAAGCGAGAAAAGGCAAAGGAAGCTGACCTCAATGCTTCCGAAGAAGAAAGGAATGCCATCTGAAGGTCTTCGAGATGAGGATAGTGATGTTGAAATATTGGAATCTGGTGAAGAGCAGCCTGCTGAACAGTTGGTGGAGATAACTGGTGGAGAGACTGTTGTGAGCTCTGAGCACACAGTCAGTACATGCAGGGATTTGACTGTAGAAGAAGGTGAAGTTGGAGAGGAGGAAGAACAACTAGAAGAGGCCCAGAATGAGTCAGAACCATCTGATTCTGCTCACCTGAGTTCTCTATTCAAAGGAAGAGAAGTCACCCACCTACCCAGATCACCTACCCCCATATCCAAATCGCCTTCACCATCAGGCCAAAAAACACCCTCACCTGAACCACAGCTCACACATCCCACAACCAGTAAACCACAAACTCCCACACCCTCTCCAGAAAAATCATCTGAGGAAACCCTTCCTTGTCAGGAACCTAATCAAGAGGTGCAGACAGAAGGAGAGAGAGAAGACATGTTTGTTTCCGTCTCTCACAATCCATTCAACAAGAAGACCCTCCTCGAATCACCTGAACAAGAACACTCAACGGTGTATTTCCTACGGAGACAGGTGAATGCATTTCTGGATAGGAACTTCCCTGAGTTAATCAATCATCCTGAGATCAGAAAGCAGATGGAGGAAATTGTCTTCTGGAGAGACATCAGACTCAAGGACATTGAAGACTTTCTTATTTTAATGGAAGCCTTGGAGTTTGACTACTTTGTTGATCTGGAGAAGAGGGCTAAGCAGAATGCCGGGGTGTCCAGTGCTGCGGAATTAGCATCAGATGACGACATCAGATTGCTGGTATACCAGAAGCTTGACATTTCAGAGGAGGAAAAAGAACTTGCTCACGATCACTTTGAGTACGAGCAAGTTGCCCATGAACCAGTCCAGGTTGCTGCAGATGAGACCCTAGCTAGTGAGGCGTCAACATCTGGTCAGGTTGCTGCCTTATCTGCTGAATCGCTAGTTCTGATTTCGAAGACTATTCAAGATGGGGTGAAGGCATCTGTTGAATCCCAATTCAACATTTTAGCACAGAACCTGATGGACAGATTCAGGGAGGAACAACAGGCTTTGGTCGAAGCAAAAAGGAAGTTGACTATTGAGAAGCTGCTACACATGCACGACAAAGTATCTGCCAGAGTGATGAAGTGCATAGATCCACTCTTAGATAAACTTATAGTAGAAATGTCCATTCTTTCCGACATTGGAGTCCTCCTGGAGAGTGTTTACTCTTCTTTGTAGAAAACTGATACAAACCTTGATGCTGTCTGGAGAAGATTTGAAGGATCCATCAGCAAAGCCAAGAAGGCCCTGGAATCTGTTCTAAATCGGATGATGGGACCTGCGCCCACAGCTTCTACTATTCATATTACCCCCTTAGCCGTTGAAGAACTGAAAGATGAGGTGATGAAGGAATTCAAAGCCTTAAACATCCGGCAAAAAAACCTTTTTAATGCAACCAAAAAGGGGGAAGAGGGACCAAAAAAATTAGTTCAATCATCTGGTCGGGGTCTGACACTTGCCATAGTGGAGAAAACAACTGCTGAGGCTCCAGATACGGAGCTAGCTGAAATGTTTCAATCTATTGTGGAACACAGCAGGTTGTTGGATATTCAAGACATGGCCATAGCTGAACAGAAATCCTCCCTTGGTGAACTGATTACAAGGGTTGACAAGATTGAAGACTTTTCTTCAACTGTTCAGAAAAGATTTGACTCTGAAGATCAGGCCAAGAGTCTTGAGCTGGCAAGGAAGCTGCAAGAAGAAGATACTGCTGAGGCAAAGGCTGAAGAAAGAAAACAGCAAAAAGCCAAACAGGTTAAGAAACCAATCATGACTTGCTCTCAATCGCAGATGACAGCTGCAGAGAAAGAAGAACATCAAATGAGACAAGGAGTCATTGAGGCTGCCATCAAGAAGAAGAAACTTGCTGATGCTGCAGGGCTGAGCAGAACGTATGTCAGAAGACAAAACAAGAAAGCAGCTGCTGCAGAAGAGATGGCTTGGAAAGAACGGGCTTTTCCTGAAGAAGTTGAGGGGATTCTGGTAGCTCGACAAGACTTGATTCCAGAATGGACAAGAATCAAGGTCGACTGGCTAAGTGATGTATACATTCTGCAGAAGATACCAGAACACTCAGATCAAGGCGCTTTCGATGCGGAGTTTCTGAACTGGTTGGAGACCAAATATGGAAGATTCTGCAAAGTCGTGATGCATGAGGGCAAGATAATGTCCTTGATACCTTCTGCACCCAAATTCGAAATAATGATTCCGTCGCTTAGATCTGATAAATCCCTCGACCCGATTGGCTTCAAGAAGTTGTTCTATGATTTTGCCAGAAGAGGAGATATCATCGAAAGAGACAAGCTGGAAGCCTTGCTGCAGAGGATGTAAAAAGGGTTTGATATTCCAGAAGAGCTCCAGAAGTTCAGATATTGAAGATTTCAGATCAGAAGACTACTTTAGAATCAACTGATAGGTATTTCTATAATTGTAAACGTTTATATCTTTAATGAAATACTCTACCCTTCTGATTCTAAGACAAACTCTCATTGCCTTCTGAAATGTGTGTTATTTCTGTCTTTTACATTTTATGTTCTTATCTGTTTTTCTGATAATATGTTTTGGTTCCATCAAAAAGGGGGAAATTGTTGGGAAATTTGTAGTTTTGATGGAAGTTCCAAAACAAATTGTAATAGGACCAGTCAGACCTGTTAGCTGACTGATGAATTAAATATCAGATAAGATGACCAGCTGAAATGTATAGACAACTGATGTAATAAATAGGTCACATATTGAGGGGGAACTCAATATGTATAGGTTAAGTCTTGAAGACAAGCCAGAAGATCAGAAGATCAGACAAGTCAGAAGATCAGACGAGTCAGATAGTCAGATGATCAGGTGAAGACATGAAGCTGAAGAATCAGAAGACCTGAAGGTCAGATGACTACCAGAAGAACAAGACCAGAAGACCTACATCAGAAGAATGAAGAAGAGTCTGCTAAGTTGTGCTAAGACAACTTGCACTAGTTGACTCAATCAGGTAAACTGATCAATTTTATCTGATCAGGTCAGCTCATATCAGGTGATAACTGGAGGTTCAGCAGATCATACGAGTTAATCAGACAAGAAGAATGTCAACCTAAGTTGGTAAAGCAAACACTGAACAAGTGTAATTGTTAAATAATGAGAACAAGACACGTATGTACGGAGCTGACAAAGAGGGATTTGGCGGCAGAGTCAAACAGCTAGAAAGGACAAACATACATGCTTTCGGTCATGCCGCCTCTGTGCACGTCACATCAGCCTGCAATTCCACCTAAAATAGCCTAAAATTCAAATTGCTCTCCAACGGCTCTTTGATTTCAAGGTCTATAAATATTGGATCAACCTTCATAGTAAGGTTACAGAAATTATTATCAAGCTCAAGATCAAGCAAAATTTCCACATGAAGAACACAACTCAAGATTCATTCTAAGTGTTCATCCCATAAAGTTCTTAGCATAGAATTCTTATCCTTTAGCTTTAGGCTACTCAAATACTAGGATAGAATTCCAGTTGGAACACAACAAATCTTATACCCAAACCAAAAAGTTAGGTTAAGTTTGTTTAGCAAGATTTCAGACTAGGGTTTCTAGTTTCTAATTTTTGGGATTGGTTGAGTGAGAACTCTTGAAACATCTGTTGAACTGTGTTAGACTAACACATTAAACTAAGTCCAGTTAGTTAAGTTGGTGCCCCTGCTGATAGGGAAGAGTGGACGTAGGACCGGTTGTCCGAACCACTATAAAAAATCTGGTGTGCATTATCTGATTTACCTGCTTTACACTTTGCACACGACTTGTTTCTGTATTACATGCATATTCTGAGTCTAGATCAGATTTGCATCAAGCAACTGATCTGATCAGTTTGACACTTTGTCATCTGATTTAAAATAGATAACTTAGAATTCTGATTTAACAAATCTGGTTTTTTACACGGGTAAAACTTAGCTTCCGCACATCAGTTAAACTGATAGACAACGAACTGATCTTCCCTTAGGAGATCAGTAAGTTGGATATCAGTCCAAACCGACTCACTCGCACTCTGATCAGGTATACTTGCCATTCACACTTGATCTCACACAAAAGTTTTTCAGAAGTCTATTCACCCCTCCCCTCTAGACTTCTGCCCTCACGAAAACCCGTTCGGGACCTACACCTGCCACTAGCTGAACATCGACACCGACAGAAAGCCAGTCGTCCAAAAGTGGAGAAAATTTGGGCTGGAGAAATATGCAGCACTGGCCGAGGAAGTGAAAAAGTTGCTCGATAACGAACTCATCGAGCAGACCGACCAGTCGCAATGGGTGTCAAATGTCGTTCTAATCAAGAAAGTAAATGGGTCGTGGAGACTATGTATCAACTTCACTGGTCTAAACAAAGCATGCCCCAAGGATTTCTTTCCCATGCCACATATCGACCACCTGATCGACAGCACCATCGGCCACGAGATGATGTCCTTCATGGACGCATTCGCCGGCTATCACCAGATAGCCATGCACAAGGACGATCAACAACACACCTCTTTCCTGACTGAGAAGAACATGTACTGTTGGAAAAGGATGTCATTCGGCCTCAGGAATGCGGGTACCATTTACCAACATCTGGTAAACCACATCTTTTCAGACGAGATCAGGAAGACCATGAAAATGTATGTGGACGACATAGTCATCAAAAGCTTGAAGAAAGAAGACCACCTCACCCATCTCGCCCAAACTTTTGCCATCATTTGAAAATTCAACATGAGGCTCAATCCAAAGAAATGTAACTTTGGGGTGGGATCCGGCAAGTTCCTCGGCCACCTAGTCAGTAAACAAGGGATAGAAGCGAAATCATCCAAGCTCAAGGCAATATTAGAAATGGGCAGCCCACGAAATCCGAAGGAGGTCCAACGGTTAGCAGGGAGCTTGGCCACCCTCAGCAAGTTCATATCGCGAATGGGAGACAAGTGTAAGCCTTTCTTCGAGACACTGAGGAAAGCCAAAGGCGACTTCTAGTGGACGGAAGAAGCCCAAACGACACTAGACAACATCAAGGAGTACCTCGCCAACCCAAAGGTCTTGTCCAAACCTGTCCCGGGAGAGAAACTTTACCAATATCTCGCCGCCTCAAAAACTGCCCTGAGATTAGTCCTGGTGCGGATGGAGGGACATACAGATTTGTCGATATACTACGTGAGCCAAGTGCTCAACGAAACAGAAAAAAGATATCCGCCCCTCGAAAAGCTCGCGTATGCCCTCGTAATGAGCGTTAGAAAGCTGCGACCATACTTTTTTTACCACCAGGTAGAAGTGTTGACCTCACTTCTGTTAAGGAACGCACTGCACCGACCAGACACCGTGGGACGATGCATGAAGTGGGCAATTGAGATCGGCCAATTCGGAGTCACGTACGCACCTCGAACTGCCATCAAATCACATACCTTGGCCGATTTTGTCGTAGAACTCACCTTCCCAATCGGCCCAGAGACGGCGGTCAGCCCGCCATGGGAACTTTATGTGGACAGATCATCAACATATTCCCGAGCAGGGGCAGGCTTAGTGTTAACCAGCCCGGATGGATACTCTTTCCAGACATCCATCTTGTTCAACTTTCAGGCGACCAATAATGAGACGAAATATGAAGCCCTCATCGGAGGACTAGAAATGGTAATGGCCATGGGCGTTAGAAAAATGAAAATACACACTAACTTGCAACTAGTCGCGTGCCAGGTGTCGGGGGAATACGAGGTCCAGAACGACCGAATGACCGCGTACCAAGAAGTTGTCAGAAATATACTGGAAAAATTCGACCAAGTATATGTGGAGTTGGTACCCAGAAATGCAAACTCACAAGTAGACGCCCTGGCCAGGCTGGCAACGTCGGAGGGACCAGCAGACATGAAGGAGGTCACCATCACAAAGCTGACACATCCGTCGAACACACGCGCCTAGGTCGCCACAGCCGACCCCATGGAGATCGACGCTGAAAACTGGATGACACCAATCATCGAGTATCTCAAAGCCGGAAGCCTCCCCCAGGATAGGGTCCAAGCTCGCCAATTACAAATAAGGGTGGCAAGGTACGTAATGATCGACGATAGCTTGTACAAATGGGGTTTCAGCATCCCACTACTCAAATGTGTGATGATAGAATAGGGACAACTTATCCTGAAGGTGATCCACGAAGGAGTTTGTGGAAACCATACGGGAGGCCAATCCCTAGCTCACAAAGTGGTAAGTCAAGGATATTTCTGGCCAACGTTGAAGAAAGACACCCTAAAATATGTAAAGGCGTGCCATCGTTGCCAAATATTCGCCCCATCAATCAAAGTATCTCCAGAAGAACTAACCAGCATCATGAGCTCGTGGTCTTTCGCAAAATGGGGGATCTTTTGGGAAATACCCCCAATAGGATCGACATAATCGGGCCCCTGCCTATAGCCCCGGGGTCAGTAAAATTCACCCTCGTAGTGGTCAATTACTTTACAAAGTGGGCCGAAGCCAAAGCTCTCACAACAATCGACTAGGACAACATGATAAAGTTCATCTGGAGAAACATCATCTGTCGATTCGGCCTCCAGCCAGCAATTGTGCCAGATAATGGGAAACAGTTCGACGGCCTCAAGATTGATGCCTTCTTCAGAAATTGGAAAATAACAAAGCTCTTCTCTACCCCCAATCCAATGGCCAAGTGGAAGCCATTAACAAAAATCATCAAGCACATGCTCAAAGTGAGACTTGAGGGGGGAAGGGAAAATGGGCAAGCGAGCTGCCCAAAGTTTTGTGGTCATAAGAATAAGACAGAGTCCCCAAAGGAGTGCTCAGCCCCACCTGAGAAGGCCTGTCACTTCCTGCAGTAGGTGGTCGGCTTACGCGTTTCACGACCACTCTTTTGACCTGACCTTTGTCGTTCAGGTCGTTAGTGCAACGATTCCTGGCCTACTTGTTCTGAGGTGCACAAACATGTGGAGGTGAATTTTGACACTCATATTTTCAAAGGGATTGATTACAATGGTTCCCTCTCAAGAATAGGGATTTATTATATTGGGAGCTTTGAAATTTTTACAAAGAGTTACTAGCTAATTCCTATTGGTAATATTTCTTCAGATGAGCTGTGTTCCATGGGTATTGGGCCGGCGTAACATCCGAGTCTTCAATCTCGTATTCGCCCATCGCTTTGGCCATGCACCAAGCATGACGACCTTCCTAAGGACAACACCGTAACACGGCTAAGCCTAAGTTTAGTCACGCCGCACAGAATAAGACGGTTAAAATAAAGTTCAGATACATCGCACAAAAATGGCGATCAGAACACAGGCAATAATCCATAGTCGTCGGTGTATGTTCGGGGACACACGACCAACATCGATAGGCAAACACAAACATTCGAGCATATAAAAAAGGAGACAAAAACAAAAGATAAAACATCCATTCATTTAGATCAAAAGCCCAGAGGCAGATTACAATCCCACACCCCGAAGGGTCAGCATAACAAAAAATAAACAAAAAACAAAAAAAACAAAAAAGGGGTTCACAGAAGCCCTGATAAACTTAAGCAGAGGAGTGAGCCCTAAACTCCATCTCTAGATCCACCATCTCCACCAACCGGGGCCTTGCCGCCCTCCACCGTCTCAACTTCGGCATCCTCGCCACCAACGGCAACTCCTTCTGTAGTAGCCTCCTCGCCCCTGGCATCTACCACCTCACCGCCCACCGTCCTCGCTTCAGCCCCCAATCCCGGGGCAGGCTCCGAAGTCACGACCGTCCACACGGGGACCTGCTCGGAAGAAGGCCCCTGACCAACATCGTAGCCCGGGCACCTCTACCTGCTGACCGGACCAAGGAAAGATAAATCTTCTCTGAAGTCGGCCAAGTCAGCCATAGAGAGGATCACATCGGGCTCAGGGGGACACTTGGCGACAAAGGTGTGGAAATCCTCAACAAGCACCGACACGTCGGCTTGGGAATCACGGCGGAAGAATGCCCGGAGGATGTCGGCATAAGCACTTATGTAGGAGAAGATCCCCAAGGTAGCATCATCGGCAGCATGGGTGGAAGCGATCTCAGCCAGTTGAAGCTCAAGGTCCTCAGTCCAGCCTCAAAGTCAACCGCCAAAGAATGGGACTCATCGAGCTGACGGGTGAGCTCATCCACCTTCCCCTTCAAAGTCACCGACTCACGGCGATGGTCGTCAATCTCAGCATGCCTCTTGGTATTCACCTCCGCAACCTGTAAAGCTAACTCGGCCGACCGTTCCTGGGAAATCTTCAAATCAGCCTCCATTCGAGCCATGGCCGCGATCTCCTCCTCGAGCTTTTTCTTCTGCTCATCGATAGCCGAGCAGGATGTCTCAAGATCTTGATCATTCTGCTCCACAACCCGCCCGAGATAGGTGGCCACCTTTTGGGAATAAATCAGGGCGGCGTAGTGGTTGTTCTCTTTAGTGCTAGAGAAAGCAGCGAGATGATCGTCCTAGTGACCAGCAGCGGGACACGTCCCGAATAGCGTGTCGCAGGTACCGAGGCCAACCAGCTGATACCCCAACAATAGGGGGCATCTTCGACCGCAGGTAGTGGGCGATGAGAGGAGGGAAGTCCACAAACCTGAAAGAAAGCAGCTCAATTCAGAATGATGGCGAAATAAAAAGGTGCAATAAAGCAAGGCAATGATGCGAACACTCACGCTCTAGTGAGCGATCCACGTCCCAGCCCACGAAGGATCGATCCTTCTAGAATTGGTGACCAAGCGGTGGCGGCGGCATCATCGGCGAAGGGCGAGCGGTGAGCAACGGTTCCCGGGGAGGAACGGGTCCCCCATCGCCCACGGCCACTCCAGGAGAGCGGTCACCATGCCGAGCACGCTTCCGAACTGGGGAATCCCCTCCACGAGCCGAGCAAGCTTCCCCTCGGCCCTCCTTATGCTTCCCCTTGTCCTTGGACCGCTCCGTCCGGGAAGACCCCCCAGTCTCTACCATGCCGCCCCCACGGGCCGAAGAAGTGGGTCGTGCTGCGGACCTGGTATGAGAGAAATTGAGGGCAGGATTACGACGGGAAGACATTTTCTAGGAGGTTGGGATGGTCACCTGGACAGGAATGCGCGGAGCTGCAAAAGGACGGCCATCAATAAGAAACACATGGGAAAGATATTGGAACGGACATAGCACTGAGAAAAGAACTTACAAGAGCGGCCAAGTTCGCGGGGATAAGTTTGCAAACTCCCCCCCCACACAATCTCTTAGAAGACGAGTTGAAGAGATCGACGTGGCAAAGTTCCCAAGGATAATCAAAAGTGACTCGGTGGGTGGCTTCGAAGTCCCAATTTAGGCGAGTCTTGTCGGCCACAATCAAACCTGCAAAAGGGACGAGAAATTAGATCAGTACAGAGATGCCCAAAGCACGCTAAAAGCCGAATCTTACGGGGGACCCGATCCTGGAAGTCGGTGGGGATGCAAATCTCCTCGACAAAACCGGGAGAAGCACTCTGCCATGCCCCGCCCACGAACCACCACCGAGGATACTAATTCTTAACCTTGTTGACAATTCCCTACACTATCCACCGACCGGGGCGGTTTTTCAGAGCATAATGACCCTCCTTGCCATGTTGCGCAACCAACGACCGGTAGTAGTTCACCTCCATGGGCGTGGGTAGCCGATAGAGGTCATCTTAGCTGAGCATGGTCAGGGTCGCCAAAAGATAGCTCCACCCATTAGGGGTAATCTGAGCCGGGGTAAGATTCCAGGCAGCCAGCAAGTAAGAAATCGCCGGATGCAGCGGGAAGCGGAGATCGGCATCCATCATCGCCTCGTTTATAGCGACCATGCTCTCTAGGGGCTGGTCAGCCCATTTGAAACGTTCAGGTCGGTAGAAGAAGACATCATTCGGAGTCTCATACTTGCAGTGGGCGATGTCGAGGCCGGCCTCCGTCATGACAGAGCGATGTTTTTTGTCATTGATGTAGAATCTGGATTTGGCAGCTTTTTGTGTCATGGTCCAAAGCGGCCGGCGGTGTTCAAGACCAGCTCTATAAGTCTGATAATCAAAATAATCGGGGTGATCCCGGTCTCTGCTAACGGAGGGCTCCGGAAGTTTGGTCGAGGCCTGACCACCAAGGATCGACAAGGCTCTTTCTGCCATCAAGATGCCCAGATCCTCAAGGGACCCGAACACATCGGGGCATTCCCCCCGTCCCGACTAATGGAACCCAGGTCTCCAGGGAGGGCCCCACCGCTAGAGGATCCGGCAAGAGAAACCTCCCTCACTGGCGAGGGGGGAGCGGACCGAATTTCGAAAGGAGCCGAGCTATTTTCACCCAACATACATGACATAAAGAAGTTAGGGAAAGAAAATCTAAGTTACACTTACCAAAGGGAATGAGGAGTTGCAATATCGTCGGGCATGAGAAAACTTGGGATGTCTCTCTAGTAGGGAAGAAGCAAAAGTGTGAGGGTGGAGGCGGAACCCAAATTTATAAGCAGAGGCCAGGGACTGGAGTGCAATAAAAGTTTCAAATTTTGGGGCAAATCCACAAAATCCCGACATATGTGGGGCACGTGACAACCACCGTCATCAGTCGTAGCATTTTGAGGTAACCGTTGGACTTCTCGAGGACTCAGGGCGACCACCGTTGTTCCTTGGGATCCGTGACAGTCATGTCCAGGGCGACCAGCGACTTCCTCGCAGGCGACCTTGGGGGCAATTGTTGGAACCACATATCCGCAGGACGGCCATCCACCGGGAGCACGACGGCCAGGGTCAGCTGAGTAGCAAACATCATGGAACACCAAGAGGTAACGACCCAGCCTAGATCGGCGACCACCAGGGAGCAAAGCACAATCGCCTCGGTTGAAAAACCCGGGGCGACCAACCAAGGTTGCCCGTGATAAGTATGGAAGAGATTCAGATAAACATCGGATGCGGATATCTCGGGATTGGGTGCGGCAAGTGTATCCAGGAGCGGAGATCGCGGCCCCCAAAGATGGAAGTTTTCCCCAGTCGCTTGAAGCCCTAGGAGGCCGGAATTTCCCAGCCCATAGGAGAATCTGACCTAGTCTTGTAGCCTATATATACATTGTATGATGCACATTGTAAAGGATCGAAAACTCTAGTACTTAGGCAGATATAATAATAATCTCCTGGCTTGGTATTGCCCCCGAACGTAGCTGAATTCCGGCGAACTAGGTCACCAAATCTTGTGTTCTTGTTTGCTTTTCTATTGTTTACTTCGAGAGTGATTGTTTGTACATCAGAATATTTTTCGGTTACAACAAATAGTAATATTAAAACCAATACTGAATATTATCTTAGCATTATGTCCTTACAATAGGATTGTCTTTAGGACACTAACACTAACAATAACTATATGCAGTATGTATGTAATTATGTAAGTATGCGTTGTATTTATATAGGAAAATATTTGGATTTGGAGATTTGGTTGAATTCAATATATATGTAATCATGTATTTACATAATTTTATTACAGGCAAAGGCGAGCGGTGGCCAACAATTACAGATGGTGGCAGTAGAAAGGGCTTTAATGTGTACAAACACAATATGTTCATACATAAGATAGTTTAGTTGCATAACTTTATTTGAATTTTTAATTAAGTTTATAGTTTTTATTAATGTCTAATCTGGACTCGACAGTAGGATTGTCAGTTATCAGATCAGTCGGATGGTTAGCTAACCAATTCCTTCTGTTCTAATTTATATCAGGTGAGTTTTCATCCTCATCTGATATTGAGTCACTAGAGATTGGGAGGGGTACAGTAGTAGGGTCCACTTGGCATGAACAAGTCTCAGTTGGAGTTGAACTCTCCATATTCTGATGTGTGTTTGCCGGAGCATCATGTTCCCCCTGAACTCGAGAGTTCGGGTACTGGCTTAGCTATACCAGCTTCTTCATCGACAGTTATGCGTACCTTAGGGTCTGATTGACCTGGTGAATCGATGAGATCATGGTTAGGAAATACACTTCCACTATTTAGTGTCTCTTTTCCTTACACTTGATACTCATCTGGTCCATTTTCTGTGCATCTGGTACAACCTCTTCTGGTGTAGATTTCGTCAGATCATAAGTCAATTCTTCAATGACTACATGTGGATTCTTCCACAACTAGAGTTCGTCTATTGAAAACTTTGAATGCCTTGCTGATCGAGGAATATCCTAAGAATATACCCTTATCTTACTTAGCACCAAATGTTTTCAATTGACTCTTTTTATTGTTATGGATGAAGCACTTACACCCGACGATGTGAAAGTAGGATACAGGAGGTTTCTTGTCATTCCACAGCTCATAAGGTGATTTCCCATAAACCTTAATCAGAAGACTTTTGTTCTAAGTGTGGCAAGCTGTGTGGATTGCCTTTGCCCAGAAGCGTTTGGGAGTTTCAAATTCAACAAACATGGTGCGAGCAGCTTCTTAGAGTGTGTGATTTTTTCTCTCTGCTACATCGTTCCGTTGTGGTGTTCTGGCAGCTGATGTCTCATGTTGAATCCCAAACTCATTGCAGAAATCAAATATGAAAGAATTCAGAAACTCGGTTCCCTTATCTGATCTGATTTTCACAATGTTGACACCTTTCTTATTCTGAAGTTTCTTGAGCAGCTCAGATATCTTTGTAGTAGTTTCATTCTTCTTGAATAAGAAAACAACTTATGTAAACTTGGAGAAATCATCCATGATCACTAGGGTGTATTTGCGGCCACTGAAACTAAGGGGCGTGACTGGTCCAAAAAGGTACATATGGAGCAGCTAAAGAACCCTGCTTGATGATGAGGCTGGGATCCCCTTAAATGAAGCTTTGACTTGCTTTCCCATCTGACATGTTGAACATGTCTGATCTTTTGAGAAAACTTCATTCAGAAACCCTCTACCAACGATATCCGAGCAATTTTGTTAAGAGTCTTGAAATTCAGATGGCTAAGACGTTTATGCCAAAGTCAACTAGCATTCTTAGGACTCTTAGTAACTAAACATATGTTCTTCGGACAACTGTTCCAATTGGTAGTATAAACACTTCATTTTTGGGTTCTAGTCAACAAAATTTATTGAGTATGTTGGTTCTTGATTGTGCATTGATCATTGGAAAACTCAACGTTGAAGTTGTTGTCGCAGAACTGAGATACTAACAACATATTATGCTTTAATCCATCTATGAACGAGACTCCACAAACATGTACATCATCATTGATTAAGGTTCTAATTCCTCCGGTTACACCATAAGAATTGTCACCAAAAATCACACGTGGGCCACCTTGTGGAATGAATGTTTGGAGGAGAAGTTAATTACTAGTCATATGCTTTGAGCATCTGCTATCGATGTACCAGATAGTTGCTTATGCACCTCCTTTATTGGACAGACCCACACGAACCTGCAATCAGATCATACTTTAGGTACCCCAGTAGAGTTGGGTCCTTGGGTGTTAGCTGTACCTTTCGGGATCCACACGAATAAGGAATCTCTATGAAGATCAGAGGACCTTAGTCGTCTTCCATAAATCTACATAAACAATCTATTCAACAAGTACATTGGGATCAGATTGAGTATGAGTGGGAGCCTTGGATGACTTAGGAGATTTAACATTACTCTTTTGGGTTTGTCTCATTTTTATCTAGTGTGGCTCTAGTGCAGCAGTCCTAGGTTTCTGCTGATAAGGGTATGTTCGACTTCTGCCATGAAAGAATTCATACATTTCTTGCACAGATGACTTCTTTAAACCTTTGGAAGCTTGCTTGTTAGGTAGCTTGGGCTGAGTCGACTTTAGTTGGGACTGTCCCATGCGAGAAGGTCCAGATTGATGTTGACTCTGCTGATTGGGTTGAGGTTTCTTTAGATGAACCAAATTCATCTATTGATTCCTCGTGATGTTTAGTTTGCTTAGTTCCATTTCTAGTTCCTTGCTTACTATTCAGTTGTCTTGCCTGATCAGCTTGCCTTTTTCCCTTATTTGATACAGATTTAGCATAATTTATATCTTGAGCAGAAACTCATTTGACTTTACTTTTGAATTGTGAGCCAGATGGGACTTGTGAGGGTCTTGAGGGTTCTATATTTTCAATTCCCTTTTTTTCACTTGGCTTTCAATAGTAGCTGGCAATTTCATTAACATCAAGAGATGCTTTGTTCAACACAACTACTTTCTTTAGCAAACTGTCCCCACTTGATTTTAGACTCTCATTTTGTAGAAAGAGTTCAACAACTTGTTTTAGATTGAGGCCCTGCTGTTGTTTGATCAGCTTTTCTTGATCAGATGTACTTAGTTTCAAAGCTTTCAGCTCCTCATTCAGTTTCTGAACAGTTTCAGCTGATTTCAGAATAGTTGTCTTGTTGTTCTTATTATCCTTGACAAGCTGAATATTCTATGTCCTTAGGTTATCGTTTTCTTCTTCCACTTGAGTATAAGTGTCTACTGCTGATGAGAGATCTCCAATCAATTGTTCAATATAGATATGTTGGTCAATCTCTCCAGCAGATGAGCTAAGCTCAACAATGTGGGAAGGAGAAAGCACGGAAAGTTTAGAAGATACCTTGACATCTTGTTCTTTTGAATTGGCCATTAGGCACAGATCTTCATCAAAGGAATAATCAAAATCTTCCTTGGTCAGCAGGCAGAGATCCTCATTAGATGAGTAGTCAGATTCAGACGACGGTAGATCAGACTAGTTGATTCCAGAAGTATCAGCAACCATAGTTTTTCTATCTTTGTATCTCTGATCTCTTCTGGTTCGTCTAGTCTCTCTTTCCTTGGGGGTCAGGTTAGGGCAGTTGTAGTTGTAGTGACCTGTCTTCTTGCAGTTGAAGCATGAATTTGTTGGCTCTTCTGAATCTTTCCTGGCTGGTGAATCTCTTCTCCGATAAGACCTTTCTGGTGATTTTCATGATTGTTTGGGTCGATCAGAATAACAACTTTCCTTTTCATTTGATCCTCTATCATCTAATCTGCTAGATGGTCTGTTATTCTCTCTTCCTTTACTTTCCTTGTAATCTTTGTAGAACTTCTTATACTTCCCAAATCTGGAATTCAAGCGATCAAAGTGTCTGGTGAGCAGAGCTAGCTATTCTGCCTGACTGATATCCTTTCCAACTGGTTCGGTAGTTGTAGGAGTACTGTTGGTTGCCTTGAATGCAACAAATTTAGATGAAGTATCAGCCGAAGCTTCATTAACTATTTATCTCTGTTCTAGATCATATTTATGAGCCTTCAAGCTCTGAAATAATTTGTTTGGCTTCATGGTAGCAAAATCAGGACTGTCTTTGAGAACAGTTATCTTCATATCCCATTTCTTAGTAAGAGCTCTAATAATTTTGTAGTTGATCTCCTTATCAGTAAACTCCTTTCCGAGACTATAGATCTCATTCATATAAGTAGTAAATCTGCCATCCTACTGATCGATGGTCTCCGTGGGCTGCATCCTCAAAGTTTAAAATTTTGACATAGCAGTTCGGAGGTTACTCTCTTTAATCTAATTATTCCCCTCACATATTTCAGCAAGAATGTTCTACATTGTCTTTTTTGATCTGCAATACCGAATCTTCTGCATGACAACATTGTCAACCGTCTTCATAATAACATTCTTGGCTACCTGCTCAAGATTGTACACCTTTCTTTCTTCGGCATCCATCTGTAGAATAGACTTAAGGAACTCTGGCTCCAGCAGGGTGAGCGGGGTCAACACCTTCAGCAGGGTTGGTGTGATATATCAGAAATAGGTACTTCTGTGAGAACTTCTTTCATACGGGAGCTGAGCGAACAGAGATGGTTATCCCATTCTGATCATCCATGAGTCATGGTATTCGATAAAGAATAAAGACAATGCATGGTACTTTCCTGATCCTGAACCAGAATCCATGCTGATGATTTTGTGTGAAAACGATGAGTTTTGAAAAGATTTTCAAAGATCAGTTCAAGTGACCACAAAGGTTCTTCCTCAAGAACCGATGATATTCAAAGTCAGTGGTCTTTAGAACCACTGCTCTGATACCACTTGTAGGTCCTAAACGGGTTTCGTGGTGGAAAGTTTAGAGGGGAGGGGTGAATAGATTTTCAAACTTTTCTACGTGTACAACGTGTGATAGCAGATAAATGTCGTAGAGTGCGAAGTGAGATCAATCTGATCTGATATCCAACCTATTGACAGATGGGAAGCTTATCAATTGGACGTCTATCAGATTAGCTGATGTGCGGAAGCAAGTTTTTAATCTATGTAGAAATCCTTTTCAAACTACTCAAGTTTTGCCCTAGATCAGCAAACATAAGGTCAGACTAATATGATTAGTAGACTTGAGGTCTAATCTGATTTGCTTAAGTAATGCATGTTGTTTTAAGGGTGCAGTGCAAGTGTAAAGCAAATAAACAACATATAATTTTTATAGTGGTTCGGAGAACTTCTCCTACATCCACTCTTCCCTATCAGCAGGGAGATCACTAACAAACACCTTAGTTTTCTGTGTTAGGCACACAATACAATTCGATTTTTACAAAGTTCTCAATCTATCCCAGAATGCAAGCTAGATGAACTAACTCACAAACTTGCCTATAAACTTTCCTAACAGGTTGTGTTTAGGGGGGATTTATTTTTGTTTTCCAACTAAGAAATATCTCTATCAAGGGTTTAGCCTAAAGCTAGATGGAAATATTTCAGCTAAGTGGAATGGGATGAACACTAAGAAATAATCTTGAGTTTTGCTCAAGTGTTCTTCGCGGAAATGCATGATAGGTTGAATGCTTGATAATCTCCGTTGTGAACTCTGAAGGGGTTCATCCTTATTTATAGAGTTGAGATCAAAGAACTGTTGGAGAGCAATTTGAATCTCAATCTATTTTTGGTAGGAGGGTAGGTCTGAAGTGATGTTGGCAGGGACGGACATGCCTAGAGCGTGCAAATTTGTCTGTTCTAGCCATTTGACACTGATACTTTATATCTTACTTTTTCAGTCAAAGTACATACGCGTCGATCTCTGGTTGGTTGATAAGTACACTTATGCGGTACTTATCAGAACCCTTTCTTTACATTCTTCTGGTCTGATCTTTGTATGACTTGACATATATTCTTCATGTGTTTTTGACTTATGCCTTTGACTTAGAAAGAGTCAACTGTCCTCGTACCAAATGAGCATCAGATCAGTACCCAAGCTAATCTGATTTGGAGTGTGAAATTAGATTGACTTAGCAACAATCTTAAGACTTAGCTGATATCTTCAGTAAACAGGTCTTCAGCTGGTCTTCAGTGTCTTGATATCTTCGAGTCTTATGATCGTTTGATCTTCTTGACACTTAGACTAATATATTGAGTTCCCCCTCAATATATGGCCTACTCTAACACATCAGTTGTCTAATAGGTTCAGCTGGTATCCTATCAGATTCTTCCGTCGACTAACAGGTTCGACTGGTCCTATTACATGTGTTTTTAGAACTTTCATTAAAACTATAAATTTCCCAACAGTAATTACACTCTTTTCAACTATCTCCTCCCAACATCTCAAAATTACATCTCATGTCATTACTTTACCCACAAAAAGTCGTTTACTTTAATAATAAAATAGAAATGACTACAATACTCTCAACCAAAAGTCATTTTATCACTTTAAATATTAATAAATTACTCCCACATTAATAACCATGTCGAAAGACAATGGATAAACAAGTTTGGGACAGAAGGAGTACTATTAAAAGAGATAAAGTTATTTTTTGTTGGGGTGGAATGGTAAAATAATGTCATTTATGTAAATTAAATGCGATAATATTGACTTTAGTATGAGAAAGTAATGACCTAGGATGTAGTATCGAGATGTTTGAGGGGTGTAGATAAAAGGAAAAATATTACTTTATTGCTATTTAAAAAAAAAAATGTTCAATTAAGTTTGGAAAAGATTTTTTTGACAAATGTTCAAATAAGAGTGGTATGGAGGAAGTATGAGGCTTTGTCATTACTTTTTATTTGATGCACCAAACTATTCTCCAACCACTTGAATTACATATGACAGTGTTTGAATCGCTAAACAAGGCAGACTTTTATATGGAATATTTCACGGATATAACCCGCATATTAGAATGAGAAGCGATCAACACAAGTTTAAAAATTCACGGATCATGTGCAGGTCGAACTGGGTAAAAAAAGATTTTTCAATAAAATTTGCGGAAACGACAGAACATCAAAATTCAAGATCTGTATTACTATAAGACAAACTTGTGTTACTTTGTCTGTGAGTATATATATGTATTATTGTAAGGATAAATAACAAATGTTTATTTTTCCAGTATACATATTTGTTTGTGTGTTATTATAAACACAAAATGTGTTACTATAAAGTGATATGTGTGTTATTGTATAAACAAAAACAAAACTCCCTCAATTTCATCCGCTCCTCCCTCTGTTTTTTATTTGTTTCTCCTTGTGATATGTGTCCAGCCTTAAGTATAAGCCCAAACCAGTGTTTTCATAATCGAACCGGCGATCAAACCGAAACTGAGCATCTGTTGGACCGGTCGAACAGAAGGTCCAACTATTAAAATGATCTCTGTCTATTTTTTAAAACATTTCGTATATTATATTGAAATTAAAATAAATACGCACTTATAGAACTTTAAAATGATAATACATAAGTTTCATATTAGAAATAAACACAATAAAATCATAAACAATATCATACAATATAATTTAAAATACTAAAATTTTAAATATGAATGATAGAAATTAGGATTAAGTTTTAATTTAAAAAATATATTTGAAAAAAAATATTAAAACGATTCTACCGGGTTCAACTGATTTTCCAATTTTGATCGATTTTTCCGGTTCTGATCGATTTTTTCTGGTTCCACCGTAAAAATAATTTTTTGAGGGTAATTGAACCGGTTTCATGACCGATTCCCGATTCAACCGGATGAACCGGCCGGTTCAATTCGATTTTGAAAACACTGGCCCAATCCACCAGATTACATCATCGAATTAGTAAAAATATTTATTTTTCAATTATCACGTAGCAACACATAATTGTCCTTACAGTAACACATACTTATATTTATATTGGCACAGATTGGGAGCAAATTTTCCTGTTTTGTCTTTCACAATTTTTTAAGAAAAATTCAATTAACCCAGTTCGACCCGCACATGATCAACAAATTTTTAACTCCTTGTTTGAACTAATATTTCACAGTAAAATATTTCATAGAAAAATCCCCGCAAAACAATTGTTTGCAATATTATAATATTAAAAGTGGGTACATAAAATTTTAAAATCTAGTGAATAAAAAGAAAAGATACAAACTCATCTCGCATATCCTCCCAGAAAGCAATAAGACATTCTTTGGTTTCTTTTCCAATCCATTACTCATTTATTAATGTACAACTTGCTCTAGGCATGTTCATCGGCCTACTGTCGATCAAGTTAACAGACTTCACATTATAGGTTCAAATGGATATGGTTGTCCCCTTGAGTAGAAGTTTTTAAAGGAGAAAAAAAATGTTGAAAAGTATATTGTCCTTATGTTCTAGGAACACTAATTTTTTGTAATATAACATAATAAAATTGAACTATTTTCAAGGGATACAACAACCCTATCAAAACTTGAAAACTCAATAGGAAGAGGGAACATATGCATAAAAAAAGATCCTTGTGCACATACGGTTTGTACCCTAGATCACCGTACTAAACTTCTAGCATTTCGTTTTGTGAATGCTTCAATGAACCTGTACATCCATCTGTCTAACATTCCTGCGGCATACAAGTCATATTAATATGTAAGATAAAACTATTAAAGATACAACATGTTAAAAAAAATCTGTTCTGAATAAGTATTAAGTGTGGAACAAATAATGCATGTTTATCAATGTATTTCGGACAGATTTATCTTAGGAATCTAGAAATATCACAAAATGCAATGTAATTTATGTGTAGGTAATTCCATAGCGACCATAGTCGGACAATTTCAGTATTCACAAAGATTGGGGAAAATGCATATTTTTTTTTTTTCGCCCCCAACACTTTTATTTTCTAAAGTTTTGCTCTTAATTTTTTTTTTATCGGACAAATGGTGACTCGAACCCATGACCTCACGGCATAGGTAGTGGTGCTCTAACCGCTTGGGCTATTCCACTTCGTCTAAATTTTTGCTCTTTATTAACCAAATAAACAGGGGGCAAAAGTCAAAGGAAATCAAAGTGAAGGGAGCAAGGATAGAAAAAATAGGGAGCATAAGTCCAAAAGAAAATGGATTTGCAGGGAAAAAGAAATGAAAAAATGGGGAGCAAAATTAAATAGAAAACAGCAGATATTAAAGGGTAGGAAGCAGAGGAGTAGCAAATGAAGTTAGGAAGCAAAATTGAAAACATGCGGAGAAAATGCATTTTTCCAACAGATTATGGCATTTCCGGATTTAAGGTCCAAAGGGATGATAACTATCACTTTGAAGTCCCACAAATATACCATGTCTAATAACTTGCAATTCATAGTGAAAAAATATTTCAAAAATGATATATGAATTTCACGTGTATGAATTAAAAGAATGAAAGATGAAAAAGTTATATATATATTGAATATTGATAATGAAGCCATGATATGCAACATGTCAAACAGGAAAAAATGGTCTTTAGTTGATTGATTTATCTTTAATTGATTTATTATTTAAGTAGTTGATAGCTAACCATCTTTCAGACCCTAAACTGAAAAAAGTCAAATGTTATGGGCATATTCATGATATTGTGCACAACAATCAGTGGTTGCAGAAAGCTATTTAAGGGGAAAATTTTCAGTCGGACCGTCACATCATACTATCTTTGAATAATAGAATATCATGAGTTAATCAAGTAAGACGCCACCAATGTAGTAATAACTAGAAACACTAGATAAACTTCCATTGAAAATAAGGAGATGGGTGCTGACCTGTCAAGGCAAATGTGCCACCCAGTACTGCACAAAGGCGTGTAATGAAGTGGAGAAAACTACGACGCTCTTCTCTAATGGTCACAGTAATTGGTGACAAGTCATACAAAAAGTATACAGCTGCATAAAAACACAATGTTTTTATCATTACATATAAAAAAAAAAACCAATGTTAATCTTAGCAGAATTTGAAAGAAAAGAACGAATTCAGATGCATAAAGGAAGCATACCAGGCCACATCCTATCGAACTCATGAATTGGAGAAAAGTACTCAGTGACAGAGAACTGATTTGTAGGTAGAACTTCCTTCGAAATATACTTATATTCAGTAGGAACAATCTACATCATGAAAAAACACAAAAAGTTAAAAAAAGTTAGGACTACAAAATGATGAAATGAAATCACTATGTAAACCTATAGCACAAAACTTATGTTGTCTAACCACCACCACAGAGAGAGAGAGAGATTGTAAGTTTGAAAAATTCATTCCAAAGGTAAATTTAATCGGTATCCCTGAACCACTATGCATAAAACTCCATCTTGCATTTAGTTGGAGTGCAATCTTTTGCATTTACACAGTTCAGACAGTCAATTAAATATTATGCTGTAAAAATTATTCCTTGTATTTAAGGGCAAGAGGGCCTAAGTTTCATATAGTATTAGGAAGACTCTAGGAACAAATTATCGAGCTGAGGCCTGAGACAGATTTTTCCTTGCCATATAGCATGTGATATATATATGTCTGAGGCATAATTCAACTGCCTTGTTGAATTATTCCCAAAATAAAAGTAAAGATAACATATGGACAATATAGTATAGCATGCCATGATTTATATTTTCAATAAAGAGGATATAACCCAAACCTTAATGTAATATTTGAATGTTCCACTTGCTCCACGCAAAATTCGGGATGTGTCATCGAGTGGATTATGTATTCCAGGATATTTGGGCCCAAAAGACAAGTCGTGAATTATATGGCTCACATTGACACGAGAAGAACTTTCAAATATCTGCATAAATGAAGATGATGCCAGAAAGTTACTTCAATATAAATGTCATATTCCAACAAATAAAAGCCTGATCAAGAAACACTACCAAGATTTCAAAAAAAAAAAAAAAAAAAAAAAACCACCATCTTTGGCATTAGAAATTTGGTATTTTAGTGATTTAGTGTTTGGCTTCCAAAATACATAAACAATAATACTGGCAAAAATCCTTTATTTCAATATTCAGATGCTACAGATATTGTTTGGTTACTTAGGTAGCTGCCATAACATTTTTTTAAGCATAACTGTGGCCTGGATAAACTAGACACACAGTTGAAATTTATTTTTTAATGTCATCACTGAGGGTCTACCTGAAGATCTTCATTGAGCAACAAACGATAAAGATGATAGATTTTTTCCTTTCAAGCACTGAATATCAGATATATAAAATTACAATAAAAATCCCATTTGATTTCAAATTTATTTTGTGAATTCAATCCATTCTGCCAGCATTACTTTGCAACAAAGGTGTGCTACATTTCTAGCTTTCTTTTTTTAGCAGTCTGGAATGTGATGTTAAGATTCCAAACCTTTTTTAAAAAAAAAATGAGATCACAGGTTATCTCAAATATTATGAATATTTTCACACTTTTTGGTAAAGTGCTGACATATTTTACGGTGTATCCAAGGGTCTTCATGATAGAGCGGGCCTCATTGTTTACCAACCTCCTTCAGCATAGCAAATGTCCATTATTTGTGATATTACCATTAACTCATTTTCACGTTATCACAGGTTAAAATTAACAAAACCAAATGCCAAAACCACGCAGCATTCTCATCTAATCATTCTATACAACTTCAATCACACAACAGCTCCCAATTTCCCAAACTGAGAATCAGAAGAAAATGAAATGAGTACAGGGTCAGGTGCCTTAGTAACACAACAAGAACAACATTATTCAAATCCATCAGCATCGTTCAAGGTTATTTAGCATCTTCAAACTTTAAAATCAACATGCTAAATTGACAACCCAACAAAGCAAGATGGGTGTGGGAGACATTCCCAGGTAGGACTACAGGGTATAATGTTTTTGAAAGGTATAATTTCTGTCACTAGGCAATAAGATGTAACAAGGTTCGTATTTCTCGACAAAAGTACTACCAAAGTCCAAACTTGATATCAATTTAATACTCCTTGTTCTCGAAAAGAGTCACATTTCTAAAACATATTTTGTTGTCAAAATTATAAATCATGTTTCAAAAGTCAAGTTAGTTTTGACATCTCTACAATGCTCTCACAACTCAAATCAAGTTAAATTTGAACGAATAGAGGCCATGGATGAGATTCGATGGCCCATAGAATATGCTGCATTGGAAAAATGACTCCTTTTTATAGTTATACTTGCTTAACTTTGTTTATAATGTTTATTGCTGAACTCATAAACTGCTTTTCGAGCTCACAAGCACCCTTTAACGAAAAAAAAACACACACACCAACCACATCTACTCATGTTGGCAAATCTTTCAACACAATTTTGAAGAAATAATTTTAAGTTTTAGCTGGTTTTCAATTCATAAACCAAACATATACTTTACTGGACAAAGCAAATAAAAGATAGTATATAATTAAATGCAAAAATACTGACCATCTCTCAACAAAAATGTTCAGCCCATGTACTGAGATGTGGAAGTTCCCAGCAACCCTTTGCACATCTAAAACACCATACACCTGCAACGGACAATGAACTTAATGAGGGTTGATGAAATAATAAGAAAATAATAAAAAAGTAAAGAATTAATAACAATAATAATAATATTGACAAGACATAAACATAGATGAAGCGGACAAAAAAGCATACCCGGCAACCTTCGCCATTTTCCAATGCTCGCTTCACCTTCTTAATCATTTGTTCAGCTTCCTCATCAAGATTGTGAAGTTTAACTTTATGGTCGGACTCTTCTTGATGATCTTTATGGTCATCTGATCACCGCGTTACAAACAGTCATTATCAATATTTTGCCAAAAACAAAAAATCTATGTGATACATAATTGTAGGTTTGCATTATGAAATTTATCCTGTCTAAAGTATCAGCATAGCATATAAGAACCAAATACATAACTACTGACAACAAAAGGGCTGGGTCACTGGGACGAATTCCGTAGCTTTTAAGGCAAGGACTCAATGCACAAACAGGATATTAACAAAAATTCAAGCACAAAACGGGTCCTAGCTACAATATTTTTTTGTTAGATTGACTCCTAAAATATTGAAGGCGAGGACTCGCTGGATGAAAGGGATAATCTATTACTGAATCACAACTGTACATTTCTCCAGTGAAATACTGTAATTCCTATTTTTGAATTGTTTAAAGTTTATACACTGGACATTTTGTCAGCTATATAGAAAAGAACAAGTTGAATACTTACCTCAACATCAAATATTTTATTATTTTACCTTATATACTTCTCCACTGATTCCATATAAATACCTACTGAGTTCTAGCAGCCAATCATGGGTCATAAACAGTTTGTAAAAGAACAAATTATCAATCGCCATGGAAACTTAATGCAGGTACTACACAATGTAACGGAAACAATACAGAACAAAACGCATCAGGAATCAATCTTGCTCGGACATCTTACTTTAGGAGTCACATTAATGGCTATGACAATTAGCTATACAAAGAAAAAACAAAAGGAACTTTACAAGTATCTGGACATAAAATAGCATTTAAGTGTATAATACATAAAAATATTAAATGACTGACATCCAGGCAAGGAAAAAAATGAGCCATGATCAGTTTTATCTCTGATTGTTTGAGGATGTATATGGACAATGGGATTGGACAGGGCAATGTAAAAATGTGTTTAGACGACTTGGTGTGAAAATCCTTATTAATAGACACCTGCGGATATCAGCGCTATTCTTTTTTTTTATTAGGGAGTATAGTATGGTACTAGATTATTTCAATATTGTAGAGAATGATAGATATATTGACAGGACTCGGGGTAAGCAAATGACAGGAGGAAAATAAAACCATTTATTCTTCAGAATGCTATTAAAAGAGATGTAGAATAACTAAATCACGAGTAATTGAAACTACAGATGAACTGACCATGCCCATGCCCATGATCATGTTCTTTCTCAACAAGGTCGCTCAAATACTCTGTGCCAACAATAACGCCATCACTATTCAAGCGAAGCTGCAGAAACAAGTAATTGTAAGTATATTGGTAAAAATGAACACACCCACACACCCCGGCAGCTTATCTAGTTTCGTTAACACGTCATGGCCACATGTATGTTTAACATTTGTGCTATCATTTTCATGGAACTTACAATAAAGTCCACAAAATCAAATAGAAAAGTTGAAAGTTATACATCAATAATAAAAAAATACATGCCTTCCATATATTTGTGTCAAGATCAACTTCATGCTTCCCTGACATATCAATCGCATCTATACTTACAACTGCAGAACATAGCATAAGTTAAATAGCTGGTGGAAATTTGAATGCAATTAAAATGTAAGATTTTCAAAAGTCTAACCATCACAAGGCAAAGATGGGAATGTCATATTTATATGGATAGGAAGTGTTTCTCCACGTTGCAAGTCAACTGCCATCTGCAAGGTGCAATACGATATATAATACAATGAACCAAGATTGACTATATTAGGTCAACCTATACCCATGTCCTGGAAAGGAAAGGAATACAACAAAATATTAGAGAACAAACAAACCTGGTGGACAGTATACGTTGATAGATAATAAGTCAACTCGTGCACGAACAAAGTTGCCATGATTACCAATCCAACAATAGAAACTGCACAAAAGGTGGAAAGTTCCGAAGTTAGTTATGCACCCATTTCCCTTCTCAAGTTCATTTGATAACCATCACAGCACAGTCAAATTTTGTTTGATTTGCAGTTATAATGTGAGGTTAACAACTAAATGACGACATGTTTCTCAAATAGTAACTATTCATGATCCTAAATGGCATACTTACAGCTATCAATAAGGGATAAAACAAGAGATACTGAGTATTCATTTGGTAATCAATCCCCCACCTCTATCAAAATCCACAAGCTAATAGGAAAATAGAATGTGATAACGAACTCCACGACCACCTACAAATCCATGTTTTCTAGAATCCCTACCCCACCCCCAAAATAAAAGACGAAGATAGCTCCAATGCTTCATGATTTTATACAGTAAAGGAACATAAGCAATCACGCGCGATGAAAGGATAAAAATGAATTACAGATCAAGAAAACAACAAAATAAAATCTTAATTTTCAAGAAATAAAATAAAAAAAGAATACCCAGGGCGCCCGATTTTGTCTTCTGAAGCAGATGCTCTTCAGCTCTCGGAAATGCATCGAGGCTTTTCAGTGTTTGCTTAAAATTGCCCATCGTATTTTCTCCTTTCCTCCTCCTTTATTTTTTTGTAACCCTAATTTCTCTCCCAAGTCAAAAAATCATGGATTCACCTCTCTGCATAATGAAAAGAAAAAAAAGGAGGAATTCAACAAACAAATTCATAACTCTGATTCAGGATCGAATCATTCTAAATTTGAGGATGAAGCCTATCCATATTATGTATGTGAGAGAGATCAAGAAAACGACCTGCGCGGGAGCGATAGAGAGAAACAAACTTGGGATACTGGAACAGAACAGAAGTCGCCTCCTGAGAAAATGAGAGGGGGGAAGAGAGAGAGGAATGGAAATGGAAATGGAAATTAGAGGGATTTGAGAAATTTCCGGCCGGAAGCCATATGAAACGGAAACACGACATAAAAATAATACATCAAGAAAAACAAAATCATCACAAAAATTGTGTAAAGATATGTATAATTTACTTTTCAATTATACCCTCCACTCTACAAAGAGAGTTTACTCACTTTTTTTTTTGCAATATCATAATTAAGGTAATTTACTCAAAATTTGGGGTTAGAAGTGGGCCGGGCGGGTCGGGCGCAAGGCGGGCAGGGCGCATATATATAAATATAATGATATTTTATTGAATATGTGTTGTAGTCTAATGGTTTATATCTGTTGTTAATGTATTTAGTCGCAAGTTCAATTCTTATTGAGCACATGATTTTTAAAAATATATGTGTTTCTATATATTGTTATATAGAAGAAGAGTGGGTCTCATGTGCACCCGAGTGCACCGTGCACTCATAGTGCATTTTAGAAGCGTGCAACTATATAAATAGAAATGTGCAACTATACAAAATAGAAACGTGCAACTATATTTCCAAATTAACAGTTGCACTTTTCTGTGTAAATAAGTTGCACTTTTTATCATAACAAGTTGCACGTTTCTAAAATGCATTATGATAGCATTACCCCTTGATATCCTTACTCCCTCATCTATCATACGCCTTCTTAAAATTATTTTTTCATTTCAAATACTAATAAAAAAATCCGCTCACTAAAATACGAACCAAACAGTAACCGTGCAAAGTCTTTCGGGACGGAGGGAGTATAATTTATATGCATACAAATTTAAATACATTAATTCAAATATAAGTTTATATAAATGCATAAATACATAAAATAATATTAATATTTTAATGAGGCGGGTCCTAATGGTGGTTCGCGGGGCGGGTTCTATAAAAATCACAATCTGTCCGAAACCCGCTTGACCGAGTCCAAACCCACCTCGAGCGGGGCGGTCCAATGCGGGTCCGGGTTTGAACCCGCACCATTGACATCTGTACTTATGTTACTTTTTTTTTTATCGGACAAAGTTAATTGTTAGTTGTTAGTAGTTAGTACACCAAGCACCCAAACACTCCACAAATTCACCAAGTCACCTTATAACTCTCATACTCCAATTCGTTCCAAAGAGAATCGAACCTGAGTCTCCCACTCAATTGAGGAGCCCAGTGGTCAGGTGGGCTAAGCCACCTGGTTATCCGTACTTATGTTACTAGAGGTAGGAACAAGTTAGACTACCCAACAAAGGCCATCTTCTAGTCATACCTAAATTTTTTTAAAAGTCTATTTATTTATACAAGTATGAGTTATGTCTTTATGTAAGTATTTTAACTTCAACGGATCAACTCAACCTCATTAAAAATGGAAGAAACTAAACAAATTATAAAAAATTACAACATTAATAAAATTATTTTTTCATTTTGATATTTTACTCAACCTCATTAAAAATGGAAGAAACTAAACAAATTATAAAAAAATACAACATTAATAAAATTATTTTTTTCATTTTGATATTTTAGGTGGTTTGAAATGACTTTAAATATGTTTTAGGCCTGCCTCATTTATTCACCAAGACAGGTCTAGCTTTTGAGACTTTTTAATGAAAAGTTTGGCTTGGCGTATGAATCTGTCTTACATAATACTTCATCTAAAATAAATTTGTTGATGTTGTCACTAATGTTGTCACATTGGACACAACATTAGTATTCGTTCTTTCTTCTAATAACGAATTCTTGTTGGTCAAGTGTTGTTCTTGATGTAGTTGACTGCAGGTTGACGATCCAAAATGCACTCCAAGATTCCAGAAGGATCTACAAGACTCAAGAAAAGTTGGGAGAATTCAAGATCATGCGGTTGTAATCCACAAGCAATAAGATACAACACTAATGGCGGTTATCACACGAGATCATGGATGAGTTGAAGAGAAGTTGTTTCTAGATCCTTCAAGGTGGATCCATGGATGAAGATTGCGGGCATTCCAGCTCTCTATAATAGAAGATTGTATCTTCATCATAAGGCAAGGAATAACCGAGCATCAACTATAGAGTGTTAATACATCCAGAGTGATAGTTGTTATTTCTCCTTTTATATTACTTCAAATGGTGTTCCATTTCGAGTAACAATAGATCATTTTATAGTCTGTGTTAGATTCAGTGATGATTAGTTTCATACACATAGCTTTGGTGGTGTAGGAATACACTTAGTCTTTAGGTGAGAAACTTTATTTTAGATCTTAGTTTTTTTTATGAGAAGATTTTATATGTGAATCGCTTTCTATGATTTTTGTATTCACTACACAAATACAGTGAAAGTCTCGTCATACGACACTCACAAACTATATTATAGTTTGTGTAGATTTTTTATCTAGTTAAATTTGTGTTTAAGTCTTCCATTGTTTAAATGGGTGTTGCATTGAGTGTTACACATTAATTACAACATTTCTCTGATTTTGCTCAACACGCACCCTTTCAGTTGGCATTAGAGCCAAAACTTAATTTTACTAAGTTAAATCCCGTGTTTAGTGTGATTTTTTTAATGGTGATGGAATATCCACTTACTCCACAAAGTTTGAGAACAACAATATTTTATGATACAAACTATGCATATTGGAAACCAAAGATGAGAATATACATCAAGTCAATTGATGATTGTGCTTAGAGAAGTATACTGTCAGGATGGACACTTCCAAAGAATCCAACAAATGATGAATGAGAGGTGACAATCAAAAGCGAACTAGATTGGTCTACTGAAGAAAGTACAATTTCTAGCTACAATTCTAAATATTTTAATTCAATATTCACATCAGTTGATATTACCATGTTTAAAATCATATCAACATATGTTTCTATAAAGAAGCTTGGGATAGGTAGCAAGTGTTGGGGAATTAATTGTCCGGATCAATTCGGGATGAATATTTAAATACAAATTTAATTCTTGACAATTATTCCTAGCATGAATTAACCCATATTAATTCAAATAATAATTCAACAACAAATCATACATATAAACAGTTCACGTAAATCCTACGCATGCGGAATTACTACGAGTTTACGTGAACGTACCTCTTGGAATGGCAATGGTCTCCCTTGATGAAAACACACCAAAAGACCTTCCCAAGTATTCCTTAGTCCTTGCTCGACAATCCGGTGTAAGGATACTCGCGAACAATTAACAAAAGGAAAAATAAACTTTGTTGCACCACTTTTGTGGATTTACTAATTTTTCCAGCACATGGAATTATACTTGGGAATAAAAGAATCATCCCCTATTTATAGATGGGGTGGTGGGCGATTTTTAGGGAAGAAAAACAATGTGGGAAAATCTTTTCTTGATCTCTAAGAAATCTTGAATATATCTCCTATATTCTTTTCTCCATAATTAAAATATTCCACAAAAATCCCACCTCATCTTGTTATGGCCAAATTTTCGAAAAATCCAAGAGACAAGATTCCAAGATTTGGATCTTCTTGTATTTATGAGATATACTTGTATTTCAAGAAATACATATCTTCCATAATATCTTTTCAAGAAAATCAAGAAAATCTTTCTTTCTCTTATTTATCAAAAATTTCGAAAATATCTAATATTGTTGGTCCCGGTGCAAACGAGTCTTACACGTGTATGGGGGAATACACGTGTTCAGTGTTTTTAAAACTTTTCTTTTCTTGAGGTCGGCTTTTGTCGGGGTTGTCTCAAGATTTGGTCCCGAGAAGCACAAATCACTCGAGTCAAAATCTCATCGAGACAAAGGATCCCGAAATTGCTTTCACAAACCTCGATAATCCCAACCGAAGTTATGAGTTTTAGAGATCCCGAGTTGCTTGGATCGAGATAACTAACTTAATGAACCCTCGGAAGAGTAAATTCAGGTTTGGTAACTATCTGTTCTAGCTACTTTCGGATGTGTGAATGGTTGGCCCTTTAGTTTATACTGCTTTTAAGCTTTTCTTTGAAAACCTTCCTTTAATGGAATAATGATTAGGGTCGATTCGTTATGCGACCTTTGGATTGATTCCAACCGAATATCGCGAAAAGTATGCTTTCGGATTTAAGTCAATCAATGCAACAAATTAAGCACGATATAAAGAAAAGCAATAAACAACACAACAATTTATAGTGGTTCAGAGACTCAAGCTCCTACGTCCACTCTCTCTGATCCTCAGAGAAATTCACTAATCACTTCCTGAGCTTTCTGACTACCTCGCGTAGTTTACTTACTCAACTCGTCCCTGAGCTTTCTGACTACTCCACGTAGTTTACTTACTCAACCCGACCTTGAGCTTTACATTTACCTCCGTAGTTTACTTACTCAAACACAAATAAGCTTTCGACTACCTCAGAGCTTACTAACTTCACCTCTAGAGCTTTTCGACTACTCTCTGCGTGGTTTAATAACTCTTTACAACTCTTCTCACCAACAATCACACTCAAACTACCTTCTCAAGGGTTTGGGGTTTCTTGGTTGGTTTCCAACTAGGATGAGATATCCTTTACAATAAAGTACAATGCAAAGGCTAGGATATCTCGACTAAGCTTTTGATATATCTTATCAAGCTATGTTGGGAGATGAATTTAATAAAGATATATGATTTTGATTAAGATCCCAAAACCCCTAAGTATGACATGTTCGTAATGATCTTGATAGTTGAGTCGATTCGGTTTTAGAGTATTCAGATGTTATCTCGCAAAATGTATAGTCGCAGATATAGTTTAGGATAGGTTCTCAAGACTCGAGAACTCAAGATGTTTCAAGTATCCGGTTTCAGATGAAATCGAGATATCAAGACTCAAGATGATATCGAGTAATCAAGACTCAAAGACGAAGACTCGAAGACATCACCAAGATAAACTACAAAGATTCAAAGACCTCAAGACTCGTACCTCAAGACTCGTAAGACTCAAGACACGTACATGTAAGATCAAGAACTCAAGATCAAAAGTATCAAGGCACAAAGATTATCAAGACTCAAGAATATATCAATGCTCGCATGAACCCGAGTGTTCCGAGGCAATCGATAATATCTATCTAAAGGATGCAATATCGAGAAGATCGCGATTCCTTAAGAAGTTAGATATTGCCAAGACATTCAAATGCGCATAAAAAGGAACTAAGTCGGAAGTGTTGTTAAGGTTATATCAAACTCGAGTTTGTAACCAAAAAGAGCCGCTGAAGGTGTCTACCTTTAACCGAGACAAAAGTCAAAAAGAGGAAGACGACATCGCACCATACCGACACTCGACAAAGGATGTGTCAAAGTGAAAAAAGATGTCGATGTACAAAAGTTCGCATCGCAAAAAAGTGAAGACCGGCTACATGAAAAGTTATTACCTAAAACGTGTTAGGGAGTTTCAAACCCTAAATATAGCCGTTTCACACACCACAAGAGGGAACTCACGGAGCTATCTCTCCAATGGATAGTTTTCAAAAGTGACCTTGGTGTATGCCTATAAATACTTGGTGACCCTCTACATTGTAAGGTTACGGAAATTTATACGCAACTCAAGAGCTCAAACTTATTCTTGCAAAAGTTAAAGCACTTTCGAAAAAACTTAGAATTTTCCAAGTGCTTCGATTTTGAAGAGAGCTCACTATATTAAGCCTAGCTTGATAAGATTTTATCCAAAGCTTAGTCGAGATATCCTAACCCTTTGCATTGTGCTTCATTGTAAAGGATATCTCATCCTAGTTGGAAACCAACCGAGAAACCCCAAACCCTTGAGAAGGTAGTTGGAGTGTGTTTGTTGGTGAGAAGAGTTGTAAAGAGTTAGTAAACTACGCGAGTAGTTAGAAAAACTCTAGAGGAAAAGTTAGTAAGCTATGTGGGGTAGTCCGAAAGCTTGTGTGTGATTGAGTAAGTAAACTACGGAGGTAGTCGAAAAACTCAAGGTCGGGTTGAGTAAGTAAACTACGCGGAGTAGTCGAAAAACTCAGTACGAAGTTGAGTAAGTAAACTACGAGATAGTCGAAAAGCTCGAAGTTGATAGTGAATTTCTCTCAAGAGTCGGGGAGAGTGGACGTAGGAGCTTGAGTCTCTCGAACCACTATAATTGTTGTGTTCTTTATCGCTTTCTTATCTCGTATTTAAATCGTTGCATTAACTTGTTTTGAAAGCATACTTTTCACTGATATTCAGTTGGAATCAATCCACTGAAGTTGCATAAGTGAATCACAGCCTAATCACTATTTCAATTAAGGGAAGGTTTTCAGCAAAGCTTAAAACGAGTATAATCTAAGGGCCAACCATTCAAGACGGTGATCGAAAGAAGCTAGAACAGATAGTTATCAAACCGAACTCTCTTCCGAGGATTCAAAAAGTTAGTTATCTGATCCAAGCAACTCGGGATCTCCGACACTTCGAGACTCGGTTAGGATTATCCGAGGTATCTTAAAGCGATTCAGATCACTGCTCGAGAGACTTTGACTCGAGCGATCTCATGCTTCTTAGAACCTAATCTTCGTGACTATCCACCCAAGTGACCTCGAAGAAAAAAGTTTAAAAACATCAACACGTGTATTCCCCATACACGTGTAAGACTTCGTTTACACCGACCAACAAGTGGTATCAGAGCAAGTGGTTCAACTTGACCACCTGCTGTGTTGACCAAAGTTTTATTTTCAAAAATACTTGTGGTCTATCTGAACTGATCTTATTTGCTGAATTTTTTTTACTTTTCAAAAGATCAGAAAATGTCTTCTAAAAAACTTCCCATGTTCTCAGTGGAGAACTATGACCTATGGAGACTAAGAATGCAGGCTCATCTGTATTCCAAACATGAGCGTATGTGGAGAGTGGTCTCTCAAGGACCATTCCAGTTTACTGTGATAAGGGTTTCAATGTTGAGTTCTCCAAGAACTTATGTTTTGTGAAAGATGATACATCACAGAAAGTATTACTGACTGGTACAAGAAAAGGGAATGTGTATCTTGCTTATTGGAGTTCAACTCCTAAAGATACATGTTTAGTTGCTAAAAGTTCCACAGATACCAGTTGGTTATGGCATAAAAGAATGAATCACCTAAACTTCAAAACCCTGAACAAGCTTGCAAGATTAGCTCTTGTGAGAGGGTTGCCTAATGAAGTGTTCAGTAAGGAACACATTTGTGATGCGTGCCAGAAAGGAAAACAAGTTAAAGCATCATTTAAAAGCAAAGTTGAAGTTTCTACTGAAAGAATACTTCAGTTATTGCATATGGATCTCTTTGGTCCTATAACACCTGTGAGCACTAATGACATGAAATACACATTGGTAGTAGTTGATGACTACTCAAGATATACTTAGGGTCATATTCTTACTCGAAGAAAAAGAAACTCGAGATAAAGTTTGCCAGAATTACTAAAAAGCTCATAATGAGAAAAATCTCCGAGTGTGGTCAAAATCGATCGACAAAGGAACCGAGTTTATAAATCATATCATATCGATTATTGTGCGAGAGAATGGAATTTTACATGAAACATCACCGCAAGGACCCCTCAACAAAATGGTGTTCTTTGAAAGAAGGAAATAAAACTACGAAAAGAAGTTCGCAAGGACAATGATAAATGAAGTTGATATTCCTAAAAGATTTTGGGTTGAAGTCATCAACACTTTGCATGCTACTCTCGAATAGATCCATCTTGACCAAGAGTCAAGGCAAAACACCCTATGAGCTTTGGAATGAAAGGAAGCCTCTTGTTTTTTTCTTTTCGTGTGTTTGGTTGCAAGTGTTTCATACACAATAATGGTAAAGATCGGGTTGAAAACATTTGATAGTAAAAGTTCGATGAAGGAATATTTTTAGGATATTACAAGTCGATAAAAGCTTTCAGAGTTTACAACCAGAGGACTCTTTATTGTGGAGGAAACACCTCATGTTGTTTTTGATGAATCTACTTGTGTTCGGAAGAAACAGAACATGATGCAAATGAACCCACCAAGAGGATCACCAGATTAAGCCCCAAAACAGAAAAGATAAATCATCCATTTGAACTCGAAAAGAAGAAGTCACCATTATCTATGATTGGGTACTCGGACTCGAGATAAAGAAGTTCGGAATGGAAATCGATGATGAGACTCGGAAAACCAACACTCCAAAGGTGACCAATCTGAGCAGACATCGCCTCGCACTCGGTATGTGATGCCAATGAAGATGTGGTCACAAATGTGAGGCAAATTCTCGAATCTATCAACCAAAGGGGAACAAATGTCTCTCGACAATGTTCGAATAGAATGTCCCCGAGGAAGATGATTCCTTTCTCTGCTCATTGTTCCCCGAATTTCTTGATTTAATCGAACCTAACATTTCAAATGTTGAGGACACTTTTGAAACAGAACATCAAGAAGGAAATGGTTAGATAGTCATCCTACAAGTCGATTGTGGGTGATCTAACCGAAGGTGTTAAAACAAGAAGGTTCCATGGTGAAAGTGCACTATTCTCCGCTTTCCTATCGATCGAGAAAGAACCTCTTTGAGATTGGTGAAGCTCTACAAGATTCTCATTGGATTCTTTGCTATGCAAGATGAAATTTGAATCAATTCTCAAGAAATGAAGTATGGGAGCCGGTAGATAGACCGTAAAAGGCACAATGTCATTGGAACCAAGTGGGTTTTCAAGAATAAAAGAGATGAAAACAACAACATTGTGTAGAAACAAGGCAAGGCTAGTTGCACAAGGTTATTCCCAAGAAGAAGGCTTGGATTATGATGAAACCTTTGCACCATTGCAAGACTAGAAGCCATCGATTGTTTCTTGCATATCTTTCCCACATGAAGTTCACGATCTATCAAATGGATGTGAAAAGTGCATTTCTGAACGGTGTGCTTAAAGAAGAGGTTTATGTGGAACAACCTCCCGGTTTCAAAACAGAATGACCAAGTTTACGTGCTCGGAAAAAGCTTTATGCGGTTTTAAGCAAGCACCCGAGCATGGTATGATACTCTTTCTCGGTTTCTTCGACCATGGTTTTTGTCAAAGGGGCCGATTGATAGAACTATGTTCGGGATAGAAGATGGGGAAGATATCTTCTTGGTTCGAGATATATGTTGATGACATCATTTTGGATCTCCAAACCATCACCGTATGAAAAGTTTTCAACACTTATGAAAGGCAAATTTGAGATGTCAATGATGGGAGAGATGAATTTCTTTCTAGGTCTTCAAGTGAAACAATCAAAGGAAGGAATATTCATCAACCGGAAAAATACACCGTAGATCCGATTGCTAAATATGGTGTACAAAATTGCAAATACGCTAGATTCCCATGAATACTAACTACAAGATGGATCCCGATTACGAGGCAAATCGCTGAGTCATATTGATTATAGAGAATCATTGGATCATTGCTCTATCTCACGCCAAAGTAGGCGGATATAACATTTGTTTGTTGGGATATGTGCAAGATACCAAGCTAATCCTAAGGAATCACATGGAGGTCGCCAAAAAGATACTTCAAGTATCTTAAAGGCACACGATGAATAGAGGATTATGGTATCCAAATTGATGATAACCTTGAGTTAAGTGGTTACTCGATCTCGATTATGGAGGTTGCAGAATGACAGAAGTCCACCTCGGGAACTTGTCAATTTCTAGGAAATAAGTCGATATCTTGGTTTTCGAAGAATGCAGACCTCGATGAGGCAACAAGTACTCCGAAAATTTGAATATATGGTCTGCGAGGAAGTCATTGCGCTTTCGATTCTTTGCCTCGCACAACAATTAAGGGATTATAAAGTTGTAGCCAATGAAGTACCAATATTTTGTGACAATAATAGTGCCATTGTTATTTCACAAAATCCGGTATTGCACACCGATGCAAGCATGTGGATATCGACATCACTTCATCGAGAGATCATGTCGAGAAAGAAGGACATAAGGATGGAGAAAATTCATACCGATATAGCAGAGAGATATCTTGACTAAACCTTTGGTCAATCAAGATTCCGTGAACTTTAAGTTGAATTAGGGATGTTAGAACCAGGTGTATAGAGAGTAAAATCTGAAAAATTGAAGGTTTTCGAAGCATGAAAGTTTTCTCGCACTCTCTTGAGAAGCTTAGGATAAAATGGAAATATTGAATCGAAGTCTCGAAACTCAGATTCTTCAAGGTGAATACTCAATTAGCAAATGTAACCATTTCAAGATTTCGATATTATCTTGACGGTTTATCAAGGTCGATTATTCAAGAAGACTGATAGAGAAAAATTAGTCTGAAGAAGTAATGACTCATGCAACTCATTTATTGCTTAAGTGAAGCTCAGAAATCATTCGCAATAAATACAAAACACCTGAGGAATGTTTTTGGGCGGGATCGTTTCAAATTCCGAAGAAGGTCAACAGTCATTTAATGCTCTGCTACATTAATGACCAATGAGGATGTTTTTGGCGGCTTACTTTTTCGTAGAGATCGTCGGTTCATATACCCGATTAATCGGAGATTAATCTCAACCGTTGTTTTTCACCTAACCAACACGATTCCCCACGATCTCAAAGCTATATATACCCTAAGAAGCCTTTCAAGCCAAAATTTTATTAAACCCTTCGTTCTCAAATCCTCTGCAAATAAATCCCCTTGCCCAGAAATTTCTAAACCCTAAAGCTTCATTTCTCAAATCATCTCTAAAATGGCTCCAACCTTGTTAACAGATTAAGCCAAAACCAACAAGTCGTGGTACAAGTTCGTTGTTTCACTCGAAGCACAACCAACTAAAAAGCCGTAAGAGGAGGCTCTGCATATGATTCGATCAAGCTAAACTCACCTAACTAATCGCAAACCCACTGCACTGTGAGTTTGCGAAAGAGGTAATCGAATTCATCTATAACTTGAAGGTAGATGAAGAGGACTGTATGCATTCTTCGATTACTGTATCACACTTAGAGCATTCGTCCAAATACGTCGATTTTGAAAGGGATTTGTACATAACCCCAAAAATTTTGAATGATGTTTTTGAGCTCTGGATAGAGAGAGGATCCTACGATGTATATGTTCTGCAGAGAGCAGAATACTTAGATAGGATTGCCGAGAATCTCGTTAAGTTTGAGGCGACATTGCATAAGAGGCACTTAAAGCCACAATATCGTGTATTGATGGATATTGTGAGTAAATGCATCATGAGTCTTCATGGGGTTTTGAGCATATCAAGACTCAAGCTCGGATCGATGGCGGCGATAGAGGCCTCACCCACCATCGACTTCAACCGGCCGAAATTTCGATTCGAGACGGTGAGTGAAAGCGAGATCAAAATTTTGAAGAAGGTTGACGGGGCCATTCAATAAAAGGCAAATCCACTTCCACCAAAATTGCTTACATTTTGGAGATGTGCGAGAGAGGAGGATATATCTTCGCCAATTCGACCCCATTCCCTAAATCCAAAATTCTCTTTAAACCCATTCTTTGCAAAGAAGCAGTCATCGTCGGGGAAGAGAGAAAAGAAGGTTGAATCACCATTCTTGGCCGAAAAAGAGACTCAACAAAACCGGGGGGGAAGGTTTTGTTGGAGGCAAAGATGGAGCAGGGAGCAAAGATGTTGAAACTAAAGGATCTTGCTCCAAAATGCAGAAGATTGGTGGTTCTCACCGATGAAGATGAAAGTGATTCTGACGAGATTCAACCGGAGCGCCTAAACCGCTCGAGTTCACCATTACAAGTATTGGCTCAGGTTATCTCGAGGACTCGTGATCGACCGGGAGCGGTGTCTTCTCTGAGGTGCTCGAGACATCGCTAGGTTCAGATAAAATTTCTCAGGAAATTTTTAAAGGAGCTCAGACCTCAGAGATACCTACCTCGGGATGTGCAGTGCTCATGTAAGAGCCAAATTTAGTCGATCCAAGATGTGCAGGCTCGACAAAGAACGAAATGACTCAGATTCAAATCCGAGGATATGCCAACTCAGCCTCATAACCCTCTCAGATGCAACCGAGGACTGACCGCACAAACTTCGATCGATGTCACGAGGCTCGTGAGCGTAATATTCTTGATGAGCTCCCGAAAGGATCTACTTTGATCCCTTAGAAGATGTTTCAACCGAACCAGAGAGCCCAAGATGGAAGAAGGGAGAAGTCAAGAAGGCGAGTGGAGGAGCAATCGGGAACGGTTCATTCTTTGACCGCTACCCCGAGCTCACCATTTCATACCGATATGCAAGATGTGTTCTTCGATTATGACGATCAGATTCATCTTCAATCGACTCTTCCCAGATGCTTGATATTGTTGCATTCAGAGGGGAAGACCGGTGGAATGAGGAGATGACCTTCCCGACCGACTTCTCGTGGTTCGGAGGACAAAGCTCGTGATGAAAAACTCCGATTTTGATGAGCTAGTTCGTAAGAAGTTGGTCGAAAGGAGAGAGCAATCGGGTTGGTGCCCCGAGCAAATGGAGACAAATCTAAAGATGGAGATGGGGACCAACAGGAGATGTTGAGAAGCGCCTCGGATGGAAAAGGAGACTTCGCTGCTTTGTCGATCAACTGAAATTGGTCAACCTCGGATCGGTTAGAACTCTTGGTACCTTTTGGCACTATTAACAATTATGCCAAAGTTACCGAAAAGTCCTATCTTTAACTCAATTGTCTCGATAAAATGATCGAGGCTCGATTGGAGACCGGAGCTCAGGACGGCCGAGGCACAGATGATCGACAAAAGACAGGGAGGTGCAGAAGATTCCTAAGATTGATCTCACTCCCTTGATGGAAAAACTTGAGAAGGTTGAGCCAATGATGATCAAAATTGCTCAGATGGAAGAGACGTTGGCCAATCAAGCTCAAAAGATGGAAAGTCTTAGTCACTCTTCGTAGCCGGTGCAAATTCAAAACACTCGACCACCCAGATGACCTCCATGGAAGAAAAAAGCCGAATGAGAAGTTTGGAGGGAGTTAAGGCCGAAGTTAAGTGATGAATCAAGCGTAAACACCGAGAGTTCTCGATTTCCTAGAGGTGAAACCGCGTAAAAGAATGAGGTGCTGATAAAGTCTGCTGTTGAGGAAAGGAGCTCAATGCTCATGACCAAGATGACAGAGATGTTCAAGGAAGCACTATCTGGCTAGTTTGCCCACTTATCTGAAGAATTTTCTGAGGCCAAGAACCATCTAAGGAGGCTGGAAGACGAACAAGATCGAGATAAGCGGGAGAGATTCATTTGTGAGCAAAGAGCAATATCACATGGACACAACACTCTCCGGACTTCTTCCAAATTACTTGTCTAAGAAGGGGAAAAGGAAGTCAAGATCTCGAAAAGTTCATGACACGTGACTTTGGAGAAGAAGGCTCAAAAAGATCTTTCGAATGTGTAATTTAGCCAAAGCCTTAAAAGAAGTCTAAACTTCTGAGAAGTTAAAGTTTGCTCAGGTGGAGAAGCCTGTCTACACTCGAGTTTCTGAGCAAACCATGCTTGATGTTGCAAGAGAGAAACTGAGTGCTAGAGCAAAAGTTGGAACAAGCCAGTCATTGACCGAATTGCTTTATGAAGAGGAAAGCCTTGGGCGTTGTTCAACCTGAAAGCAAGCGTGCGAAGGCTCCTAAGCCAATCCAGAGAAAGTTGATTCTGGATGATGAAGAGAAAGAAGAATCTGAGTCTCAACCTCAGATGAAAGTCTTCAATACTAGAAATGCTCTGAAGACACTCCAAATGGAACAAGCTAAGAAAGATCTGCTTCAATCTCAGGAGCATCTGTGGATCGTAAAGAAGATAGGCGAAGAGCGTAGCGAAGGAGTGAATTCGTGAAGTTTAAGAGCAAGAGGAAAGGAACATCAAAAGCGCTAAAAGGGCCCCACGTTGATAAATGGATGCCCATTAAACTCAACGATATGTGGGAATAAGTCAAGAGAACCTTCGGTTCAATTATGATGTTCTCGAGGGAATGGAGAGGAAGGCTCGGATCGTAATGAAGCATTCATTGAGTATCTCCTTACCTTCTATCCAAAGTATCTACAGAGTCGGATTAACCTTGCGGATGAAGGAGAAGTACATATAGTAGCCCCCGTCCATATTCCTATCCTCCTCCAAGACTTGATAATGGCTTGGTGAATGAAAAGGCCATTACTCAAGAGATTGCTCAATATCTTTGGTCATTGGGTCTAACAGAAATAGTCCGGACATCATCAAGGAAAGAAATGAGTCAAGAAGAGATTCTTCTAATGTTCGATCTGGAGGTGCCCAATCGATGAAGTTGAGAATGAAGCAAACCAAAGAGCGAAGATCAAGAGCCAAATCAAGATCAAAACTCGAAGATTCTGTAATCTTTAAATTTTTGTCTTTTTGATTTTGTAGATAAACTCATTGTAATCTGTAAATGGTATACTCATCATCAATGAAGATTTATCATTATGCTCAAAAGATAATATCTCATTATCTTATTTACATGTCTTTTATTTTGATATGCCTGAATGTATGATGATATGGGGGAAATTGTCTGAATTTTGAAAAATTTATGTTAGTATTTGGTAATGAACTATTTAAAGAGATTCATTACTGAAGAAATTGCTGAATGATTAAACTATTTGAAAACTCAAATTGTTGGGAGATTCTCCGATTTAAGAAACTGTTGGGAGACAACCAATCTTGTAATAGGATAAACTGAAACCTGAGTATAGGTTTTATGTTTGTAACAAGATAGGTTTTGGCATCATCAAAAAGGGGGAAATTGTTGGGAGATGAATTTAATAAAGATATATGATTTTGATTAAGATTTCAAAACCCTTAAGTATGACATGTTCGTAAATGATCTTGATAGTTGAATCGAGATTCGCTTTTTAGAGTATTCGTGATGTTATCTCGCAAAATGTATAGTCGTGAGATATAGTTTAGAATAGGTTCTCAAGACTCGAGAACTCAAGATGTTTTAAAGTATCCGTTTCGTGAAGAAAAACGAGATATCAAGACTCGATGATGATATTGAAAAATCAAGACTCAAAGACGAAGACTCAAGACATCGGTCAAGATAAACTACAAAGATTCGAAGACCACAAGACTCGTAAGACCAAAGACTCGTAAGACTCAAGACACAAAAGATCAAGATCAAGAATCAAGATCAAAAGCATCAAGGCACAAGACGATAATCAAGACTCGATAATATATTGAATGCTCAAGATGAACCTGAAAGTGTTCCGAGGCAATCGATAATATCTATCTAAAGGATGCAATAATCGATAAGATCACGATTCCTTAAGAAGTTAGATATTGCCAAGACATTCAAATGCGCACAAAAGGAACTAAGTCGAAGTGTTGTTAAGGTTATATCAAACTCGAGTTTGTAACCAAAAAGAGTCGTTGAAGGTGTCTACCTTTAACCGGAGACAAAAGTTAAAAAGAGGAAGATGACATCATACCATACCGACACCGACAAAGGACATGTCGTTGAAAAAGATGTCGATGTACAAAAGTTCCGCATCGCAAAAAGTGAAGACCGGCTACATGAAAATCTATTACCTAAAACGTGTTAGGGAGTTTCAAACCCTAAATATAGCCTTTTCACACACCACAAGAGGGAACTCATGAAGCTATCTCTCCAACGGATAGTTTTCAAAAAGTGACCTTGGTGTATGCCTATAAATCTTGGTGACCCTCTACATTGTAAGGTTACGGAAATTTATACGCAAACTCAAGAGCTCAAACTTATTCTTGCAAAAAGTTAAAGCACTCGAAAAACTTAGAATTTTCCAAGTGCTTCGATATTGAAGAGAGCTCACTATACTAAGCCTACCTTGATAAGATTTATCCAAAGCTTAGTCGAGATATCCTAACCCTTTGCATTGTGCTTCATTGTAAAGGATATCTCATCCTAGTTGGAAACCAACCGAGAAACCCCAAACCCTTGAGAAGGTAGTTGGAGTGTGTTTGTTGGTGAGAAGAGTTGTAAAGAGTTAGTAAACTACGCGAGTAGTCGAAAAACTCTAGAGGAAAAGTTAGTAAGCTCTGGTAGTCCGAAAGCTTGTGTGTGATTGAGTAAGTAAACTACTTGAGGTAGTCGAAAACTCAAGGTCGGGTTGAGTAAGTAAACTACGAGGAGTAGTCGAAAAACTCGTACGAGTTGAGTAAGTAAACTACGAGGTAGTCAGAAAGCTCAGAAGTTGATAGTGAATTTCTCTGAAGAGTTAGGGAGAGTGGACGTAGGAGCTTGAGTCTCTGAACCACTATAATTGCTGTGTTCTTTATTGCTTTCCTTATCCTGCATTTTAACTATTGCATTAACTTGTTTTGAAAGCATACTTTTCACTGATATTCAGTTGGAATCAATCCACTGAAGTTGCATAAGTGAATCACAGCCTAATCACTATTTCAATTAAGGGAAGGTTTTCAGCAAAGCTTAAAACGAGTATAATCTAAGGGCCAACCATTCCAAGACGATCGAGTAGCTAGAACAGATAGTTATCAAACTGAACTCTCTTCTGAGGATTCAGTAAGTTAGTTATCTGATCCAAGCAACTCAGGATCTCTGACACTCAGGACTCAGTTGGGATTATCCGAGGTATCTGAAAGCAGCTCAGGATCACTGTCTCAGTAGACTTTGACTCAGAGCGATCTGTGCTTCTCAGAACCTAATCTTCAAGACTATCTGACCCAAGCTGACCTCAGTAAGAAAAAGTTTTAAAAACACTGAACACGTGTATTCCCCCCATACACGTGTAAGACTCATTTACATCGGGACCAACAAGCTAGGCTTAGTTTGAATGAGCTCTCTTCAATATAAAGCACTTGAGAAATTCTTGGGTTTTCGAGTGCTTCAACTTTGTGATAATAAGTTTGAGCTCTTGAGTTGCTTACAAATTTCCCGTAACCTTACAATGTAGAAGGTCACAAGTATTTATAGGCATACACCAAGGTCACTCTTGAAAAACTATCCGTTGGAGGAGATAACTTCGTGAGTTTCCTCTTATGTTGTGTGAGGAACGGCTATATTTAGGGTTTGAAACTCCCTAACACGTTTTAAGCAATAGTTTTCATGTAGTCTGGAACTTTGTACTTCCATCTTTTTTTTCAATGACATTGTCACTTTATCGATGTCAAGATGGTACAGATGTTGTCTTCCTCTTTTTGACTTTTGTCTCCAGTTAAAGGTAGACACCTTCAACGGCTCTTTTTGTTACAATCTCTGAGTTGATATAACCTTAACAACACTCTGACTTAGTTCCTTTTGTCTGCAATTGAATGTCTTGGGCAATATCTAATTTTCTAAGGAATCGCGATTTTTTTCAAATGCATCCTTCATTAGATATTCTCGATATTCATTCAGATATTTCGAACATCTTGATAATTCGGAGTTTATCTTGATCTTGATTTAGTCTTGGCGTCTTGAGTCTTCTTGATGTCTTCTTAGTTCTTCGGTCTTACGAGTCTTTACTTGTATATTGATTACTTTTGATCTTGCCTTCCTAGTTCTCTTTGAGTCTTGATTCTCGATTTCTGCTTAGTCTTGATTCTCGATTTCTTCTTCTTGATTTCTTTCTGCTGAGTCTTGATTCTTCGATTTCATCTTTCGAAGTCTTCTAACCGAAACCTATCCATCTTGAGATCTATATCTCTTGACTATACATTTTGCGATATCATCCCAAATATCATCTAAAACCTCTATCCTCGACTCAACTATCAAGATTATCCTGAACATGTCATACTCAGGGGTTTTGGGATCTAATCAAAATCATATATCTTTATTAAATTCATCTCCCAACAATTTCCCCCTTTTTGATGATGCCAAAACCTATCTTTTTACAAACATATAACATAAACTCAGGTTTCAGTTTATCCTATTACAAGATTGGTTTCTGAACAGAGAATCTCCCAACAATTTCCTAAGTAGAGAATCTCTTATCAGTTAGTCTCTCAACAATTTGTTCAGTAATGAATTATTCAAAGAATTCATCACCAAATACTTAAAATAATTTCCCCCATAAAGAAACAATTCAGAGACAATCATACAGACATATCAAAAGTAAAAAGACATGTAAATAAGATAATGAGATATTATCTTTTGAGCACAAATGATAAGTTTTCATTGATGATAGGTAGACTGTTACAGTTTACAATGAGTCTTATCAGAAACAAAAATAAAAGACAAAAAGATAGAAAAATTACAAGTGTCTTCAGGTAAGTCTTCAGTCTTCAGTCTTCAGATTTGGCTCTTCAGTCTTCTGCTTTTCAGTTTGCATCTTCTTCAACTTCATCAGCGGGCACCTCCAGGTTGAACATTCCGAAATACCTCTTCTTCAGTGCATTTCTTTCCTTAATGATATCCGAATTGTTCCCTGTCAGACCTAACTGAACAGCATATTGAGCAATTTCTTGAGAAATGACTTTTTCATTCACCAAGCCATTATCAAGTCTTGGAGGAGGGTAGGTATATGGACCGGGGGCTACTATCTGCACATTTCCTTCATCCGCAAGGTTTATCCAGCTTTGGAGATATTTAGGATAGAAGGTTAGGAGATATTCAATGAATGCTTCATTTGGATCTGAGCTTTCCCCTCTCCATTCCCTGAGCACATCATAGTAGAACCAGAAGGTTCTCTTGACCTCTTCCCAACTATCATTGAATTGGATGGGCATCCATTTGTCAACGTGTGGCCATTTATGTGCTTTTGATGTCCCTCTCCGTTTGCTCGCAAACTTTTTGTATCCACTCCTTCGTTTCTGCTCTTCATCCATTTTCTTCCTGATCACAGGCACGCCTGAGACCGAAGCAGCAACTTTCTTTGCTTGTTCTATCTGGAGTGTCTTCAGAGCATTCCTTGTGTTGAAGACTTTTCTCTGAGGTTGACCTGCAGAATCTTCTAAATCTTCAATCAACTTTCTTTGTACTGGCTTAGAAGCCTTAGCACACTTGCTCTCAGGTTCAACAATGCCCAAGGCTTTCCTCTTCATAGGCAATTCAGCAGCAGCCTGGCTTGTTCCAACCTTAGCTCTATCACTCAGTTTCTCTTTCGCAACTTCAAGCATAGTTTCCTCAGAAACCTGAGTGTAGATCGGCTTCTCCACCTTACTGAACTTCAGCTTCTCAGTAGCTTCGACTTCCTTCAAGGCTTTAGATAGGATATTCATTTCAGCTTCCTTTTGCGCCTTTTTCTCCAAAGTACGTGCCAATAACTTCCTGAGGTCTTCACCTGACTTTTCCCCCTTCTTGGCACCGTAATTTGGAAGGAGTCTGGAGAGCGCTGTGTCCATATGGTATTGCTCTTTGCTTACACAGCGCAACTCTCCTGCTAACTGATCCTGTTCATCTTCTAGCCTCCTGAGGTGGTTCTTTGCCATAGAAAATTCTTCAGAAAGATGGGCAAACTGGCCAGAGAGAGCATCTTTAAACATCTCTGTCATCTTGGTCATGAGCATTGAGCTCATTTCCTCAACAGCAGACTTGATCAGTACTTCGTTCTTCTCTGCCAATTTCACCTCTAGAAACTCAGTTCTCTCCTGGTGCTTCTGTTTAAGTTCAGCACTCAGCTCAGCCTTGACTCCCTCCAGCTTCTCATTCAGCTTGTCTTCCATGGAGGTCATTTTTTAGACCAGAGTGTCTTGATGTTGCACCAGTTCTGAAGATGAACTCAGATTCTTCATCTTCTGAGCTTGGCTGGCCAATGTCTCTTCCATCTGAGTGATCTTGTTCAGCATTGGCTCAACCTTCTCAAGCTTCTCCATAATGGGAGTGAGGTCGATCTCGTGAACATTTTGCACCTTCAGGCCGATTGATCATCTGGGGTTCGGACACAACCTCGAGGGTCGGTCCGCACTGAGCATCGCCTTTCATCCCGAGCTCCGCCTCTAATCGAGCCTCGATCAGACATCGACATTTCAGAGTTAAAGATAGAACTTTCAAGAACTTTGGCATAATTGTTAATAGTGGCAAAAGGTACCACGAAGAGTGTTAACCGATCGAGGTTGAATGATTTCAGTTGATCGGCCTGAAGTTTCTTCTCTGTCTCGAGACGATCCTCAAAGATCTCCCCTGTTGGTCCCCATCTTGAGATTTGTCTCTGCCGCTAGGGGCACCAACTTCGGTAGCTCTCCTCTCAAATGATCTTCTTCTCAACTAGCTCATCAAAATCGAAAATTTTTCATCCCGAGCTTTGTCTTTTCTCGAATCCTCGAGAATTCAAATGAGGAAAGATGTCTCCTCGCTCCACCGATCTTCCCCTCCGAATGAAGCAATATTCAAAGATCTCGAAGAGTCTTGTTGAGGATGTAGACCGCTGACCTCAATCAAGAAGATGTCTTGAAGGTCGGGAATAAGCTCATTTCAGGTATCGGTCAAGAATGAACCGTTCTCCCTTGCTTCGCCATTCGGTCTCTTGACTTCACCTTTCTTGAGCATCGGGCTCTCGTGTTCGGGCTGGAAAATCACGAAAGATCTACTAAGAGCTCATTCAGAGCTCATCAAAATTCTCTTGCTTCCCGAGGCTCAAAGAACTCGAGGTTTGGGCAGTCGCCTCGGTTTGAATCGCTTGGTTCTCGAGGTCCGCGGCAGCTCCTCGATGGGATTTTTCAGTTGCTCGAAACTGAACAGGCACTTCCTCAAAGAATCGAGCATCTTCGTGGTCTCGAGCCGCATCCTCGAGATGGAATCTGAACATTTTCTGAGGTCTGAGGTCCTTGAAAAATTTCCTGAGAAAATTTATCTGAGCTAAGCGAAGTCTCAAGAACCTCAGAGAAGACTTGCTCCTCAATTTGATCCTGTGCCTTTGAGATAGCCTGAGCCAATACAAGTAAGGGCGATTTCTGAGCAGTTTGGCTCTCAGGCAAATCTCCCCAGTCTCACTTTCTTCATCATCATCTGTGAGAACCACCATCCTTTTGCGCTTTGGAGCAAGGGTTTTCTGCTTCAATTTCTCACCCTGTTCCTTCTTGGCATCCAACAAAACCTTCCCCCTGGTTTGTTGGGTTTCTTCTGCAGCAGCCGCAATCGGTGATTCCACTTTCTTCTCTTTCTTTCCCTTGATAGTCCTCTTCGCAGCAATGGGCTTGAACATCACTTTGGACTTGGGAAATGGAGTCGAATTGGCTAAGATGTCCTCCTCCTCTCTGCACATCTCCAAAATAAATGCTATTTTGGTGGCATGGTGGATCTTGCCTTTGATCGAGATAGCCCAGTCAACCCTTTTTAAGACCTTGGCTTGCTCACTCACCATCTGAATCAAGAATCTGAGCCAGTTGAAGTCGGTGGTGGGTGAAGCCTCGATCGCCGTCATTAATCGGAGCTTCGGGGTACTAATTTGCTCAAAACTCCCCGAATGACTCATGATGCATTTGCTCACAATATCCAACAAAACTTTATATTGTGGCTTCAAATGCCTCTTATGCAGTGTAGCCTCAAATTTTACAGGATTCTCAACAATCCTATCTAAATACTCCTACTCTCTACCCAACATATACACAGCAGGATCCTCTCCTCTATCACAAAGCTCAAAATCATCGTTTAAATTTTTTGGAATTATATACAATTCCCTTTCAAAGTCGATGTATTTAGACGAGTGTTCTAAATGTGATACAGTAATCTCGGAATGTATACCATCCTTTTCATCTATCTTCATAATACAGATGAACTTGATTACCTCTTTCGCGCATTCTTGGTCCGGTCGGTTTGCGACGAGATTGGTGAGCTTGGCCAAACGAATCATATGCTGAGCCTCCTCTTCTGGTTTAGAGTTGGTTGTGCTATCGAGCGAGACAACGAACTCGTACCAAGGTTTATTGGTTTCGGCTAATTTTTCAAAAACTGTAGGAGCCATTTGAGAGATTAAAGATTTAGGGTTTAGGTTTTCTGGGCAAAGGGGATTTTCTTGCAGAGGATTTTGGGAACGAAGGGTTTGATAAAAATTTGGCTTGAATGGCTTCTTGAGGAATATATAGTTTCGAGATCATGGGGAATCACGTTGGTTAGGTGAAAAGCAACGGTTGAGATTAATCGCCAATTAATCGGGTATGCGAACAGTGGATCTTCCGAAAAGTAAGACGCCATTTTATCCTTATTGGTCAATAAATGTAACAGAGCATTAAATGACTGTTGACCGTCTTCGGAATTTCAAAAGATCCCGCCCAAAAACATTCCTTAGGTGTTTTGTATTTATTGCAAATGATTACTGAGCTTCACTTAAGCAATAAATGAGTCGCATGAGTCATTACTTCTTCAGACTAATTTCCCTCTATCAGTCTTACTGAGTATTGACCTTGATAAAATGTCGATAATACCGAAAATCTTGAATGGGTTTAAGTATATCTCGAAAATGAACTTCAATGAAATTTGAGTTTCACGAGACTCGATTCAAGATTTCCATTTTATCCCGAGCTTCTCGAGAGAATTCGAGAAAACTTCATGCATCTGAAAACCTTCAATTTTTCAGATTTTACTCTATACACCTGGATCCAACATCCCTAATTCAACTGATAGTTCCTGAAATCTTGATTCAGCCAAAGGTTTAGTCAAGATATCAACTCTCTTCTTATCAGTATGAATTTTCTCCATCCTTATGTCCTTTTTCTTGACATGATCTCTGATGAAGTGATGTCTGATATCCACATGCTTGCATCTGGTGTGCAATACCTAATTTTGTGAAATAGCAATGGCACTATTATTGTCACTAAATATTGGTACTTCATTGGCTACAACTTTATAATCCCTTAATTGTTGTCTGAGCCAAAGAATCTGAGCACATAAGCTTCCTCCAGCCATGTATTCAAACTTAGTAATCTTGGTTGCTCTTGAGGTCCTGTTTCTTCGAAAACCGGGATATCACCATTTCCTAGAAATTGACAAGTTCCCTCGTAGTGGACTTCCCATCAATTTCGCAACCTCCATAATCGAGATCTCGAGTAACCCGGTTAATTCAAGGTTATCATCAGTTGGATACCATAATCCTCTATTCACTGTGCCCTTAAGATACTTTGGTATCTTTTTGGCAGCCTCCATATGACTAGCCTTAGGATTAGCTTGGTATCTTGCACATATCCCAACAGCAAATGTTATATCAGGCCTACTTGCTGTGAGATAGAGCAATGATCCAATGATTCCTCTATAATCGGTATGACTCACCGATTTGCCTTGAAATCGAGATCCATCTTGTAGTTAGTATTCATGGGAATTCTAACCGCATTGCAATCCAGACACCATATTTGGCAATCGGATCTCCGGTGTACTTTTGCCTGTTTGATGAATATTCCTTCCTTTGATTGTTTCACTTGAAGACCTAGAAAGAAATTCATCTCTCCCATCATTGACATCTCAAACTTGCCTTTCATCGGTGTTGAAAACTTTTCACACAAACCGATGGTTTGAGATCCAAAAATGATGTCATCAACATATATCTCGAACCCAAGAAGATATCTTCCCCATCTTCTATTCGAGCGAGTTCTATCAACAATCCTTTGACAAAACCATGGTCAAGAAGAAAACGAGAAAAAGAGTATCATACCATGCTCGGGTGCTTGCTTAAGACCATACAAAGCTTTTCCGAGCACAAAAACTTGGTCATTCTGTTTGAAACCGGGAGGTTGTTCCACATAAACCTCTTCTTTAAGCACACCGCTCGTAAATGCACTTTTCACATCCATTTGATAGACCGTGAACTTCATGTGGGCAAAGATATGCAAGAAACAATCGATGGCTTCTAGTCTTTGCAACAGGTGCAAAGGTTTCATCATAATCCAAGCCTTCTTCTTGGGAATAACCTTGTGCAACTAGCCTTGCCTTGTTTCTTACAATGTTGTTATTTTCATCTCTTTTATTCTTGAAAACCCACTTTGTTCCAATGACATTGTGCCTTTTTCGTGTCTATCTACTAGCTCCCATACTTCATTCCTTGAGAATTGATTCAAATTTCATCTTGCATAGCAAGAAATCCAATGAGAATCTTGTAGAGCTTCACCAATCTCGGTGAGGCTCTCTTTCCGATAGGAAGCGGCAGAATAGTGCACTCTCACCATGGAACCTTCTTTTTTTTGACACCTTCGCCAGATCACCCACAATCTGACTTGTAGGATGACTATCTAACCATTTCCTTCTAGATGTTCCCCCTTCAATAGTATCCTCAACATTTGAAATGTTAGGTTCAGTTAATTTAGTAAACTCAGGGAACAACAGAAAAGGAGAAAGGGAATCATCTTCCTCAGGGGAAATTCTATTCGAAACATTGTCGAGGGCATTTGTTCCCCTTTGGTTGATAGATTCGAAATTTGCCTCACCGTGACCACATCTTCATTGGCATCACATACCCGAGTCCAACCGTGTCTCTGTTTCAGATTGGTCACCTTTGGTGTGTTGGCTTTCCTGAGTCTCACCATCCTGAGTTCCATCCTGAACTTCTTTATCTGATTCTGAGTCACTCCAATCATAGATAGTGACTGACTTCTTCTTTTTAGGTTCAGTGGATGATTTGTCATTCTTTTTCAGGCTTAATCTGGTGATCCTCTTGGTCAGTTTATCTACATCATGTTCATGTTTCTTCTGAACACAAGTAGATTCATCAAAAACAACATGAGGTGTTTCCTCCACAATAAGAGTCCTACAGGTTTGTAAACTCTCGAAGCTTTTTGACTTCGAAATATCCTAAGAATATTCCTTCATCGACTTTTACTATCAAATGTTTTCAACCGATCTTTACCATTATTGTGTATGAAACACTTGCAACCAAACACACGAAAAGAAAGAAACAAGAGGCTTCCTTTCATTCCAAAGCTCATAAGGTGTTTTTACCTTGACTCTTGGTCAAGATGGATCCGTTTACGAGAGTAGCATGCGGTGTTTGACGAATTTCAAAAACCTTTTAGGAATATCGACCTTCAAATATCATTGTCCTTGCGAAACTTCTTTTTCGAGTCCCGTTCCTTCTTTCAAAGAACACCATTTTGTTGAGGGGTCCTTGCAAATGATGTTTCATGAGTAATTCCATTTGTCTTTGCAATAATCGATATGATATGATTTATAAATTCGGTTCCTTGTCGATCGATTTTGACCACACTCGATTTTTTCTCAATCTTGAGCCTTTTCAATAATTTTGGCGAATTTTATCTCGAGTCTCTTTCTTCTTGAAAAGAATATGACCCAAGTATATCTTGAGTAGTCATCAACTACTACCAATGTGTATTTCCTGCCATTAGTGCTTACTGGTGTTATTGGACCAAAGAGATCCATATGCAATAACTGAAGTATTCTTTCAGTAGAAACATCTACTTTGCTTTTAAATGATGCTCTAACTTGTTTTTCTTTTTGGCACGCATCACAAATATGTTCCTTACTGAACACTTCATTAGGCAACCCTCTCACAAGAGCTAATCTTGCAAGCTTATTCGGGGTTTTGAAATTCAGTGATTCATTCTTTTATGCCATAACCAACCGGTATCTGGGAACTTTTAGCAACCAAACATGTATCTTTAGGAGTTGAACTCCAATCGAAGAAGATACACATTTCCTTTTCTAGTACCAACAAGAATATTTTTTTTTGTGTTGTATCATCTTTCACATAACATAAGTTCTTAGAGAACTCAACATTAAAACCTTTATCACAGAATTGGCTTATTGAAAGCAAGTTATGCTTCAATCCAGATACATATGAAACACCATGGATATGAACTGAGTCGATTTCCAGAGTTTCATATCCTTCAGTCTGTCCCTTGGAGTTATCTCCAAAAGTGATCTGAGGGCCTCTTTGTTCAACATAGTCACTGAGTATCTTCTTGAATCCTGTCATATGTCTTGAACATCCACTGTCAAGATACCATACATCAGGGGCTTTTTCATCTCTCGCTTTCATCGATCTTTATATGATCTTTGATCACCAAAGGTTCCCTTGTTTTTCCTCCCCAAAAAAAGATCAATTTTAGGTACCCAATTTGTGTAGGGTCCTACAAGGTTAAATTTGTACCTTTTCGGAATCCAAATCTGCCTGACAACTCTAATCACTTTAGAGTGGCTAATTTGTCTTCCATAAAATCAACATACACATTAACTACTCTGGGTGCCTTAGCAGTTTTTTGTGTATGAGTGCTAGCCTTAGCATGAACATGGGCTTTTGAATTTTTCTTTGGTTCAGGCCTTTTGTTCATTTGCTTTGGCTTCTGTGCAGCCGGTCTAAATCTTTGTTGACTCGGGTTCAGATAACCTTTACCCTTAGGAAAATGGGGTTCGGGTTATGCATCTTTCAAATTGGGTCTTTCAAGATATCTTGAGGACTTGGTCTCTTCAGTTGAGAATGTCTCTGCTGAGTGTTTCTCTTCTGAAGATTCCTCTGATGGTTCAGTGTAGATCCTTTCAGGTTTGCATTCTTAGCATGTGGCTTTGAAGTACTTGCCTGAAATTTTCCAACTGAGTGCTCAGGTTTTCTAGCCTTCACCTGAGGTTTGGGCTTTCCTACCTGATCATTCAGTTTTACTGAAACCATGGGTCATTTTCCCTTGTCTACAACCTTGGGCATTTCTTCAGTTTGAAGTGTAGGTGCCACTGGTTTTACAAAGATTGTCTTCTTGCTACTTGATGCAGCATTCAGATGACCTTGCGAGGTTCCCCCTGGAATGTATCCCAATCCATTTTATAGTGGCGGATCTCTGGTAACTCAAATTTCATCTATTACTTTAGATGCGATTATTCAATAGAGTTAACTTCTTCTTTCCTGCACTATCCTCACGATTTTGTAGAGTTTCATGCTTCTCGAGAGAGGTCATTGAACTTAGTTACGATCAAATTTAATCTCTTCAAAGGGATTTCTCTAGCTTTTCAGTTAGGGTTACTATCAACTTCTCTTTCTCTGAGAGTTGTACTTTCAGAACATCCAGTTCATCAGTAGCTCCCATTAATTGAGAAGTGATCTCAGTTTTGCTAGAGTCTTTCCATTTTTGATTTTCAGCCTTCAGTTCCTTATTCTGCTCTTGAGTTTCATTTAGCAGTTCTTGTAAAACAGCATAGTCCTTCATTAGATTCTCAAAAGAATCCATCAGGTCAAATTGACTGTTTACAGTTGAACTTGACAACTCTTATGCTAGTGTAGGAGCAACAACAGAGAAAGAAGAGTTTACCTCCTCAATGGCCATCAGACAAATATCATCACTTTCACTATCTGAGAATATTTCATCTGAAGAGCTAGATCCCACTTTAGAATGTTCTTCTTCTGCAACCATGGCCTTTTTGCTAGAGAACTTCTTGTCTCTTTTAGCTTGCCTTTCTCTTCTCTCCTTAGCACCCAGGTCAGGACAATCATACTGGAAGTGACCTTTCTTTTGGCAATTGTAGCATCTGTTGGCATCATCATCCTGATCACTTTCTTCCTTGGACTTGGAGTCCTTCTTTCTGGATAAAGATCCTTCAGTTTTTTGGTCCTTTCTCTTCTCAGTTGGTTTATCCTCAGGTTTCTTCTGGTACCTGTGATTCCTGTAATAGCTTTTGTATTTTCCATATCGACTATTAAGTCTTTCAAACCTCCTTGCCATCAGTGCTAGCTTATCCTCAAGCTCATCCTAATTTTTAGCAAGGGAGTTCTCAGACTCTCTAGTTTTACAAGTTTTATCTTTGGCCTTAAAAGCCACATTCTTACTAGATGATGAATCATCTTTGCTGTCAGCCTTTTTGGATTTCTTATCAATTACAAACTCATAGACCTTCAGCTCAGAGAAGACTTGTTGATAGGGCATTGAATTAATATTTTTGGTGTTTTCAATCACCACTGCATGTATATCCCATTTCTTAGAAAGACCTCTAAGAATTTTCATTGCAACTTCTCTCTATGGATATTTCTTACCAAGTGCATTTAGATCATTCATAATACTAGTGAATCTGACTTCCAATTTGTCAATTGATTCACCTTCTTCCATTTTAAAACTATCAAACTTTCCAATTGCAACTGAAAGTTTGTTTTCTTTGATATGATCTGTGCCTTGGCACATTACAGCTAGTGTATCCCAAATTTCTTTTTCAAAGATTGCGGTGAGAGATCATTCCCATCACACCATCATCAATTGTCTTTGTATAGTGTGTCTTTTAGCAATATAGTCTAGATTGACTAACTTTCTCTCCTCGGGGAGTTAGTTGGTCATCGACTTAGAAATTCTGCTTTCTAGGATCGTTTCTCTCATTTTATGTTCCTCCGATTCACCACAATGAAATTGGAATGGTCCTTCGAGACCACTCTCCACATACGCCATGTTTAGAATACAGGTGAGCATGCATTCTTAGTCTCCACAAATCATAGTTCTCCACTGAGAACATGGGAAGTTTCTTAGAAGACATTTTTATCTCGAGTCTTTTAAGAGTTCAAAAATAAGATCGATTCAGAGATAGACCACAAGTATTTTTAGCAAATAAAACTTTGGTCAACAAAGCAGTGGTCAAGTTGAACCACCGCTTCCGATACCACTTGTTGGTCCCGTGCAAACGAGTCTTACACGTGTATGGGGGAATACACGTGTTCGTTTTTTTAAAACTTTTCTTTTCGAGGTCACTTAGGTCAGTTGTCCTCAAGATTTGGTCCTCGAGAAGCACAAATCACTCGAGTCAAAGTCTCTTGAGACAAAGGATCCTGAAATCGCTTTCGAAACCCTCGATAATCCCAACCGAGTCCTGAAGCTAGAGATCCTGAGTTGCTTGGATCGATAACTAAACTTATCGAACCCTCGGAAGAGTAAGTTCGGTTTGGTAACTATCTGTTCTAGCTACTCGGATGTGCGAATGGTTGGCCCTTTAGTTTATACTGCTTTTTAAGCTTTTGTTTGAAAACCTTCCTTTAAAGGAATAGTGATTAGGTTGTGATTCATTATATGCGCTTCCGGTGGATTGATTCCAACCAATATCGATGAAAAGTATGCTTTCAGATTTAAGTCAATGCAACAGTTAAGCACAGATAAAGAAAGCAATAAACAATACAACAATTTATAGTGGTTCAGAGACTCAAGCTCCTACGTCCACTCTCTCTGATCCTCAGAGAAATTCACTAATCACTTCCTGAGCTTTCTGACTACGTCTCGTAGTTTACTTACTCAACTCGGCCCTGAGCTTTCTGACTACTCCACGTAGTTTACTTACTCAACCCGACGTTGAGCTTTCTGACTACCTCCGTAGTTTACTTACTCAAACACAAACAAGCTTTCAGATTACCTCTGTAGCTTACTAACTTCACCTCTAGAGCTTTCTGACTACTCCGCGTAGTTTACTAACTCTTTACAACTCTTCTCACCAACAATCACACTCAAACTACCTTCTCAAGGGTTTGGGGTTTCTTGGTTGGTTTCCAACTAGGATGAGATATCCTTTACAATAAAGTACAATGCAAATGCTAGGATATCTTGACTAAGCTTTGGATATATCTTATCAAGCTAGGCTTCGTTTGAATGAGCTCTCTTCAATATAAAGCACTTGGGAAATTCTTGGGTTTTCGAGTGCTTCAACTTTGCGATAATAAGTTTGAGCTCTTGAGTTGCTTACAAATTTCCCGTAACCTTACAATGTAGAAGGACACAAGTATTTATAGGCATACACCAAGGTCACTCTTGAAAAACTATCCGTTGGAGAGATAAACCGTGAGTTTCCTCATATGGTGTGTGAGGAACGGCTATATTTAGGGTTTGAAACTCCCTAACACGTTTTAGGCAATAGCCTTTCATGTAGCCGGTCTTCACTTTTTGCAGTCTGGAACTTTGTACTTCTGACATCTTTTTTTCAACGACCATCATTTGTCGATGTCGGTATGGCATGCGATCTTTGTCTTCCTCTTTTTTAACTTTTTGTGTCCGATTAAAGGTAGACACCTTCAATGACTCTTTTGGTTACAATCTACGAGTTGATATAACCTTAACAACACTCGACTTAGTTCCTTTTATGCGCAATTGAATGTCTTGGGCAATATCTAATTTTTTCTAAGGAATCGCGATTTTCTCGGTGTTGCATCCTTGGATAGATATTCTCGGTGCCTCGGAACATTCGGGTTTATCTTGAGCATTCAAAGACATTCTTGAAGTCTTTAGTAATTACGTGCCTTGATATTCTTGATCTTGATCTTGATCTTTAGTCTTGACGTCTTGAGTCTTACGAGTCTTAAGTGTCTTCTTCGAGTTCTTGAGGTCTTCTTCTTACGAGTCTTGAGTCTTTACTTGTATCTTGGTGATATCTTTTGTGTTGAGTCTTTAGTTCCTCAGTTTCTCAATGAGTCTTGATTCTCGATTTCACCTTTGAGTCTTGATTCTTAGTTTCTCCTTTGAGTCTTGATTCTCGGTTTCTGCCGAGTCTTGATTCTCGGTTTCATCTGAAACTTGATTCTCGATTTCATCTTTGAAACTTGAAACTTCATTTCATCAAACTTCAAACCGGTTTCTTTAGAAACATACCGAGTTCTTCGAGTCTTCGAAACCTATCCTCGATCTATATCTCACGACTATACATTTTGCGATATCATCCTGAATACTCTAAAACTGAATCCTGACTCAACTATCAAGATTATCCTGAACATGTCATACTCAGGGGTTTTGGGATCTAATCAAAATCATATATCTTTATTAAATTCATCTCCCAACAAATATGAATAACCAAGTGGGAGATTTCTTGAATTTAATGAGATAATCTTGTATTCCAAGAATACATATCTTCATTCCATAACAAAATTCAAAGAAAATCTTTCTCCCCTTTTATCCATAATTTTTCAAAAAAAAGGAAAAATAAAATAAAAGCAAATTTATTTTATTTTTAAACACCTTTTTTTCGCTTATTGGACTTTATCTTGGGCTACTTGGGGGGCCTTTAGGAGAATTAAGATTGGACCTTCCAATGGACCTTGAATTATCAATATTGAGCCACAATATTATTCAAGCCCATAAATATTAATTAATCCCACTACATAATTAATATTGCACTATCCATCTTAACCCATATTACAGTTAATATGGCTCCCGGTTATTATTTCCCGTGTTTAAGATTATCTAGCCCATTAATTAATTCAAGCCACTGAAATTGCTTTCCATTAATTAATATTTTTTATCCTTGGTAAAGGAACAGTTCAACATTATTATCCATACCGAAAACTAGTTCCACTTGCAAGATTTGGTATGATAAAACTTATGAACCTCCCAAGGGGGCAAATCGAACAAGCGTACTTGCACACGATTCTCCATATTAAATCTTAGCAATCACATGTGACCAATAATATTGCCCAAGATACAGGGTATTGAATCTCACTGATTCTCTTCCCATAATAAGTCAAAACAATAGTTACTAACCACATGCAATCCTATTTAAGGGACGAAGATTAAGAAATAACTAACCACTGAGGTCTAATTCTTCCTAGTTCAATTCTGAAGAATTTATCCTCCTGTAGGTCCTCTTCAATGCATCAGTCATGCACTAGTGTAATCTCTTGGTCAAGACAAACCAATCTGAGCCTTACACTACAACCTTTCACGATGGATTGTTCATTTCCATCTAGGTCATGAACGGTGTACTTTTAGTTACAAGGAATTGTTAATTTAATCTTTTGTGATCTTGGTATCACTAAATTAACTACAATGTAACACGTACTATTTATTGAACAGTTATGCAGTAAATATATGTAACATTCGATGATATTTAAAGCATCAGTGATAAACAATTTATTTCAGTAAATAAGTCCGAAATTTAGTTAGTCTGATTATACAAAGTAAAAGCATACTTTCCAGTATAATCCCAACAGCAAGAGCACAATGAAGGTTCAGACAGTGTTCGAGAACTTGAAGATGAAGGAGGATGAAACATTTTCTTCATACAATGAACATATCACTGATATTGTCAGTGAAGCTCAATCACTTGGATACCTCATCTTAAATGTAAGGTTAGTTCACAAGATTTTGCGTACTGTACCTAAGCGCTTCAATGCATAAATATGTGATATTGAAGAGGCAATGGATACATATACATTGAGTCAAAATGAATTAATCAGCATCCTATGAGCATATGATATGAACATTTCCCAGAAGGATGAAGTGGTTGATGGAAAGAAGGTGGTAGTGTTCAAAGGAGAAACATCTTCAAATGTTGAACAACTATCATTTGTGACTGAGGTAGATTTTGAGGTTGATGTTGCGAATTTGTATTCCAACACTGAAGAGAATATTTTTTTTACTGACAAGGCAGTTCAAAGCTTTTTCTGAAAAGGAAGACAGACAAACCTCTGGGCAACATTCAACCAAAGATTCAAATTAATAATTCCCCACAGACACCTGAAAAGAAAGGTAATTTGTTCCAACCAAAGCAATTTGGTAATGGAAGCAAAAATAGGTATGACAAAATTGATCACGAGTATAGAAAGTTTGTTCAATGCAATGCATGTCATGATTATGGTAATTATGCAAATGAATGTGTTAATTCCTTGTTGAAATTAAAATAGAATATCAATGCTACTTTAAGTGATGAATCTGATGAAGAGCATGAAGATGAGAAAAATAAAAAACGTGCATTTTTTGTTAGGATAGATTATGATGATTCCTTAGATGATGATTTGGATTATTCTGATTTTGATGTTGAAACAAATGTTGACACATTTGATGAAACATTTGATGAGAATTGTTCAGGTAAAGTTGTTAACTGTTTTAATGGTTTAATTGATGAAAAAGGAAACATCTAATGAGAATAATAAAACTTGTGGACCAGACTATAAAGATTTGTCTGTTAAATGGGAATCTCAAAATCTTATTCTAAAGTCTATGGCTAAGGAAAATGATGACTTGAGAGACCCACTAACTAAACTTGAAGCTATATTAACCAGAAAAGATTTGGAAATTTCTAAACTCAAAGAAGAATTGAAAGATTCAACTTTACGTTTAAGAAATATTCAAAAGAAATTGAAGTTTTAAAAGATGTTTTGATGATTGTAAAATCTAATACTACTGGTTTAGGTTTTGAAAGTCATATTACTTTTAAATGCTTTGGAAAAATTATGAAATTTGTTAATGCTGGAACTAAGACTAATGTTGAAATTTTAGTAAAGACAAGTGTCCATACTAAGGAGAAGAAAAGGAAGTATGTGTGTCATTGTTGTTCTGGTTTTGGTCATATTCGTCCATACTGTGATAAAATGAAGAGAGATTTGAAGTTTATGAAAGTGTTGTCTAAGAAATTGCCACATACTAAGTCACATTTTGCTAAAAATGCTTGGGGTCAGAAAATAAAAAGTGTTTTTTAATGTTGTGTATACATCTTCAAAAGCATGTGTGTCTTGTTTATGGTATTTTGATCGTTGTTTTTCATGGCACATCACTGGTCAAGTGAATTTTCTGCATAATTATGAGGCTTAGATTGTAGAAATATCACATATGGTGGTGGTCCTAAAGGAAAGATAATTGGAAAAGGAATTGTGAATATTGAAGGATTCCTTAAGTTGTCTAATGTCTTGCATGTTGAAGGTTTACTTGCTAATTTGATTAGTATAAGTCAATTATGTGATAACATTTTGCATTATGTTCTGAATAAATGTTGAATGTTACCATTCCATAATTGAGCCTAAAAAGGTGAATGAAATCTTAAAAGATGAAAATTGGATTAATGTTTTGCATGAGGAACATAATCCATTTGAAAGAAATGATGTTTGTACACTAGTTTCAAGACCTGACAACACTAATGTCATTGAAACCAAGTGGATTTTTAAGAACAAAACTAATGAGTCTGGAAACATAGTACATAATAAGGCTAGGTTGGTTGCCCAAGGATATACACAAGTTGAGAGTATTGATTTTAATAAAACATTTGCACCTGTAGCTAGGATTGAGTCAATCAGATTATATTATTAGTTATTGCATGTTTTATCAATATTGATTGATAAAGTATGTGTAGAACATTCCTTAGGATTTGAAGATCCTCATTATTTTAATCATGTTTATAAGCTTAAGAAAGTATTATATGACCTGAAACAAGCTCCTACAACTTGGTATGGCAAATTTGACTGACTTTCTTTTGCAGTTTGGTTTTGTTAGAGGTGAAGAAAACATGACTTTGTTCATTAAATAGGTTGATGAAGAATCAATGATTGTCCAGACTTATGTTGATGACATAATTTTTGGTGCAACATCAGACAAGATGTTGAATGAATTTGTTGAAGCAATGTCATCTACATTCAAGATGAACATGGTTGGTGACTTAAATTACTTTTTAGGTCTACAAATCAAGCAAAATGAAGATGGGATTTTCATCTGTCAAAGCAAACATGCAAGGAGCCTGGTGAAGAGATTTGGGATCTTGAGAACTCAAAGCATATGAAACCACCTATGGGATCATCTCAAAAGTTGAGCAAAGACAATATTGGTCAAGATATTGATCACATATTTCACAGATCCATGATAGGTAGTCTTCTTTATTTGGCCTCTAGTAGACTTGACATTATAGTATTTGCATTTGTGCTAAATACCAAGCTAGTCCAATGAGTCACACATAAGGGTGTAAGTGAGTCAAGTCGGCTCGTGAGCTACTTTGGCTTGACTCGAAAAAAGATCGAAGCCAGCGGTTCTTGCCATTGCGTCGTTCTCTCCATCGTCTAGCCGAAGCCGATCTCTTTTTTATCTCACTAAATTAGCACGGGAGTCACAATAAGGTTAGTTCTCACTTTTTAGCCCCTTCTCAGTTCTCCTTCCCCGTCATTCGCACACCTCCATCGTTGTCGATGCTCTGCGATTTTTTTTTATTGCTTTCTATTTTTCTCACCGCCATAGTTGGTTTGTGGTTCACTGTGCGAATGAAATTTTTCAAATAGGTATTGTGTGTTTTTAATATTTTGAGTTATTTAACTTCTGCGTACTGAAAATATTGCCTCGGAAATGCTTTAATTTTATTTAGTGTTTTTCCCCTTCCTTTTTGGACTTGTTGCCATATATCTGTTGCAAAATTATGTCATTAATCTTGAAATATTTATTCCATAAATTGCTTTGATTGACCATAATGTGGTGTCAGAGTGTTAACAAGATAGTGCAACAGGATAAATTGCAAAAGTGGTCCCATGTGAATTTGCTCTCATGAAAATTATCATTTTTTTAACAAAAATGGTCCCATAGGATTTTGCAGGCAAAAAATAAATGAATTTTTGGGACCAAATTTATTTTTTGACAATTCTCTTGGGGCCAAAACTGTTGAATAAAAATAAAATTGGACCATTTTTACAAAAAAAAAAAAAAAAGGACCAGAAAAAAACGTGGGACTAAAACTGCAAACACAAAAATCACATGGGACCACTTTTGCAATTAACCTAATTTGAAACAGAAAAATGACTTGTTTTCGACTAATTTTTCTGTTTCAAATTAGTCTCACACATTGATCTCTATTTCGCAAATTCTTGAAGATAGTGATAAAGTTGTGTTAAATTGAGTTTATTTGTGATTTAGCCTCACGTAGATCATTCAATTTGATTGTTAAGTAGTCTCACACCTTTAAATATATAAGTTAGTTAGATCAATAAAAAGATATGGTATGATCAAGATTTTTGTCTAATTCGTCAAGTTTAATTATCTTGAATTTTCAAAAGTAGTAAATAATCTAGCTTATTGGAACTAATTTAAAAAAACTGTTTAATTAGATATGTCCTTCTCTCCACCCGAAGTTTCATCACTAATCCTTGGTGAATCTCCTACACCACAAAATCAAGCGCCTTGTGATACCACAAATTCAACTGATAATGCAACTGCTAGAACTTTTAAGGTGACACTATTGCTGCTGCAGAAGATGACTCTCAATTTCAAGTGAAAAAGAGACAAAAGAATTCTAAGGTTTTGTTGGAGTTTAAAGAAGTTGATTGTTAGAAGTATTGTATGAAAGCAATTTGTAACCATTGCGGAAAAAAGCTTGCAATACTCAAAAGCAAGAGTACTTCCTATCTCTCAAGAAATTTGACTATATGTGTTAAGCGAATAATTTTTTCAGAAGCAACAGAGAATGATAAATTTTTCAAGTAAGTGAAGCAACAAATGAGAGTTTGAATCACAAATGGTCTCATAACTTTGGCCTCAAATAGATTTAGTCCCATAAGTTTTGTTTATCTTCGATTTAGTCTCAATAACTTTGATAATGTCCAATTTTAGTCCCAAATCGGTGCTCAGTCACAACATCCGCATGAAAGACCCAATTTGAAACAGAAAAATGACTTGTTTTCGACTAATTTGAGACTAAAATTGGACATAGTCAAAGTTATTGGGACTAAATCGACTATAAAAAAACTTATGGGACTAAATCTATTTGAGGTCATAGTTATGGGACCATTTGTTATTCAAACTCAATAAATGAGGATGGTCAACAAGTAATAACACCTACACTGACAAATGGTAAGTTTGATATGACAAAACTGAGAGAGGCAATGACACATTGGATTCTAATGCATGAGCATCCCTTAACAATTATGGAGAAGGAAGGTTTCAATATGATGCAAAGGCGTGGGATGTCCATGTGGGAAAAAGTTTCATGGAACACAATTACGAAATATTGTGAGTAAGTGTATGAAATCGAATAGAAGAAATCGAAGTCTCACTTGAAAAGCATTGGTAAAATCAGTTTGACAACAAATATGTGTTGGTCTACCAACGAAAGGTTGGAGTACATGGTTCTAACAAGGCATTTTATCGACTCTGGTTGGAAATCGCAAAAGCGGGTGCTTAATTTTGTGCATCTACCTCCTCCTCATCGTGGTGTTGAGATATAAGATTGTATTTATAAGTGCACAAAAGAATGAGTGGTTGAGAATAAGGTGTACACACTTCTGGTGGATAATGCTTCAAAAAATGATTCAACAATCAGAACTTTGAAAGATTCTTATTCAAGAGATAAGAAACTTCTTTGTGGGCGAAAGTTGTTTCATATGTGGTGTTGTGCCCACATTTTGAACCTATTGGTTCAAGATGGACTATCAAAGATTGAAAACTTCACTGGGCAAATACATGATAGTGTGAATTTCATCAACTATAATGAAGGAATGTTGATGTTGTTTTCAGAAATTGTGCAACAAATGCCGCTGCCTCATAGGAAGCTTATCCTTGAACGCAAAACAAGGTGGAATTCTACATATGAGATGTTATCTACTGCAGGCTTGTTCAAAGAGGTGTTTCTAAGGTACAAGGAGCGAGAGCCACGTTATCAAAGTTGACCAGGCAATGAAGATTGGGTGAAAGTGGAAAAACTAATCCCCATTTTGAGAGTGTGCAATTCAGTCACTAACATCTTTTCTGGAAGTGAGTATTCAACTCAAATTTGTTTCTCAATGAAATATGTTGAAACAAAGTTTTGTTGGACAAAATTCACCAAGATAAAGATGAAGATCTTCATGAAATGGGTTGGGCTATGAAAGAAAAAATTGACACCACCCCTAAATTTCAAGTTATTTTAAATACTAAAACTTTAACTTTTATCAACAAGATATTTCATGTGTGTTTAAATAAAAATTTGTAGATAAATATAAGAATTACTTTTACACGTTTTTTCTCTTAGTCTTTATCCCCAGGTATCTCAAAATTTATTTTTTACGGATTTAAAGAAAAATCCACATTCAAATTGAGGTTATTTTAGATAACCCTTAATCCCAATATATTTCTCAACCATAAATCTATTTGAGTGGGTTATTCTTAGGTGCAATCCTAAGACATTTATTGCAAATAGGTGCTATCTTTTTGAAACATTACTAAGAGGTGCAAAGTGGTAAGTGTTTTGACAATAACACCCTTACTTTTTCAGCTCCTTTTTACGTCACATAAGTACCACTTACACCTACCATTTCTCTTTCCGCACATTTACACCTTCCTGATTTTTTTTGTCAAAAAATTTCAAAAATTATGGATAGAAAAATGGTGTATTGAAGAAAAGGTAACTCCGGTGGTTTAAATTTATCCGGTGGTTTTTTATATATTTTCGACACGCACATATGCACGAATACATGAACATATACATTTTGTTTCATTTACAAATTTCAAATTTTCATATAAAATGACAAAATACCAAAATTTACATATCTAAAATCCAAATGTTTACATATTTTCGTCTAAAATTAAAAAAAATTACATATCTTCATCTTCTTCGACATGTACATATGCACAAAATACATGAGCATATGCATCACATACATGAACGTATGCATAATTTCATGAATCTATGCGTTAAATTCCCCCATTTTTTAGTTTCTAAATTCCAATTAACACCACATCTGGAAAATTTCATCAAAATTCATCATATCCAAATCCCAACAACATATTCAAGAAAATCACAAACAACAAATTCATACTCATCATAATCAAATCCAGAAAAACCCAAACAAAATAATCAAAATATATCATCACAAATTCATCATCATCATCAACAAAATTCAGAAAATACCAACACTTTAATTAAAAAGAAAAAAAATCAAAAGATTCATAAAAAATTAGTAACACTCGCCCAATGATTCTCCCCTGCACCGCCGTGCGCAGAGGGTCGCCCACCGAAAAATTATTCGGCTTGTGTGGCCTCCCAATCGCCGCCGGGGAGATTGGTGCGTGCTTCTTCAAAGCGCCGCGATGATGGGGAGATCGGAGTGGGGGCCGTCGTCGCAGGAGAGGGTGAGGGCAGCGACAGCGGGTTGTCTTCACCGATTCGACGATGGGCGTGATACGGGTAGATCCGTCTCCACATTCGAGCGTCGGCGCCGCCGCCACCACCAAATCGAAACAGATCTGCCCTCATTGCCACAGAACGTCGCACCACCACTATTGTCGGAAGACAAGAAAAGGTGGTCAAAAAAGCTCGGGGGCCATATCGTCCGATTTGAAACAGATCTGGGATGGCGACAACGACAATAGCAACATCGGTGGAAGGTGGGGTGATGAATGTGTGTTGAGGGATGAACAAAAATTGGGTTTTTGTATGTTGCAGAGAGAGAAAGAGTGTTGGGGAAGAGGGTTTTTTTTTTGGTTTTGGAGATTGGGTTTGAGCGGCTGAAATGGGTGAGGTAGAGAATGTTGGGGAAGAAGGGTTTTTTTTTTTGGGTTTGGGCGGCTAAAATGAGGTGAGAGACTGAGAGGGACAAATGGAAGCCTTAGGGGTATTAGAGTCTTATTATACAGATTTTGCAACTAATAGTAAGGGCATTTTTTTTAACTTATTAGTAATAGGTCTTGGAATCTTGCACCTAATAGCAATTTTCTCAATCTATTTCTCAACTCTTATAAAATTGGTCTCCTTTTCACAAATCAAAACACAGAAAATAGTTTTCATGGTGAATTGAAGTTTTCTCTCTGAACCAAAAGAGATTGTGTCATTCCTCTTCTTGTGAAAGCAGTAGTACTCTTACCTTTTCCTTTTATTTAAAAATTCCAATTTATGTTCTTCAAAATTTTTATGCTACCGATTTGTATGCAATATTATTTTAAAGAATCGAATTGTCATGCCTAAACTTTGAAAATTAAAGTTCCAAAAATATTTATCTTCTGATGACGATTTCGAAAATCCCATCAATAATCTTATAAACCCAAATTATTTTCAACTCCTAAATTGATTTTGAAGATTTAAAGTTTACCTTTTTTTTTTTCTAAAACGGCATAAAGCCCCTGTTTCCATGAAAAATCAATTTCAAAGAAGAGGTTTTCACCCAAAGTTGTTATTTTCCAACTCTCGGTGTCATGTTTTTTCTATAAAATTTTATTATTAATAATAATAGTTTCAAGATATTATTTAATTATTTTAGGTATTCGGAAAAGATATTTTCTCGCATTATTTTTGCATCCCCGACATCAAGGTTTAATGTGTGGTTTACTTTGTCTTTACTGAATATTTCGTATGGATGATTTGTTTATCCGCACATGACATGGCATGAAAGAATGATATTTACTATAAAAAAAATTATACAAGGCATGCATGCGCAAGACAAGAACTTGAGACTGAAAAGAGGTCTTTGAGGGGGACCCAGTGGGATTGACAAGAGATCCTTGAAAAAACTGTGTAACCTAAATTAAAGAGCATGATGAAAAGTTTATACATATTATTTGTGATTGACATGAATTGTTGTGACTAATCATTTTATTTGTATCTCATATTTAGTTTTGTCAAGGTGGCTTCACTGAACTAGTGATTTTGCTCATACCATACATTTAACAATTTTCAAATTAAAGGAGTGTGGTGGAGGGATAGTGGATGTATCTTGAGGAAAATTATTTTCATGTTGATTTTATTAGTATTAGTATTTAAATTTAAACTGTATTTTAAATTTTAGCAACATCTCCATGAAAAATTTTGAATCTTTAAATTCTTATTTACTTATTTTTATTTTTCGCTGCAAATTCTTATAAAACTTATGCATATTTGGCTACGAAAAATCGGGATGAGTGTAACTTGGCGATGGCTTTAGGTGCCATTTTGGATCCAAGGTGTAAAATGATGCTTATTGACTATTCCTTCCCGAAAATGTATCCCAAAGATGAAGATGCACAAAATATCCTCAATGTTAAAAAAAAATTTGTACGAGGTATATGATGAATATGTTGTTGAAGCGCAGTCTGATAATGATGTTCAAATTGGAGAAAGTGCGATAAGAGTCCTTGATACTGAAATTCAAGCTTCAAATTGGGTTGATCAGAATTTACTCAGTTTGTGAAATCAAATCAATCTGTTCAACCACAAAAGTCTGACTTGGATGCATATTTAGAAAAATGTTGCTTAGTTTGTGAAGGAGATACCAAATTTGATTCTTTATAATGGAGAAAGCGAACAATTTGAAGTATCAGATTTGTCCAAAATGGCTCGAGATATACTAGTTGATCCTGTATCGACAGTGGCTTCGGAAGCTACTTTTAGTTCGGGGATTAGAGTTATTGATACTTATCGTGCATCATTAGCTTCCAATACAGTTTAAGTTTTAATTTGTGGAAGTGATTGGTGTCATAGTTTTCATGGTTTGAAAATAAAGAACAAAGTATGTTTATTTCCACTATACCTTTGTTTTTTTTTTTTTTTTTTTTTATTGTTTTGACAATACCAAATTTTTGTTTTGTATCTTTGTAGAATGAGAAGATGTATTTGGAGATAATCTTACCAGTTTTAGCTTGATTAATTGGTTAGATTATTGGATATGATGAAAGATGGTAATTATTGTTTTTTAGGTGAGTATTTTACTTTTGCAATTGATTTTTTTTATATTTATTGCACAATAATTGTATTTATGTTATTAAACTAAGGAGCAAATTCATTCAATTTTTTTTGTTTGCTATTAAACATAATTGTATTAACTTCTTCGTATATTGCATAATATTGGCCTAGCCATCTTGTTGGGACAACTGAAATGAAGTTAACTTTGTTGGAGGAATGTGTTGGGGGGGGGGGCTACATTTTTGTTGGAGGAAATTGAATGTTATCGGTTTATTGTTAATTTCTTTTATTTTCTAGCTTGAAACATAAACTATGTTCTTTAGTTATTTTGATGTGATTAATGACGGTGAGTATTTGAGATTTTGAGTTATTTAAATATTTCATTGTGTTTGTTTGTTTGAAATCGAAAGTTTGGACAAAAAATTGGAAAAAAATATGTTTTTTAATATTTAAGTTTATAAAATTATACAGGTAATCGAGCTGTCGAGTCGAGCTCGAGTCTATCGAGTTTTTTGTCTAGCCGAGCTCGAGTTTAAAATTTTGGGCTTGACTGAGTTCGAGTCGAGTTTCGATCTTCGAGTCGAGCTACTCGACTCATTTACACCCCTAGTCCAATATTTGGTGTGATACACCTCAATCGATTCCTCACCAAATGTTCATGCTACTGCTCATGCTGATGATTTTGAAGACTCAGACATGCATTTGTTCATTGCTGAAATTCAAGCTCGAAATGAAAGAAGGACAAAGAAGAGGATTGAACATCTTTTTGCTGATGTTACTGAGGAAGTTACAAGTGAAACTGATGATTCTGATGACCCTGATAATTCTGATCCAAGTGATCCAGACAACTCTTCTGAGCATGATGTTGATGAATCGAAGTCTAGTTATGATGATGCTGATGAATACTTTGGAAATGATAGTGAGAAATATAGTATGACGAGGAGAAGGATTTTGTTGTTTGAGAGGAGAATTAAATGGTCTGATTTTAGTAGAAACAACTTGATTGGATTAATTGAGAATAGAAGTTTGTTGCATTCAGTTTAATATGTTAGTCCATTAATTGATACATGGGTGTATGAATTTTACTGTAATCAGATAAAGAGAACTAGTAGAAGGAACTTTAGGAGGTATGGCTCTGTGAGATTTAGGGGTCATAATGTTGATTTCAATCATGGTGTTATTAATGCATTTTTGGACACTCCTGAGAGTGAATTGAATGAACCACCTGACTTGAATGAGATTGTGACTGCTATAATTGGTGGAATAGTTAGGAGGTGGTCCACAAAGGTGAAATCATCATCGTTGACTAGTATACACAAATTATGTGTGTATAATTAGTTACCAACTACCAACACCACTACTAAGATCACTGAGAATTAACTTATATTGATGTATAGGATAGTGGTGATGAATAATTTCAATTTGGGAATGACTATGTTCAATCATAATATCATGAAGTTTGTTGGTAATATTGGTTATAGAGGTGAACGTTCTTATCATTCTACGATCAATGAGTTGTTGCATAACCTGGATAGTGAAGAAAACCTATTGAAATATGTCACATCCCGATTTTTCGTAGGCTTTTGAAAACTAATTTATATAAAAATTTATACAAAACTAGCAGTGGAAGTAAATATTAGAACATGAAAAATGTATTACTACAAAACTAATTTTATTTTCAAATCACTCGTTGACGCATATTTATTTGTGGGAAACCAAACATCTCTAGTTTAGTCAGTGCATCTCTGGTATAGCCAGCACATCGTTGGTATAGCCAGCACATCCATGGTATAGCCATGGAACAAGTATATGGTATGCATGTTATGTGAGTCGATGGTTTTATTTACATGTTATATTTATTTGTGACAAAGGGAGCCTCACTGAGCTAGCGGTTTTGATTACCCCAATCTCATTAACATTTTTCAGATTAAGAAAGGAAAGGAGTGCGGCGGAGGGACGATGGATTGCCTCAAATGGTCAATTAAATTTTATCTAGCAATTGATTTCATTTAAAAATTGATTTTATATTCAAAATATTAGCTTTTAAAATTTAAATTATTTTTATTTAAATGAGAGTCCCATCCCAATTATTGCATTAAATCTTGTTTGAGACAAATAAATTTATACAAAACTAGCAGAGGAAATAAATTTATTCATGTCGTGGATGTAAATGATGAAATGAAATATCTTTATTCCTTGAACACCTAAAAATATTAATATAATATGACAAATCTTAAAATTATTCATTAAATAAAGTAATGATTATTTAGTATCTTGTAAACTAAATAAGACATTATTCTGTTGCTCAAGTCTTACATACTGCATTGCATAGTCTAATGGGTCACATATTGCTTCCAAGCTACCAAGGCCCCAACAACACCATATGACTTATGTGAGGTCCTTCTAGTAAGAGATGCTTTTGTCTCTCTTGCCACCATCAATTGCCCCATGCGTCGCGCGACAACTTATATTAGGTATTTGATCCGTTTCTCTTGGGCAACCATGCTTCGATATCAGTTGTTGATGCAGTGAGACATGCATACTATCTTATAGACCAATTTTTTTTTAAGCGTGTTTTGTAATTACTCACACGCACCCTGAGAACTTTCTAGTGGGTCATCCATCCTGAATTTTTCTGTGTTAAACATGTTTAACCTTAGAGTTCTTTTACAATGACACCAAAAGATATGCACATTGTCCTATGAATAACACTAATAAATTTTTATAACATCTTTCCAGCTCTTGAGTCCCATGATTTTCTGATAATGAGAAGAGACTTTGTTTGACCTGCCTTGAAGTCCCAACATATACACAAAGGTCAACTCTTGTGCAAACTATGTGTGGTCCAAAAAAAATTTTTTGCATTGAAACAAGAATCATGTGGAAAGACAGAGTCGGCCCTGGGCAGGTGCATGTTGTGCCGTCGCCCAGGCCCCTTTCAGGCGGGGGGCCCCGATTTTTAATTTTTGATTATATATATATATATATGTATATAATATAATATTATTACATATAAGAGTAAATATGACTTAAAGTTCTTTCCAGCCTAGCTAGCTGTGTTGGTAGCCCAGTTGTTCTAGGTTGCGAGATCGAACCCCTTTTCTTTCATAATTTTCATTTTTGGTTTGTATTTTTTTCAATGCATCTGCATGCACAATGCTCCCCCTCTTCACTCAATTCATCGATTTTTTTTTCTTAAAATTCAAATTTTCCTCTTCCTTATTATTTTAATTATTACCACATAATTTAATGAACCTATTTATTCACCCATCTATTACAATGCACCTTCTTTTTCTAATTTTTCTTTCTCCTCTATTAGGTTTTATTAGATTTTTTATTTCTCAAAAATATTCTTATGCATTTTATGTCTTGTTCATTAGAAAATTTAAACGCCCAAGAATAGGATCAAGCCTATTATAATAAGATACATTTTAGCTCTCTTATTTATAAATTTTCACTTGATCTCTCTCTTTAAAAACATACTATTTGTTTCTTTACAAATTTATTTTATCATTTGTTGTTTTGATTTCTACTTTATTTAGATAATTGTTAATAAATATTTGAGAATTTGATGTCTACTCATTGAAAATATCGATCTAGATATGAAAAACGTAAAAAAAAAAAGGACCTATTTGTTTCTTTTTGCACCGGGCCCCTCAAATTATAGGATCGGCATTTGGCGTTCTTTGAAATTGTGGCAAATCTCACTCTTCTTTTTATGACAAGTGGTTTGCAAGACATATGAATCATATGCACAATATGATGATCGAGAATGTGCGAGACTCCAATGTCCCAGTTGTAGAAGCGATATAAGTGACAACTCTAGAGGTAGAAATGACGAATAATTAAATTTTTAGATTTCAATTTTTTTTTGTTCCAACATAAAAAAAAATAGAGATGCAAAAGACTCACTACTTTGATTAAAAGTATTAGACATCTTTGTGAAGAGTTTTAGTTTAGAAAATTACAATATGATCATTTCGAGATTATAGTGGGCGTGAAAAATTCTAGACTTTGAAGACCTAGGATTTCAAAATATTGATGAATAATTAAGATGTATGTTTGTTATGAGATTTTATAGAGTAGGATGATGGAAAAGTTGATTAATGTGGTATTATTATATTATTTTGAGTGTATTGAAATAATAAAAAAAGTGGATTTGTCCCTCTTGTTTAGGGCTCGTCTCTTCTTTATGAGTTTGTTTCGTTTCCCGGTCTTACGTTTGGAATCTGGAGAGTATCTCAGCCACCATTGTTGACTCGGATGCAGCTCAAGTAGAATCTTGACTTTTCCCCTCCCTTTTGTTCCTTTTGAGCGTGTTTCCCCCACCCCTGTTTTGTCCCTTTTGCTTTTCATTTTCGTTGCTGCTTTCTGCTTTTCTAATCCTATCACTTACCCCCTTGAGCCTTGATTCGTGAGGTGGACCTTAGGTTCCCTAGGGCTTTTGCCCTGCGCATCAAGTGAAAGGGTTTGTGCGATTCTCTGTTTCTTTGTGTGTTGGTTTTTGGTTAGGTCGTCGTTTTTCTTTGCTTGTCTGTGGTGTCTCAGGTTGTTTTGACTCGATTATCTGGTGGGGAAGTCTGTAATGGCGACATATCTGGTTGGGGATCGGTCAGATCTAGAGGGGGAATTGGTTTTAAAGTTAGATCTGGAGGGGGATGACGGCCTAGAGTCTCCTAGCTTGTGTTTAATTGGAAGTGTCCTCACCAAAAAAGCTTTCAATGCCTATGGCTTTCTGGAAACAATGAAACGGGCGATGAACCCAGCCCGGGGATTCTCGGCGAAGGAAATCGGAAAGAACTTATTCTCTTTTCACTTCAATGTGGCGGCTGACATGGCAGGGGTTCTGGCTTGGGAGCCCTGGCACTTTGATAAGAACATAATCATGCTGAAAGAACTGAGAAGTGATGAGCAACCCTCAGCTGTGGTGCTCGATAAAGCAGTATTTTGGATAAGGATGTATGGCCTTCCGAAAGGGGCTAGAAAGGAAAGTATCGTCAAACAGATTTGTGGAAAATGGGGTGAACTTCTCGTGATAGATAAAGGCTCTTTGGAAGGCTTCGCTCGTAGTATTCGGATGAAGATGAGGATTGATATTCATAAACCCCTCTGCAAGGGGATCCACCTTGAGATGAGCAGTGGGAAAATGTGGGTCAAATTCAAATATGAACGGCTGCCTTCCTATTGCTACCTGTGCGGTATGTTGGGACATATGAAATGAGAATGTGACTTGGGAGAGGGGATGGACGAACTGAACATCTACCAGACGACCAGCTCCCTTTCAGTGAGGACCTTCGTGCATCACCACTGAAACAAGCTACTGTAAGAATTAGTGAACAAATCAAAGTGAAGGAAGGAAACGCCACCATTCATCGCCAACTTTTCAAAAAATTCAAGAAGAGCATGACGGAGGGACGAAGTGACATTGTGGAGGATGGGGATAATACGGAGAAGGAAGGGGAAGCTGTGAATCTAAAAATTGAAGTTGTTCGATCGAACCTTGAGAAAGTCGCAGATAAAGGAGGCCAATAACTGGAAACAAAGAATATAGGGGCCAAAAGGACTCCAAAAATTGAAGAAGAAAAACCAAACACCAGCATAGCTCACCAAACTACTACCAATACTAAAAAATCAGTCCACCAATATCCATCTCTTATAGACCAACCCAAACCCCCTACCAACCCCCAACACAAACCTCATAAAAGCCAACAACCACAATTATAACCAAACCTCACCTACCTACCAAATGCTGAACCCCCACTTTTTTACATTAAACAACTCAACTAATTCCTCCCAAATCACCCCCATAAATAACCAACTAAACGCCTATACATCCTCTCAGCCCAAATCCCAAACATCACCCTACAAACACAAGCTCCAATCCAAAACTCAACAAACTCTACACATACCCAACAGCCTGGCCCCCCAAAACACAAAAACCACAATAGAACCCCATACTGTGCTAAGTCAAAACCTCATACCAACGACTGAACTACGACAATTATGCCAAGGCACTGTTATTCCAAAACCCAGAAAACGATTCACCAGAAAACACCCAACCCCGAGGCTACCCTTGACAGTACACCCACCAAATCCAGAACCAACCCCAAAACTCGGAGAAGAGTCTCAAGTGGAAAAGGGAGAAGGAAGTAAAAGGAAGGAAATGACAATGGAAAGTGAATAAGAAGATTGGAAAAAAGTTCGGATGGATATCGACGGTGAACAAACTAATATCTGTCCCCAAACGGCGGAGGTTGCGAGGCAACCCCGCCGAGAATTATGATCACGATAAGCTGGAACTGTCGCGGGCTTGGGAACCAAGCGACAGTTTGGGCTTTGAAAAAGCTCCTACGTGAAAAAGACCCGGGTATAGTCTTTCTTATGGAAATCAAACTCACTGATACCCAAATGACCCAATTGAACCAATGTGCCCTCCACTTTGAGGATGTTTTCCGGTTGGCTGTGAAGGATCCGGAAATGCTCGTCGCGGGGGCCTCTGCCTTTTATGGAACAACAACGTGGATGCCTCGTTGAGTAGCTACTCCTCCAACCACATCGCGACCGATATTCCATTTGATAGAGGAAAGTTTTGGCGAATTACGGGAATCTATGGGTGGCCGGATAGAAATCTTCGGGATAGAACTTTCGGGTTTATCCGGAGAGTGGCTCCTCCCCCACACACACCATGGCTTTGTTTGGGCGATTTCAATGAGATTCTCTGGAGTTGGGAGAAACGAGAGGGGAATAATGGTTTTACTCATCACATGGGAAGCTTTCGGTCAATTGTTATCGACCTTGAGCTTCAGGATTTGGGATTCTCGGGCCACAACTTCACGTGGTCGAATGGCTGATCGGGAGATGAAAACATCTAAGTCCGGCTGGATCGTGCCTTTGCAAATACAGAATGGAGACAAACCTTCCCATCATCATGGGTACAACACCTTACTCGTTTCAGATCCGATCACGCACCCATTATGGTGGAGGGAAACGAACAACAGAACCGCCTCAGGGCAACGAGGACCCGCAAAAATATTTTTAGATTCAAGAAAATGTGGGTCGAGAACACCAAATGCCGGGAGATTGTGGAGCAAGGATGGAATCTAATCAATCCTACTACAACCTTCCATGAATGCACGAGAAACTGTAGTAGGAAACTGAGCCTCTGGGATAAAGTCACCTTTGGTAAAATCGGGGATAAGATCAAGAAGGTTAAGGAGAGGCTGAATAGACTCCAACACATGGAGCAAACTGGGGAGAATGTTAGGAAAATGGGTGAGACACATGGAGAGTTGGACGAACTTCTCAAGAGTGAAGAGACCTTTTGGTTCCAAAGATCCCGAGCCTTATGGCTCAAAGACGGTGATTGTAATACATCCTTCTTCCATAACAAAGCTTCACAGAGGAGGAGAAGTAATTCCATCTTTAAAATCAAAGATGGAGGGGGAGTGTGGGTGACGGGTGAAGATGAGGTGGGGCGGGTTATGAGGGAGTTTTTTGTGGATTTATTCTCGTCGGAGAGAACCAACGACATGCACCATATAATCGAGTCAATTGAACCAAGCATTACAGGCAGCATGAACGGCCTCTTCACCCAACCATATACTGCAATGGAAATCAAACAAACTCTGAAACAAATGCACCAGGCAAAGGCCTCCGGGCCTGACGGTATGCCTCCCCTTTTCTTTCAAAACTTTTGGAATATTACTCATTCTTCTCTTGTCAATACATGCTTGAATATTCTGAATATGGGGGGAGGGGGCTTTCTACACTTAATCATACCCACATTGTCTTGATACCCAAAGTGAAATCTCCAGAGAGCCCCAAAGACTTCCGTCCCATTAACCTTTGTAATGTGATTGTCCTAGTCATAACTAAAACCATTGCAAACCGTCTAAAAACCACACTCCACTCTATAATCTCCCCTAACCAAAGTGCCTTTGTACCCAACCGTCTTATTACCGACAATGAAACAATGGCTTTTGAGATTTTCCACTCCATGAAAAAGAAAAGAAAGGAAAACGTGGCCTAGTGGCCCTGAAACTTGATATGAGTAAAACATATGACAGAGTTGAGTGGACCTTCCTTCGAGCGATGTGTGAAAGATTGGGATTTGATAATAGGTGGATTGAGTTGATTATGAGATGTGTTACTACGGTATCTTATTCCCTTCTGATTAGTGGGTCCCCGACCGATAGCTTCAATCTCGGTCGGGGCCTTCGTCAGGGGGACCCTCTTTCACCGTATAGGTTTCTTATTTGTGCAGAAGGTTTTTCTTCTCTCATTAGACAGGCTGAGGCGAGGGGAGAGATCACTGGGATCAAAGTTGCACGGGGGGCTCCCTCAGTGTCACATCTCTTTTTTTGCAGACGATAGCATCCTGTTCTTCCGGGCCACAACGAGGAGGTTGGAAAAGTCAAAGAGATCATTTCCAAATATGAAAGGGCGTCGGGACAGAGGATCAACATGGAGAAATCTGAAATTACCACCAGTGGGAATGTGTTGGAAGCGAAACGGGAGGATTTTGGGCAGCATATGGGGGCGAAACCGGTTACCCAGCTTCGAAGTACTTGGGCCTCCTAAAAATCATTGGAAGAGGAAAGAATGAAGTGTTCCGCACCGTGATGGAAAAAATTATAGCTTGCCTCAAAGGATGGAAATAGATGTCACTGACAAAAGCTGGGAGAGAAATCCTCCTTAAGATCGTGGTCCAAGCAACTCCCAATTACGCGATGAGTTGTTTCCTCTTCCCGATTTCTCTTTGTGAGGATATTGAAAAACTGGTGGCTCGGTTTTATTGGGGAGCCACTTCGGATGATAAAAAAATTCATTGGCTCAGTTGGGATAAGATATCCAGACCGAAGAACAGTGGGGGATTAGGTTTTCGTGAGATGTTTTACTTCAACCTAGCTATGGTTGCGAAATAATATTGGAGACTCTTGCAAAACGGCGACTCTCTTGCTTCTCAAATCTTAAAAGCAAGATATTACCCGAGAGGCGATATTGGGTCGGCAACCATAGGCTATCAACCTAGTTACCTTTGGAGAAGCATTTTGAAAGCACGTGAACTGGTGCGGGAAGAAATGGCTTGGAGAGTTGGAGACGGCACATCCATCAGATGTTTTGGGAATCAGTGGCTTGGCGATGGAGTGAGGTACAACCCAGTTCCTTTAGATGATACGGAGGAAACCAGTGAGATACAAGTAGCCGACTTGATGGCGGGGGATGGTACATATTGGGATCGGGGGGAAATCTGTCAAATCTTCACGGAAATGGACGCTGCTAATATCCTTAATATTTCGATTAGTGATAGAAGACCCATCGACAAGATCATTTGGAATCATACACGGAATGGTAAGTTTACCGTTCGATCGGCCTACCAACTCGCCACTAATCTTTATTCGAAGAAAGGCAACAATTTGCCTTCGGCCAGCTCGAGTCACATATCCTGGAAACAGTTATGGCATTGCAGAGTTCCCCCAAAGGTCAATCATTTCTTATGGAGGGCATGCAATGATACCTTACCCACTCGCGTGGCCCTCCTTCGCCGGGGAATTAACGTCGATCCTATTTGCCCTTCATGTGGGTTGGCCACGGAAACACTATCTCACATCATTTTCAGTGCCCAATCGCAATCCACACGTGGGCGAGAAGCCCTCTGCGACTGGTTCCTCAGGCCTTCACGGTGAACCAATTTAAAACCTTGTTTTGGGACCTTCTTCAGAGCCTACCGGAACAGGGGATTACAATTTTCACAGCATATGCTTGGAACATTTGGAAAGCGAGGAATGCTCTAGGTCACGAGAACCGTCACCAAGACCCTATGTTGATATCCCGGATTGCTACGAATATGGTGCAGGAGATGGAGGGTAAGCAGAAAAACCATTAGGTGCACCGGAGGAACAAGGATGATAAGGAAGTATGGAACAAACCACCGCCTGGGTGTCTCAAGTTGAATGCAAACGCGGGAGTTTTCTTGGACGGTACGATGGGATTGGGATTTGTGATCAAAAACACAACCAGGGATGTTAAATTAGCAGGAGCAAGGAGATGCAAGGCTCCCACCCAAAATAACACTCTTATTGAAGCCTTAGCCCTTAAATTTGGTATCCAGATAGCCTTGAATTCGGACGGGAGGAACTTCATTTTGGAGTCTGACTCAAGCAACCTCATCAAAACTCTTAGTGGTAGCTATGACCCAGACGTGCAGACTCAAGTGATTGCTGATGATGTTTTGGAACTTGCACAAGGTTTGGATGAGACTTCTTATTCTTTTGTTAAGAGAAACGCAAATCATGTTGCACATTTTCTTTCTCATTTTTGCCCGAATGAGGGCGATGATCTTTTGTGGGTGGGGGATGTCCCGAAAAATTGTAAATTTCTGGTGGTCAACGATGTAAGGCGAGAGCCTATCATTCAATAGTTGAATATAATTTTCTTTCTGTCAAAAAAAAAAAGTGGATGATGTGAGTCTATTAAGAGAATAAAAAATAAAGTAATAGTAGGTGATAAAATAGAGTAGGATTAATAAGATTTCAAAATCCTTACTTTTAAGTCTCAATTGAGATTGCAAAGTCCAAAGTCTGACCATAATAGTATAAACAAACATACACTTACTAACTATCGAAATTTAGTTTATACTTTCTTTAGTATAAATTTTCGCATGTGTGTTTTGTAATTTGTTTTTTTTAAGGGAGTGTTGTGTTTTGTAATTGATTTCTACTGTTTATATCATTGAAATCAATATGTTTTAATAAATGTAAAACATGAAATAATATATTTGATCATAAACAAATATTTAATAAAATAAAATAAAATAATTAAAAATATCCCGAGGATTCCATTTGGGCAAAATTTGAAGCTGGGTGGTTAAGAGTGAACATACTAATTGCCTCGGATTGTGTGGCAAAATGACAACTTTTAACTCAAATGGAGTCCAAGGATTGAAAGTTAGAGATGCTCTTAGATATAGTGTCTCGTGTCTGCTTGCGAATCCAAGCGAAGGGACAAAAACATTTTTTTTTTTTTTTTGCAAAAAAAACTGTCTACCAGCTTTAAAAAAAAGTACTTATGCCCAACTTGATTAAGTTTGCAAATCGGCTCATTAAACCGAAGTTTTCAGATTCTTCAAACTCTTCAGATGAAATTATCATTTAATATAATATTACTAAATTTGTTGTTAAAATTTAGAAGAGGAATCAAATTTCTCTTACTTACATACATGATATAACATTGAACTCCTTTATGGACGAGTCGAATATAAAATCCCTACCAGCTTAGGGTGTTGTTTGACTGCTGAACTTTAGCAGCATAACCACTCTCAATCTCCTCCTGCAACACCACAAATGTTCAGAGATTTTTCTACTGAATTTTTAAATAGATTTTTTTAACGTATTAAGAAAGGTATATCGAAGGTACGTTCGTGCACCCAGAGCAATGAAATCGAGCAACTATTAAATCTGAATTCTCACGAGAAATCATACCCTCGTGGAATTTTCAAACAGAGGACATTTTAGTTAATTACCTTGCAGGATTTTAGCAGAGGGTGCAAAAAAGATCTGAAATATCGGACTGATTCTCCAAGTGAGGTGTTTTGCAGCTCTGCCATAAAAAAAGTTTCAAGAAAATGGCAAAATGTCACATTATGGTACAATTAGGAGCATGAGAGAGAGAGAGACATGTTTCAAACTTTAAATATCAATGATATACCTGCTTCACCCCCACTTCCCAAAGCTCCCATGTTAAGTTCTTCTAGAAGCTGCAGATTGAAATTAAAAAAATAAAAGAAAAGTGCATGAGCCATAAAATTCTTGACACAATATTGCATCATGATGAAAAGTGAAACCATGTAAGATTCATCTTCCAAAATCATGTCAGGCGACAGTATGCTGGCAAGTTTGAAGCTTGAGATGATTGAACTCGATCGAGTCCACTTTTAGAACCCAGGCAAAACTCAATAATGCCGAGGTCAACTCGAACCGATTAATTGTATAACTAATCTAAAACTAGCTGTAAAATTGAAATAGCTTGATAAGGCTTGACTCTAAATAAACAAATATATAAGCATAGCTAACTATATTAAGGATAAAATAGTAAAAAAATTTAAGCTCAATAAAGCTAGAAAAGTTAAAAGCAGTGCTGATCTGTCGAATAATCAGCAAATTAAATTGAGTGAGGCTCACATTCATTCAGGTTTACTGTGCACTCATAGTGCATTTTATAAATGTGCAACTTGTTATACTGAAATATGCAACTTGTTTACACTGAATCGTGCAACTATTTTTCCATATTAATAGTTGCACAGTTCATTGTAAATAAGTTGCATCTTTCAGTATAACAAGTTGCATGGTTCTAAAATGCACTATAAGTGCACGGTGCACCTTGATACATACAAGACTTAGTCAATTAAATTAAGTGGCGGTAACCATAAGTCGATAAAGCAAAAATTATATATCAAAGAATAACTTATATTTCCTCAAATTATTGCTGGGCAAATAGATAACTTATATTTTCTCAAAATTGTTAGGCATCCCATATGAAGTGTTATATGATTCCTCAATTGCTCACCCCAGAAAGAGTTGGCACAGCAGAAGGATCAAAATCTTCACAGTGCTTTGGATCAATGGGAACACAAACACGGCCTGAAAAGAAAAAGGAAGTTGTGTATAGAAATGCAGTTAATCTTGAGTCAGGAATTTACCAAGACAGTGTAAAATTAAGGGTTACTTGCATAAAAAATAACGACCTCTTCCCATTGTTTCATTTACAATATATTTTTTAAAATTCGTAATTCGGTACCTAGACTTTTTAAGTTTTGCAATTTATATCATACGACTATTTTCTAGAAATTTATGATGCGAATTTTTTTGAATTTAAAATAAAATCACCGACCTTTTGTTATTGTTCAATTTAATCAAGATTTTTTTTAAAATTTTATACACTAGCACGTCAGTAGGACTTGTCGGAAAAAATAGTGATGTGATAGAATTGCAACAATTTGAAAGGTCGTGTATCAAATTGCAAATTTCAAAAACATTTGTTGTAATTGTAAGAACATGAAATGTCTTGATCTATTTTGCAATTAACCCTAAAATAAATGGCATACGGGAAGATAATGCAATTCCATCTCATACCTGTTTTTGGGTGTATGCAGAAGGGCGCCTTCAGCAAATGGTTCATATGTTTGGAAACCTGAGATTAAAAAAAAAAACGAAACAAAAAACATTTCATGTACCAATCTATGCTTATACTTGAGATGTACAAGATCCTTAGTCAAGAATTTGAGCAGAAATATTTTAACAGAGAAAACCAAAAATATTGCAAACCTCCAAATCCAATCTTGGATGGGTAAAGGTGAATACAATCTCTTCAACACACCTACGAATACCTTGCCCCTGAAATCCAGAGAACAATCTCTTGTAATGTAGAAACATACATCTCCACAAAATAATAAAAATATTCTCCAAAAAATAAAATTTTGACTTGCGCATTTTGTTTTCCTTCAGCAGAACTAGGAAATGGAAAAGCGTGAGAAAATTAAAAGTCCATTTGGCTGAGCTTATAAGCTCCTTGAAACAGCTTATAAAATGTTTATGAGCTTAAGCTCTCAAAAAGTGTGGAGTAAAAGTAGATTTTTAACGGATCTTAAAATAAGCTCTTTACAAAATAATAAAAATATTCTCCAAAAAATAAAATTTTGACTTGCGCATTTTGTTTTCCTTCAGCAGAACTAGGAAATGGAAAAGCGTGAGAAAATTAAAAGTCCATTTGGCTGAGCTTATAAGCTCCTTGAAACAGCTTATAAAATGTTTATGAGCTTAAGCTCTCAAAAAGTGTGGAGTAAAAGTAGATTTTTAACGGATCTTAAAATAAGCTCTTTACAACATATAAGCTCCCAAAGAAAGTACCAACACCCCCAATTATTTTTTTTTAATCTTTTAATTTATGCTTAAATAATAGATATTTTTTTTATAAAAATTAATTTTTTAAATAACAAAAATCATCCTGCCCACTCCTAACCCGCCGCCCACCTCCACCCCCCACCCAAGAAAGGTCATTAATATTTTTTGTAAAATTAAAATTGAAAAAGTATTTCTCTCAAATTATTAAAGAACTTTTTAGTTTTATTAGTCAAACACCTTAACAACTTATAAGCTATTTAAATACTACATCTTATAAGCTCTTAAAATAACTTATAAAATGTTAAGAGCTTATAAGATGTATAAAATAAGCTTAGCCATACGGCTCTAAGTATCAGAAAAATATTAAGATGGAAATAAACTAAAGGAATTACATATGATAGAAGATAAAAATGAGAAGTCACTTCGTGTCACAAAAATAAAATTGTTTTAAGACATACTGACAGTCACTTGGAGGAGGCAGTAATTAAAATTTTCACTTCTAGGAGCAAAATTCTCTATGATTTTTCTTTTCCATTCTCGATATAAGCCACTTATTTAATATTTGACTGGGAGGTGTACCTTCTGTTTCCCTGGTTGCAGTAGATTTTTCAGATTACCCCATCGAACAATGTTGATATCCTCACGTGGACGCTTCTTATCCTGCCACTTTCCCCGAAGCTCGGAAGTAATGGCTACCCAAGTTATGAAAGTGAGGAAAGACATAAAATATTTCACCGCATATAAGAAGTAATTACAAGGAGAGTTGCTTACATTCATCTGGAATCATTTCCAGTATCTTTGCATATTTCTCTTCATCAGAAAATAAAGTTTGATTCAAAATAAACTGCTCTAAAAAGAAGCCTTTCAAAACTTCGGCATATGATCTCCTATAGGATGAAAAGAACATGATGTATAATTGAAGAACAAGAGAAAAATCAATTATATGAATAGCGTGCTTACCCTAAGAAAGGATGAAGCGTATTACCAACTAGACTAACTTTTTTAAGGCTATTTTCATTTCCCTGAAGAAAAATAGGACATAGTATATTAATTAAGAAAAAGAAATTTGGAGGTAGACTAATGCACGAAACGTGTTCAGGGAGAATTGGTAAAAAGAAAACCTTGTGGACATGTAAATATTCAGTAACAGCAGATCTTTGTTCATTGGTCAACCTTGTGAATGATAATAATACAGTATTCATTAGTCTTAAGAAATTGTAATAATAAATAAAATCTAAAATTAGTGCATCATTACCTTCTTGCTTTTCCATCACAAACCCAGCAATGGACACCACGACGACCACTGTAAACCCATAGAATGTGGTTGAATCCAAAGTCATCTGTGCAAAACAACATATAAGTTATCATTCTCAGAACATGCAAATATATCATCGTCCATCAAATGCTCAAGAAAAAAGTAAAGCACAAAAAAAGACAAATACTTCTATGCACCAGTTGCACCGTGCAACTGCAGTGCATTTATAAATGATATTAGTTGTTTTATTAAAATGTATTAGTTGGTCAGTATTAATTGCTTTCATTGAAAAGTATTAGATGTGAGAATTAACGGGAACAAGGAAAGAGGAGAGGAAAAAATGCCCATCTTAGTTGAATGTATAATAAACAAACGAGAAGCATAAAAAAATATATTTATTGAAATATTGTAAAAACACAAGCTACAGTAATTGTCTGTCCCAGAAAAAAGCAAAGGGAATCATTTTACTCTATTTTTTGTGGGTTATATTTTTGTACAGCTACAGATACCAAATGAATAAGAAAATGCTTATATAATGCAGGCAGAATTTGTTTCCTTAAAGTTTGGAGACATCTGGTGTATGATACTCTAGTTTAAAACTTTTCCTACTCCTTTTGTTCTAATTTCTCAAATACCAGGCTTTTGTACTCCTTTTTTGTTCTATAAAAGTACCATATCATTATCTTGTACACCATTTGTACCTCGAAGTGCAGTATCAATAATTTTAATGGCTACAGTCATCAGCGGCCAGCATTTTGCACAAACATCAGCTCCTGAGCAGCAAAACCTGACATCATCATAATCTGATATATCCTGTTTATCCAAAATTAATAGGAATCAAAATTAGTACAAGGATTTTTATTTCATTAGCCTTTGAGCTCATTTGGCTGAGCTTATAAGTTCCTTGAAACAACTCATAAGATGTTTAGGAGCTTATAAGCTCTCAAAAAGTGTTTGGTAATAATATATTTTTAATAGCTTATAAAATCTTAAAATAAGCTCTTTACAGCTTATAGTCTCCAAAAGAAGAGTACCAACACCCAAACTTATTTTCTAAAATCTTCTAAGATATACCCACTCTCCAAGTTCTTTGATAATTATTTTATGTTAAAATTAAAAGTAAAAAAAAGTATTTCTAATTTATCAAAGAACGTATAAGTTTTATTAACCAAACACTTTAACAACTTATAAGCTAAAAATTACATCTTATAAGCTCTTGAAACAAGGATAAGATGTTCAAAATAAACTTAGCTAAATGGCTCTTTGTCTAACATACCACCATGCTCAAAATACAAAATCTGGAGAGGAAACAACTACTTACTATATCAAATATAAGTTCTCTCTCCACTGGGGTAAACACATTATCACCAGACTGACCATAAGCATGTCTCTTTGCAGGCTGCACATCATAAAACAGATTAATGATGAAAAAGCAGATGATATATTGCAATATTGACAAATTGTGTTTAACATATGACTACAAATTCAAATGTTCAATTCAAAGTATTCCATATAAGTATGAGAATACCAGTATGCAGTTACTCGCAAGAGATTATATAGCGTTAAGATTGTAACTACATATGCACTGAAAAAGCAATACTTACATCCACACTGTAAACAGGACCAATGTCAATTTTAACAGGGCATTTTTCCTTAATGGAGTTCTCGAGTTCAGTTACATTGTTGAACGACTGAAACCGCAAATATATATCATTATCCAAAGTGAATGAAAATTCTCTCCTCCCAAAGTAAGATTGATCACAACCAGGATGCTTTCCATCTACACACACAAAAAAAAAAAAAGGTTATAGAAGTAAAAGAAAGAATTTAAAAATGAAACTAAAACAAGAAGGCTCTGAAACTACAAGGATTACCATTTCCATATGACATCCATTTATACATATCAGCATACGGAAAAAAATTTCCTGCACACACGAAACCAAATGAGATAATAGCTTCACAAACTTTGTAAAGAAAATCAATTAATTCAACTAGGAGAGGTTACGGATTGTGTACTGGGCCAGAAATTTGATATCATGGTAATTAATTGCTTTCTATTCTCAATTTTGGCCAATGCTTGAGAGATACTAAGACAGAATTCAAGTTGACTGATAAAAAGTTCCTTAACTTCAGTGCAAGATAGCAACCATTTAGTTTCTTGTGGATCCAAACCATCAATGTGAAGAATACATTAAGAAACATAATTTTGAGTTTGCTTCCAGTTCCAGAGAAGAATCATCCTGTCACCCTTAATTGACATGATTGAGGGTAGGATTTACAAATTTATTATTGTTAAGTTCTAATTATTTTGAAAGCATGCAGAACAATGCCTGGATTAAAATGGAATAAAAAATAAATTCCAGTATAGCTAGACAATTAGCTGAATATCACATTCCATGATGAGATCGACCACATTCCAAATAAGAGCAGAAACAGAATTCTCAGAAAGGAATCAATCAATGCCATTCTGTATACATTATCACAACAAATGAGCAAGAAAAGTATTAATTTCTCAGCTTCTCAGCATGCAGGGACAACATTTAAGATCGTTAAATTATAACTAAGCTGCAGCTACTTAAAAGCATAGAAGAATTAAGCTTGGAGATTATATAATTAATTCAATCGGGAACTTGAAGAATAAATACCATAATAAATCTTCAGATGATTAGTGTTGATTCCTTCAGGAATTTGATGACCTGGCTTTTTTACTCCATCAATTACCATTTCTTCGCTCATGTTCTCAGCTTCTTCTCCAACTATACAAATTCAACTTTCTGCTTCTCTGTTTTACCAAAATTCCCCTAAAACCCTAGGTCAAAATTAAAGCGCTGCGATAACGAAAGAAAGAGGGAATTAGGTTGTGCTTGGTTTCTATGATTTCAATCGAAACCGAACCAAAAATACTATAATTTTCAGATTTTGCAGGCAATTGTATATAAAACGATATAACTACAAAACAACATCACGAAACACACAAACACCAAAATGGTGCTGAAATTAACAATTTTGATAACCAAAACAGAAATTAATATTTTGCAAAATCACTGACCACGAAAGAATCTGCCAACTCTGACGCTAACTGCGGCGTTGAATGAGTGGAGGAGCACTAGGAGAGGAAGGAGTATAGTATAGTGTATTTAACGTTTTGGCGGGAAATATAAGGTACAGTGGGAATTAGGTCTAATTAGGATTCATTTCCGGGGAAATCAATGAACAATGCCGTTTGAGCCAAAAAAAAATTATTACTCGATTCGTATCGAATTCAATTGACCATTTATTAAAAAAGTTCGTTCTAAATTAGGTTGAATATTTTTTAAAATGACAATAAAGTAATTATATAAATTTAAATTATATTTTTTAAAATATTTTAATATTATATTTCATGTCATTACTTTTATCACACTAAGACAAAAACTTGTATGAACCTGGTTCATGCTATGAACTTAGTTTTTAATTCATGACATTTGACCTTACCCAGGGTATAACACGAGTCAGGTTTAGTGGTTTAAAAAAATGTGTTGAAAATGAGTTTAATGGGTCAAGTAATTCAAGTTCATGGCATGAACCTGGTTACATGGGAGACTTACTCTCACACTAAAAACAATTTTTTTTTTTACACTACATGTCATTACTTTATCACTAGGTTATAACCCCGAATATTACGCGGGTTAAAAATAAAATAATATTAGAGCTCTTAATAATCATCATGCTACACAACTAAAAATGACAAAAACTTATATAGATTTGGAACTTTGTTTTTAATTCATGACATTTGATCCTATTCAGTGTATAATACGGGTCAAGTTTAGTGGTTTAGAAAAATGTGTTGGAAATGAGTGAAATGAGTCAAATAATCCAAGTTCATAGCATAAATCTGGTTCATGAGAGACCAACTCATTAAAAATATAGTATTACATTTAATAATACATATTTTTTTTCCAATTTTTTTAAGATGTCGTTTTAGCCTACTGAAATATTTATATAATAAATATCATTTTGACATTTTATTCCCCCATCATCTCATATATACATCTAACATGATTGTTTAAATTTTTAAACTTCATGCAAACGGTAAATGTTCAATCAATTTCGGGACGGGGGAGTATAAGGCCCTTTTATAAAGAAATGACATATAACAAAAATAATTTATATTCAAAGTAGGAATGTCAACGGGGCGTGTTTGAAATGAGTATGGTCAGTCTCAGGACCCGCCCCGCCTCGTGGACCCACCGGGTCAAACCATATTTAATTTTAAATTAATTTTAAAATATAAAATATCTTCTTTTTAGCTTAAATAATTCAAACTAAAACATATGTTTGTTTATACATAACATTTATTATTCATATTGTACTTAAAAGTAGCACATTAAATTTATATACACACAACTATATATACGATAATATGATTAAAAATTTATAAAAATACATTATATATATATATAGAAATTTATAATTGCGGGTTCGTGGGACGGGTTTTATAAAACCCACGAACCGTCCTATATTCGCTTGGATGGGTCCAAACCATCCCAGGGTTCAATACGACTCTGAGTTTTAACCCACCCTATTATCATCCCTAGTTCAAAGCACCAAATCAAGTTTATGAATTAATCTACATATCTTCCATGCTCAAAGCATCAGGTCATGGTTATGAATTTGAGACCTATAAATAAATGCAACATCATATGTATTACTAACATCATGATATTTATAGGTAATTATATATATTGTTGTAGCTAAAATGCTTAAAAATTGCTCAAGAGCTTATAAATTTTGCAACAAAATTATATTAATTATATGACATTCACATTGGGATGTAAGGTTGCCCACGCCCCATTCTCCTACATGGGCCTAAATGTGGGCATTAATTATCGGAGAGCATCATCTTGGTCGAAATTGTTTGAGAGAATTCGACGCAAACTTTCTTGTTAGAACAATAAACATATTTCAATGGAAAAATGTGACATTGATTCAACGGGTTCTTATTGATGTCTCAGTATTAATTGTCTGTCTTTCTATCGAATCCCGAAAAGAAAACCTTTAGAGAGATTGCTTGTTGGTCCCGAAGTTGAATCAGTCTCACACGCAAATTAACTAGTTTAGGGGGGTACATGTTGTATCGATTTTAAAACTTTTCTTAAAACCTTTGATGATCGAGCCAGCAGAATCAATGGGCTAGAAGTCTTAAGCACTAAATGGTCAACCACCCTGAGTTCAACTCCACTAAGACAGAAATCCTGAGTAGTTTTCAGTACTACAAATATACTCAACTGATATAAAGTTCAAGTGACCTGAATAACATTTCACAAATAACTATCTTACTGAATGCTTATTCAAGTTGTTCAGTTTGTTAGCAATCTACGCTAGCTATTAGGGTGCGGAAGATGTATGCCCTAAGTTTATGCTCGTTTTAACTTATTGAAAATACATTTTCTTAGTCCATAAAACTATGGTTAAGGCTGTGATTCAGTTATGCAGATTTCAGTGGTTTGGTACCTGTTGGGATTATATTGGAAAGTATGCTTTTACTTTGTATAATCAGACTAACTGAATTTCGGACTTATTTACTTAAATAAATTGTTTATCAAATTTTATGCTTTAAATATCATCGAATGTTACATATATTTTAATTATGGATAATTGTTCAATAAATAAAGACGTGTTACATTGTAGATAATTTATCGATACCCCATCACGTATGATTAAATTAATAGGTTCCTTGTAACTAAAAAAAAGGTGCACCATTCACTACCTAGATGGAAATGAACAATCCATCGTGAAAGGTTGTAGTGTAAGGCTTTTGGTTGGTTTGTCTTGACCAAGAGATTACACTAGTGCATGTCTCGATGCATTGAAGAGGACCTCCGCATGAGGACAAATTCTTGAACTGAACTTAGGAAGAATTAGACCTCGAATGGTTAGTTATTTCTTAATCTTCGCCCCTTAAATAGGATTGCGTGTGGTTAGTAACTATTGCTTTGACTTATTACGGAAAGAGAATCAATGAGATTCAATACCCTATATCTTGGGCAATATTATTGGTCACATGCGATTGCTAAGATTTAATACGGAGAATCGTGAGCAAGTATGCTTGTTCGATTTGCCCCCCTTAGGAGGTTCATAAGTTTTATCATACCAAATCTTGCAAGTGGAACTAGTTTCCTTTATATGGATAATAATGTTGAATCGTTCCTTTACCAAGGATGAAAGATATTAATTAATGGATAGCTATTTCAAAGGGCTTGAATTAATTAATGGGCTAGATAATCTTAAACACGGGAAATAATAACCGGGAGTCATATTAACTGTAATATGGGTTAAGATGGATAGTGTAATATTAATTATGTAGTGGGATTAATTAATATTTATGGGCTTGAATAATATTGTGGCTCAATATTGATAATTCAAGGTCCATTGGAAGGTCCAATCTTAATTCTCCTAAAGGCCCCCCAAGTAGCCCAAGATAAAATCCAATAACTGAAAAAGGTGTTTAAAAATAAAATAAATTTGTTGCTTATTTTTCCTTGTTTTTTCGAAAATTATGGATAAAAGGGGAGAAAGATTTTCTTTGAATTTTGTTATGGAATGAAGATATGTATTCTTGGAATACAAGATTATCTCATTAAATTCAAGAAATCTCCCACTTGGTTATTCATATAGATAATTTCGAAAATTTTGAAATATAAAGGGCAATAAAGATTTTCTTGATTTTCTTGAAAAGATATTATGGAAGATATGTATTTCTTGGAATACAAGTATATCTCATAAATTCAAGAAGATCCAAATCTTGGAATCTTGATCCTTAAATTTCGAAAATTCCATAACATGATGAGGTGGGATTTTTTGTGGAATATTTTAATTATGGAGAAAAGAATATATGAGATATATTCAAGATTTCATGGAGATCAAGAAAAGATTTTCCCACATTGGTTTTTCCCCAAAATTTCGACCACTACCCCATCTGTAAATAGGGGATGATTCTTTCATTCCCATGTACAATTCCATGTGCTGGAAAAATTAGTAAATCCACAAAAGTGGTGCAACAAAGTTTATTTTTCATTTTGTTAATTGTTCGCGAGTATCCTTCCACCGGATTGTCGAGCAAGGACTAGGGAATACTTGGGAAGGTCTTTTGGTGTGTTTTCATCAATGGAGATCATTGTCATTCCAAGAGGTACGTTCACGTGAACTCGTAGTAATTCCTCATGCGTAGGATTTACGTGAACTGTTTATATGCATGATTTGTTATTGAAATTATTATTTGAATTAATTTAGGATTAATTCATGCTAGTAATAACTGTTAGAATTAAATTTGTATTTAAATATTCATCCCGAATAGATCCGGACAATTAATTCCCTAACAACTAGTATCAGAGCCTCGGTTTCGGGCTCTGAATTTTAAATTGTAATTTAATTCGCTGTCATTAAATTTTAAAATTGGATAGTAGAATTGCTAGATCTTTTTTGCAGGTATCCAATTGTCATGGAATTTAATGTGTTTATTTATGCATGCATATAAATTGTGGTTTTTAATTCGATTAGTTCTAGATTGGAGGTCGACTTTTCCCTCCCAAAAGGAATGGAAAAAAAAACCACGAGTAGATTAGAATTTGTTTGATTTGATCAATATAATAGACTAGTTTAGATCTAGGTTTATTTATTTTTTAAATAAATTATAATCGGATCAGAAAATGGAGGTTGAAACGAAGAATTAAAAAACGGGATCCTGAACTGCATTTTGAAGCGTAGTTTTAATTTTAAGAGATGTACTTTCGTTCGAATTTTAGAAAGAACTTGATTTCGGTTTCGAACTGCTACCTTAATGGATATTCGGTTACTTTTGATAAAGTTGTTACCATTTCTCTTTATGATAAATTTATCTGTCATGGAACGTTGTCAAGTAATCTCTATACAATTAATTAAGCACACTAATCGACAATTCACGAAATGCATCCTATAACACATCAACTATTTCGATAAAAGAAAGCGTTCATCAGACGTGAACGAAACACTTCTATGGCATCTAAGATTGGGACATATTAATCCAAAGAGGATCCAAAGGTTGGTGAAAGATGGTTCACTAGAGTCTCTTCTGATTGAACCAATTCCAACATGAATCATGTTTGGAGGGTAAAATGGTCAAGAGGGGCATTTTGTTAGACCAAGGAATAGAGCCAAAGTATTAGAAATCGAAATCGCCGCGACAGAATGTATGTGGTCCAATGTCAACCAAAGCAAGAGGAGGTTACAAGTATTTCGTCATGTTTATTGATGACTACTCGAGGTACTTAAAGTTATATTTTCCTTATTAAGCATAAATCATTAGACCTTTGAGAAATTCAAAGAATTTAAAGGCTCAAGTAGAGAATCATAGGGAAAAACGTATCAAGTCTCTACGATCCGATCGTGGAGGCGAGTACCTCAGTGATGAGTTTTTGAACTACTTGTCAGATGAAGGGATTGCATCCCCATTACTACACCGGAACCCTCAACAAAAAATGGGTTGCGAGTGCCTCTTTTAAAATGGTTAGATCAATGATTGTTGTCTTAATGTTTATGCATTATTTTATGCTTATTTAAATTGTGTTTAAATTTGGACCAATATGATGCATGAGAAAATGTTTTGAAAAATCTCACTTTCAAAAAAATTACTAAGTATGCTTAAACAATTAATTGATAATTTTATTCCTGATAATAAAATTGAATTAATTATCGACCTCCATGATTTATTTATTTGTGAATTCTTTTGTAGAAATTCCCCTACGGGACGTCAAAAGATAGCTTTTCACATGAATAAATTCCAAACGGATGATTGTGAATTATTACTAGTGGCGACGATGACCCTCACGAGGCTTCATGGTCAAAGAGAAATAATAATTATGTATTTAATCATGGTTATTACTTAGGTATAAAATTGATATGCATATACTTCCCAAAGTCCCCTCAAGCAATTTTATATTGGTCATAGTCAGAGCCAACTATTAACTGGATATTAAAGGTTTGTAAATCGTTTTGTTTGTAACTGGGTATTGAATGTGTTTAAATAATGACCCACCCCACGCGTGGCTTATTTAAACCGGCTTTTGAGATGTTGGCTGATGCATGTTCATATTTTTTTTGGAGATTTTAATATGAAACATGTGATCGAATTTTGTGATATACTTGTGCTTATGCATATTATTATTTATTTCCCCGGGCTTCATCATGTCGCAACCTTTTAATCCACCATTCTGAGCTCAATATACTTAAAGACAATTTGCTTCATGTTGAAAACTTTGTTGATTGAGTCATAAACTCATTATTGTCCTCAAAAAAGCACAAAGCCATAATTCTTAGTTCTCACTACACCTAAACCGGGGAAGCCAAATGACGAAAGTCAACTAAATCGGATAAGAAAGAGTATCTTGACCGGAGGCGTTCAAACGAAATGGCAAAGTGTACCATCTTGGCTTCAATGTCGATGTGTTGCAACACCAACACCAGAACGTTGAGACCTGCCGGACATCATGACTAGTCTTAAACACAAATGTTTCAACATCGTAACCGTGTGGCTCGTTAGATCACCATGAGGGACTTGCTCTCTATGAAAATGGTGGAGGAATCAAAAGCCCGTGGGAAGCACGTTCTCCGGATGATGGCTCACCTTGATCGACAAACTTGAGGTAAAATGTTGGTTATGACATCGAGACCCAAATCGATTTTGTGCTCCATTCTTTGCCAAAGTTTTGAATCAGTCTACCTCCTAAGTTGAACTATCGGATGAATAATCGAAAGTTCTCGATGCCCGATCCGATGCTAAGCTTTGGTCTCATGGCAGAGGCGATATTGGGGCAAAAGAGCCAAGCCTTGGTGGCAAATGGACCTTCTTCTTCTTCTAGGTCAAGGGTGGTAAGAACAAGAAAAAAAAGACAAGAGCCACAAGCAAGTGAACTCAAGTGTTGCCAAAGGCAAAGAAAAGGTGAAGGGAGGTGGAGGAGGAGCAAGCCAAGACAATAAGGGGAGGTTCACTTCAAGTGCGGTGAGAGAGGACATTGGAGGTCACTGTTCCAATCCCAAAAGGAATGGAAAGAAAGGTAATTCTCACGCACTAGTTGTTAAAATTTGCTTAGCGGCGATGCCTCCCATTTATGGGTGATGGATACGGATCCATCGATCATGTTTGTTTCACTTTACTGAATTTTGGACTATTTTGAACTTAGTGGGAGTGAGATCCTCATCACATATTTTTGGCGATGCTATTCAATAAGAGCGCGCAAATTAATTTAATGGGAGAAGCACACTGTCTTTTGAAGACAAAAAGAGTTTTAATTTTAAGAGATGTACTTTACGTTCCATCGATTTTAGAAAGAACTTGATTTCGGTTTAAACTTTACCTTGATGGATATTCGGTTACTTTTGATAAAGTTGTTACCATTTCTCTTTATGATAAATTTATCTCAGGATTTTGATGGAACGTTGTCAAGTAATCTCTATACAATTAACTCGTGCACACCACTCACTTAAATGCATCCTATAACACATCAACTATTTCCGATAAAAGAAAGCGTTCATCAGACGTGAACGAAACACTTCTATGGCATCTAAGATTGGGACATATTAATCCAAAGAGGATCCAAAGGTTGGTGAAAGACGGTTCACTAGAGTCTCTTACAGTTGAACCAATTCCAACATGCGAATCATGTTTGGAGGGTAAAATGACCAAGAGGGCATTCGGAGCCAAGGGGAATAGAGCCAAAGAAGTATTAGAAATCGTTCACATAGATGTATGTGGTCCAATGTCAACCAAAGCAAGAGGAGGTTACGAGTATTTCGTCACGTTTATTGATGACTACTCGAGGTACGGTTATATTTTCCTTATTAAGCATAAATCTGAGACCTTTGAGAAATTCAAAGAATTTAAGGCCCAAGTAGAGAATCATAGGGAAAAACGTATCAAGTCTCTACGATCCGATCGTGGAGGCGAGTACCTCAGTGATGAGTTTTTGAACTACTTGTCAGATGAAGGGATTGCATCCCAGCTTACTACACCCGGAACCCCTCAACAAAATGGGGTTGCAGAGCGAAGAAACAGAACTCTTTTAGAAATGGTTAGATCAATGATGTGTTATCTTGGATCTTCCCAAGTCGCTTAAAAGGTCATGCCTTGAAACAAAACACAACTTACATTCCGAACTTGGTGCCATCCAAATCGGTTCCCCAAAACTCCCAAAGAATTGTGGACCCAGGCAAGCCTAGTTTGAGACACATGAGAATTTGGGGTGTCCGCCTTACATGTTGGACAAGGAAGCCGAAATGGATCCACGATCGAGAATTAAAAATAATTATAAATTTATAGGATACCCCGGGAACAAAAAGGGTGTATGTTCTATGGTCCCAAGATCAAAAGGTGGTAATAAGCACCCACTTTAGATTTTTGGAGGAAGACTATATGAACGAAAGAAGACCCATAAGTGAGATTACCTTAAGTGAGCTAAGGGGGCTAACCTCATTGCCAATTGCATAAGATGATATACCAAACGACACACTTTCACAACCGAACCTCAAATGCTTCATCAGTGGGAGGGGTTGTAAAAAGCAACTTTTGAGAGATTCATGGGGATAGGAGAGTCCTTGGACTTGATTCCCGACAAGATGAATCGCACCCCATGGACATATGACGAGGCAATCCAAGACAAGGATGCGGTTTCTTGGCAAAAGGCAATGAAAGCAAAAATGGGGTCTATGGATCATAACAGAGTGTGGGAGCTAGTCGAACCACTTAATGGGGTCAAACCTATTGGTTGCAAATGGGTATACAAGAGAAAGAGGGGACCGGGACGGGAAGGTGGAAACCTTTCAAGGCGAGGCTTGTGGCGAAAAGGTTATACTCGTAAAGAAGGGATCAATATGAGGAAACCTTTTCACCAGAAAGTAATGCTTAAGTCCATCCGGATTCTCTTGTCGATAGTACAAAAAGATCTCGATTTTGAAATCGGCAAATTGATGTCAAGATATTTTTCCTTAATGGAAGTCTTGATGAGGAAATCTATATGCAACAACCCTTTGGCTTCATTGAAAAGGGCCAAGAACACCTAGTTTGTAAGCTCATGAAGTCCATTTACGACTCAAACAGTATCCGAGCTTTTGGAACCAATGTTTTGATCATGTTATAAAGTCTTATGGGTTTGATCAAAACGAGTTCGAAAAGTTGTGTGTACAAAAACATGTCGAATCTGCATTGGTATTCTTAGTACTATACGTGATCGACATTAAGAAGCTCATCCGGAACGATGTAAAGGTTTTATCGACGTAAAGGCATGGCTTTCAAAAATGGTTTGATATGAAGGACTTAGGGGGAAGCCGGACACATCCTTGGGATCAAGATCACCGAGATCGCAAGAAAATGATGATAGGCTTATTGCAAGCTTTTCACACGAAGACACCGCCTTGAAACGATTCAAAGATGCAGATTCCAAGAAAGGCTTGCACCTTTCGGGCATGGAATCTATCTATTCAAGGAAATGTGCCCTAAGACACAAAAAAAGGAGATAGATGACATGAAAGGCATTCCTTATGCTTCTACCGCGGGAAAGCCTTATGTATGCAATGTCAATGAAACTGTACGAGACCAAAGATATCCGCTTTTAATGTTGGCATGGTGGCAAGATATCAAAGTAACCCTAAGAAGGAACTTTGACTTGACTCTTTTTTTTCTTAAAAACATTTGAAAGTATCCTAAAAGAACTCGAGATAAAATGTTGGTTTTATCAATGATAATAGTCTAATCCCCATTGGCTACGGACTCGAATTTCCAATCGGACTTAGATTCCGGAAAATCTACCTCCCAGAGTGTGTTTTGCATGGGGGAGGAGCCATGACGTGGAGAATGTTTAAATTGATTAAAATGCATTCGCAGATTCTACCATGGAAGCCGAATATGTAGTTTGGCATCATCAGGCAAATGAAATAAAAAAGGTTTGGCTCAAGAACTTCCTAGTGGACTTCGATGTAGTTCAATTTGTCCAAAGACAATCATCATTTTATTGTGACAATGCTTTGCAGCGACTTGCAAATTCAAGGGAACCAAGAGCCCACAATGCCAAAGAAACACATTGAAAGGAAATATCATCTTATACGAGAAATCGTTAAGAGAGGAGATATAGAGGTGGCAAAGATCGCGTCGGAGACAACCTGGGCGATCCATTCACAAAGGGTGCGCCTCGTAATACATTCGAGAGACATGTGAAAGGAATGGGTGTCAAGACCGCTTGTCAATTCTTCTTTGAGTATAAGTGGGAGACATTATTAGGTTCGTGTAGGTGACATTAGATGTCACGTTGGAACTACACGAGACATGCCGATGTATACTTAAAAGACTTTTGAGTATAAGTGGGAGATTGTTGGGATTATAATTGAAAGTATGCTTTTACTTTGTATAATCGACCATACTAATCAATTTTGGACTTATTTATGAAATAAATTGTTTATCACCGATGCTTTAAATATCATCGAATGTTACATATATTTCTTTGAGTTATAATTGTTCAATAAATAGTACGCCTTTACATTGTACTTAATTTAGTGATACCGCATCACGTAAGATTAAATTAAAATTACTTGTAACTAAAAAAGTACACCATTCACTACCTAGATGGAAATGAACAATCCATCGTGAAAGGTTGTAAAGTGTAAGGCTTATATTGGTTTGTCTTGACCAAGAGATTACACTAGTGCATGTTTAAATTGAAGAGGACCTCACAGGAGGACAAATTCTTCCGAAAAATAGGTTTTCTAGGAAGAATTAGACCTCGGTGGTTAGTTATTTTCTTAATCTTCGTCCCTTAAATAGGATTGCGTGTGGTTAGTAACTATTGCTTTGACTTATTACGGGAAGAGTATCAATGAGATTCAATACCCTATATCTTGGGCAATATTATTGGTCACGTCATCGATTGCTAAGATTTAATCTGAGAGAATCGTGTGTAAGCAAATGCGCTTTTGTTTTGACCCCTTAGGAGGTTCATAAGTTTTATCATACCAAATCTTGCAAGTGGAACTAGTTTCCTGTATGGATAATAATGTTGAACCGTTCCTTTACCAAGGATGAAAAGATATTAATTAATGGAAAGCTATTTCAGTGGCTTGAATTAATTAATGGGCTAGATAATCTTAAACAAGGGAAATTATAACCGGGAGCCATATTAACTGTAATATGGGTTAAGATGGATAATGCAATATTAATTATGTAGTGGGATTAATTAATATTTATGGGCTTGAATAATATTGTGGCTCAATATTGATAATTCAAGGTCCATTGGAAGGTCCAATCTTAATTCTCCTAAAGGCCCCCCAAGTAGCCCAAGATAAAGTCCAATAACTGAAAAAAGTGTTTAAAAATAAAATAAATTTGTTGCTTATTTTTCCTTGTTTTTTCAAAAATTATGGATAAAAGGGGAGAAAGATTTTCTTTGAATTTTGTTATGGAATGAAGATATGTATTTTTGGAATACAAGATTATCTCATTAAATTCAAGAAATCTCCCACTTGGTTATTCATATAGATAATTTCGAAATTTTGAAATATAAAGGGCAAGAAAGATTTTCTTGATTTTCTTGAAAAGATATTATGGAAGATATGTATTTCTTGGAATACAAGTATATCTCATAAATTCAAGAAGATCCAAATCTTGGAATCTTGATCCTTAAATTTCAAAAATTCCATAACATGATGAGGTGGGATTTTTTGTGGAATATTTTAATTATGGAGAAAAGAATATATGAGATATTGTTGGGAGATGAATTTAATAAAGAAGATTTTGATTAGATCCCAAAACCCCTGAGTATGACATGTTCAGGATAATCTTGATAGTTGAGTCAGGATTCAGTTTTAGAGTGTTCAGGATGTTATCTGCACAATGTATAGTCAGCAGATATAGATCAGGTTAGATTCTGAATATTCTGAAGACTCAGTAAGTTTATGAAGTTTTTGAAGTTTCAAGATGAAATCGAAAATCAAGATGAAATCGAGAAATCAAGTTTCATGATGAAATCGAAAATCAAGACTTCAAGATGAAATCGAAAACCAAGTTTCAAATTATAAGATCGAGAAATCAAGACTCGATGAGATCGAGAAATCAAGACTCAAGATGAAGACTCGAAGATATCGGTCCAAGATATCCGTGAAGACTCGTAAGACATCAAGATTCGTAAGACACTAAAGATTCGTAAGACATCAAGACATCAAGACCAAGATATCAAGACAAAGGATACTGAAGACACAATAATTACTGAAGACTCAGTAATGTACTGAATGCTCAGTATAAACCTGAATGTTCCGAGGCACTGAATAAAGGATACAAAACTGAGAAAAACGCGAATACACAGAAAAATAGATATTGCCCAAGACATTCATATGCAGACAAAAGGAACTAAAACAAAGTGTTGTTAAGGTTATATCACTCATAGATATTGACCAAAAAGAGCCGTTGTGTTTGTCTACATTAACTGAAGACAAGAGCCAATTAGAGGAAGACAAAGATCAGATTTTTATCGACATCGAAAAGCGACAGTCAGTCATCAAGCATGTCAAGAGTACTATGTTCCGCATCGCAAAAAGTGGTGACTGGCTGCATAAAGGCATATTGCCTAAAACATGCTAGGGAGTTTCAAACCCTAAATATAGCCGTTCATCACACACCATAAGAGGAAACTCATGGAGCTATCTCTTCCAACGGATAGTTTTTCAAGAGTGACCTTGGTGTCTGCCTATAAATACTTGTGACCCTCTACATTGAAGGTTACGGAAAATTTGTAAGCAACTCAAGAGCTCAAACTTATTATTGCAAGTTGAAGCACTCGAAAACCCAAGAATTTCCCAAGTGCTTTACATTGAAGAGAGCTCATTCACTAAGCCTAGATTTGATAAGATATATCCAAAGCTTAGTAGAGATATCCTAGCCTTTGCATTTTACTTAATTGTAAAGGATATCTCATCCTAGTAGGAAACCAACCAAGAAACCCCAAACCCTTTGTAAGGTAGTTTGAGTGTGATTGTTGGTGAGTTGGAGTTTTAAAGAGTTAATAAACTACAGAGGTAGTCAGAAAGCTCTAGAGAATAAGTGAGTAAACTATCTTGGATAGTCAGAAAGCTTGTATGTGTTTTGAGTAAGTAAACTACAGAGGTAGTCCGAAAGCTCAAAATAGAAAGGTTAGTAAACTACAGAGGTAGTCAGAAAACTTTAGGAAGTGGTTAAGGAATTTCTCTGAAGAGTCAGAAAGAGTGGACGTAGGAGCTTGAGTCTCTGAACCACTATAACTTGCTGTGTTATTTGCTTTCTGTTCTGCATTTATTATCTGTTGCATATCTTTAACTGAAAGCATATTTTAACTGATGTTCAGTTGGACTCAATCCACTGAAGTTGCATCTAACTGAATCACAACCTTAATCACTATTCCATTAAAAGGAAGGTTTTCAGCAAAGCAAAACGAGTATAAACTTAGGGCCAACCATTCCGAACATCTGAGTAGCTATTCAAGCAACTCAGGATCTTTGAAAAACTCAAGCTCAGTTGGGATTATCTGAGGCTACTGAAAGCAACTCAGGATCACTGTCTCAGGTAGACTTTGACTCAGGGCGATCTATGCTTCTCAGGGCTAATCATCAGGACAACCTGACCCATCTGACCTCAGTGAAGAAAAGTTTTAAAATCACTAAACAATTGTATTCCCCACATACACGTGTAAGACTCCTTTGCACCGGGACCAACAAGTGGTACCAGAGCGGGAGTTCAACAGATCACTAATTTCAAAAGTGATCACCTGAACTGATCCATTTTTTTAAAAACCCGTCTCTGATCTGATACCAACAAGTGGTATCATCTATTTGCTGAAATCTTACAAGGCTCAGACATAATGCCTTCTAAGAAACTTCCAATGTTCTCAGTTGAGAAATATGATTTGTGGAGATTAAGAATGCAGACTCATCTGTATTCTAAGCATGAAAGAATGTGGAGAGTGGTTTCTGAAGGACCATTCCAATTCACTGTTGTGAATCCCAGAGTTACTGAAAATGAGAGAAATGATTCCAGGACTGAATTTCCAAAGTCAGATGATCAACTTACTCCTGATGAGAGAAAGTTAGTCAATCTTGACTATATTGCCAAAGATACAATATATAGCATTATTGATGATGGTGTTATGAGGAAGATCTCTCATTGTGAGAATACAAAGGAAATATGGGAGACACTTGCTGAGATTGCTGAGAGAGAAAAGGAGTCTGAAGAAAGTTTCAGCTCCTCAGATGAGATGTGCTCAGAAAGTGACAGTGAAGACATCTGTCTCATGGCTGTAGGAGAGGTAAGTTCTTCTATCTCTGTTGTTGCTCCTACACAAGCACATGAGTTGTCAAGTTCTACTGTAAACAGTCAATTTGACCTGATGGATTCTTTTGAGAGTCTTATGAAGGACTATGCTGTGTTACAAGAACTACTGAATGAAACTCAAGAGCAGAACAAAGAACTGATTGCTGAGAATCTAAAGTGGAAAAACTCTAGTAATGATGAGATCACTTCTCAATTAATGGGAACTACTGATGAACTAGATGTTCTGAAAGTACAACTCTCAGAGAAAGAGAAGTTGATAGAGACCCTAAATGGAAAACTAGAAAAATCCAATGAGGAAATTCAGCTGATTAGAACTGAGTTCAATGACCTCTTTGAGAAGCATGAAACTCTACAAAAATGTGAGGATAGTGCGCAGAGAAAGCTAGCTCTATTGAATTATGCATCTAAAGTAATAGATGAAATTCAGAGTTATCGAGACCCTTTTACTATAAAAAAAAAGGATTGGGATACACTCCAGGGGGAACCTCACAAGGTCATCTGAATGCTGCTTCTAGTAGCACTAAGACAGACTTTGTTAAACAAGTGGCACCCATTCTTCGGACTGAAGAAATGCCCAAAGTTTTAGACAAGGGAAAAGGACCTATGGTTCGGAAAAACCTGAATGTTCAAAGAGAAAGCCCAAACCTCGGTGTAAAGGCTAGAAAACCCCGACCACTCGATAGGAAATTTTCGAGCAAGTACTTGAAGCCTCGGGCTAAGAATGCAAACCCGAAAAAGATCTCAGACCGAACCAAATAGAGGAATTTTCAGAAGAGAAACACTCAGCAGAGACATTCTCAACTAAAAAGATCAAGTCCTCAGATTACTGAAAGACCCCAATTTTAGTACAGGCAACCTAAACCCCACTTGCCTAAAGGTAAAAGTTTCCTGAAACCAAGTCAACAAAGACACAGACTAGCTGCACAAAAGCCAAAGCAATGGAACAAAAGGCCTGTACCCAAGAAAAATTCTAAGGCTCATGTTCATGCTAAGGCTAGCACTCATACACAGGATACTGCTAAGGCACCTAGAGTGGTAAATGTGTATGTAGATGTTTATGGAAGACAGATCAGCCACTCTAAAGTAATTAGAGTTGTCAGGCAGATTTGGATTCCAAAAGGTACAACTAACCTGATAAGACCCTACACCAAATGGGTACCACATAACTAATTTGTTTTTCAGGTAAACAGAAAAGGGCACTGAGCTAAATGAAGACATCATAACCCTGATGAAAGAAGATCTGAGATGTCATTGTTGGATGAGATGAATTTCTTCTTGGACTTCAGGAGAAACAAGCTAAGCAAGGAATCTTCATCAGAGATCATGATTGAAGAAGGACATCAGGATGGAGAGATTCATACTGATAAACAGAGAGCTGATATCTTGACTAAACCTTTGGCTGAATCAAGATTCCAGGAACCATGAGTTGTGTTGGGAGATGAATTTAATAAAAGATATATGATTTTGATTAAGATCCCAAAACCCCTGAGTATGACATGTTCAGAATAATCTTGATAGTTGAGTCAGGATTCAGTTTTAGAGTATTCAGGATATTATCTACAAAATGTATAGTCAGCAGATATAGATCGATAGGTTAAAGACTCAAGAACTCAAGTGTGTTCTGAAACCGTTTCATATGAAATCGAAGTTTCAAGACTCGAGGAAATCGAGAATCTAAAGACTCGAAGAGAAATCGAGAATCAAGACTCGATGAGAAACTCGAGAATCAAGACTCAAAGATGAAATGTAAGCGGAATCAAGACTCAAAGATGAAGATTCAGTATATTAGTTAGTATATTCAGAAGACTCGTAAGACTCGTAAGACGCCAAGACTCGGGACCCTCAAGACTCAAGACTCAAGACACGTACATGTAAGATCAAGAATCAAGATCAAGAATAATCGAAGGCACAAGAATTATCAAGACTCAAAGAATATATCAATGCTCAAGATAAACCCTAATGTTCCGAGGCACTGAGAATATCTATCTGAAGGATGCAATATTGAGAAGATCCCGATTCCTTAGAGAAATAGATATTTGCAAAGACATTCAAATGCAGACAAAAGGAACTAAGTCAGAGTGTTGTTAAGGTTATATCAACTCAGAGTTTGTAACCAAAAAGAGCCGCCAAGGTGTCTACCTTTAATCGAGACAAAAGTCAAAAAAGAGGAAGACAACATCAGACTATATCGATAATCGACAAAGGATGTGTCGGAAAAAAGATGTCTGAAGTACAAAGTTCCAGACTGCAAAAAGTGAAGACCGGCTACATGAAAGGCTATTGCCTAAAACGTGTTAGGGAGTTTTCAAACCCTAAATATAGCCGTTCCTCACACACCATAAGAGGAAACTCACGAAGCTATCTGTCCAACGGATAGTTTTCAAAGAGTGACCTTGGTGTATGCATATAAATACTTGTGACCCTCTACATTGTAAGGTTACGGGAAATTTGTAAGCAACTCAATAGCTCAAACTTATTATCGCAAAGTTAAAGCATTCAAAAAACTTAGAATTTCCCAAGTGCTTTTATATTGAAGAGAGCTCACTAAACTAAGCCTAGCTTGATAAGACATATCCAAAGCTTAGTCGAGATATCCTAACCCTTTGCATTGTACTTCATTGTAAAGGATATCTCATCCTAGTTGGAAACCAACCGAGAAACCCCAAACCCTTGAGAAGGTAGTTGGAGTGTGTTTGTTGGTGAGAAGAGTTGTAAAGAGTTAGTAAACTACGCGGAGTAGTCAGAAAGCTCTAGAGGAGAAGTTAGTAAGCTACAGAGGTAGTCTGAAAGCTTGTTTGTGTTTGAGTAAGTAAACTATAGAGGTAGTCAGAAAGCTCAAGGTCGGGTTGAGTAAGTAAACTACGTGGAGTAGTCAGAAAGCTCAGGGCCGAGTTGAGTAAGTAAACTACGCGAGGTATTCAGAAAGCTCAGGAAGTGATTAGTGAATTTCTCTGAGGATCAGAGAGAGTGGACGTAGGAGCTTGAGTCTCTGAACCACTATAAACTGTTGTGTTGTTTATTGCTTTCTTTATCTGTGCTTAACTGTTGCATCACTGAGTTTGAAATCATATTTTCACTGATATTTCAGTTGGAATCAATCCACTGGAAGTTGCATGTAATTGAATCACAGCCTAATCACTATTCCATTAAAGGAAGGTTTTCAGCAAAGCTTAAAACGAGTATAAACTAAAGGGCCAACCATTCCGCACATCTGAGTAGCTAGAATAGATAGTTACCAAAAAGAACTTACTCTTCTGAGGGTTCAGTAAGTTAGTTATCTGATCCAAGCAACTCAGGATCTCTGAAAACTCAGGACTCAGTTGGGATTATCTGAGGTTTCTGAAAGCAACTCAGGATCACTGTCTCAGTAGACTTTGAGTCAGAGTGATTTGTGCTTCTCAGGACCTAATCTTCAGGATTATCTGACCCAAGCCGACCTCAGTAAAAGAAAAGTTTTAAAAAAACACTGAACACGTGTATTCCCCCCCATACATGTGTAAGACTCGTTTTTGTTGGGGAATGAGTTGCACAGATCTATTCGGGGTGAATATTTAAATACAAATTTAATTCATTAATTATTACTAGCATGAATTAATCCTATATTAATTCAAATAATAATTGCAACAACATATCATGCATATAAAAAGCAACGTAAAACCTACGCATGCGGAATCTACGGGATTACGTGAACGTACCTCTCGGGATGGCAGTGACTTCGGTTGGATGGACTAACCAAAAGGACTTCCCAAGTATTCCCTTAGCCCTTGCTCGACAATCCGGTGGAAGGATACTCGCGAACAATTAACAAAAGGAAAAAATAAACTTTGTTGCACCACTTTTGTGGATTTGCTAATATTTCCAGCACATGGAATTGTACTTGGGAATGAACTAATCATCCCCTATTTATAGGAGAGGAAGTGGTCAAAATTTTAGTGATATTTCAATGTGGGAAAAGACTTTTCTTGGTCACCAAGAAATCTTGAATATATACCTTATATTCTTTTTCCCATAATTAAAATATTCCACAAAAATCCCACCTCCTCAATATATGGAATTTTCGAAAATTTGGAGTGCAAGATTTCAAGATTTGGATCTTCTTCAATTTATGAGATATTCTTGTATTTCAAGAAATACATATCTTCCATAATATCTTTTCAAGAAAATCAAGAAAATCTTTCTTGCCCTCTATTTTCAAAATTTCGAAATATCCCTTATGAATAACCAAGTGGGATATTTCTTGAATTAATGATTTAACCTTGTATTCCAAGAATACATATCTTCATTCCATAACAAAATTCAAAGAAAATCTTTCTCCCTCTTTTATCCATAAATTTCAAAAATTTAGAGGAAATATAAGCAACAATATTTATTTTATTTTAATCACCTTTTCAGTTATTGGACTATATGTTGGGCTACTCAGGGGGCCTTTAGGAGAATTAAGATTGGACCTTCTAATGGATCTCGAATATCTAATATTGAGCCACAATATAATTCAAGCCCATAAATATTAATTAATCCCACTACATAATTAATATTGCACCATCCATCTTAACCCATATTACAGTTAATATGGCTTCCGGTCATTATTTCCCGTGCTTAAAATTATCTAGCCCATCAATTAATTCAAGCCACTGAAATAGCTTTTCGTTAATTAATATCTTTTGTCCTTGGTCGAGGAACGGTTCAACATTATTATCCATACCGGAAACTAATTCCACTTGCAAGATTTGGTATGATAAAACTTATGAACCTCCCAAGGGGGCAAATCAAGCAAGCATACTTGCACACGATTCTTCGTATTAAATCTTAGCAATCACATGTGACCAATAATATTGCCCAAGATAAAAAGTATTGAATCTCTCTGATTCGCTACCCATGATAAGTCAAAGCAATAGCTACCAATCCCACGTGATCCTATTTAAGGGACGAAGGTTAAGAAACAACGAACCACTGAGGTCTAATTCTTCCTTGTTCAGTTCTGAAGAATTTATCCTCCTATAGGTCCTATTCAAATAAGATCACCATGCACTAGTGTAATCTCTTGGTCAAGACAAACCAATCTGAGCCTTACACCTCAACCTTTCGCGATGGTTGTTCATTTCCATCTAGGTCGTGAATGGCGTACTTATAGTTACAAGGGACTGTTAATTTAATCTTCTGTGATCTGGTATCACTAAATTAACTACAGTGTAACACGTCGAATTATTGAAATGTTATGCAAGAAATATATATAACATTCAATCATATTTAAAGCATCAGTGATAAACAATTTATTTCAGTAAATAAGTTTGGAAATTCAGTTTCGATTATACAAAGTAAAAAGCATATTTTTTAGTATAATCCCAACAGTTTTCACCGGGACCAACAAGTGGTATCAGAGCAGTGGTTCAACTTGACCACCTGCTTTGTTGACCAAAGTTTTATTTGCTAAAAATACTTGTGGTCTTTCTGAACTGATCTTATTTGCTGAATTTTTCAAAAGCTCAGATAAAAATGTCTTCTAAAAACCTTCCCATGTTCTCAGTGGAGAACTATGATCTATGGAGACTGAGAATGCAGGCTCACCTGTATTCAAAACATGAACGTATGTGGAGAGTGGTCTCTAAAGGGTCATTCCAATTTCTTCGTGGTGAATCCCAGGAGGAAATGTAAAAAATGAGAGAAACGATCCTAGAGCAGAATTTCCTAAGTCTGATGACCAACTGACTCCTGAGGAGAGAAAGTTAGTCAATTTAGACTATATTGCTAAAGACACACTATAAAGTACAATTGATGATGGTGTGATGTGAATGATCTCTCACTGTAATACTGCTAAAGAGATTTGGGATACACTAGTTGTAATGTGCCAAGGCACAAATCATATAAAAGAAAACAAACTTTCAGTGGCAATTGGAAAGTTTGATAGTTTTGAAATGGATGATGGTGAATCAATAGACAAATTGGAAGTCAGATTCACTAGCATCATGAATGATCTAAATGCACTTGGAAAGAAATATCCACAAAGAGAAGTTGCATTGAAAATTCTTAGAGGTCTTTCTAAGAAATGGGATATTCATGCAGTGGTGATTGAAAACACCAAGAACATTAATTCAATGCCATACCAACAAGTCTTCTCTGAGCTGAAGGCCTATGAATTTGTAATTGATAAGAAATCCAAAAAGGCTGACAGCAAAGATGATTCATCATCTAGTAAGAATGTGGCTTTAAAAGCCAAAGATAAAACCTGTAAAACTAGAGAGTCTGAGAACTCCCTTGCTAAAAATCAGGATGAGCTTGAGGATAAGCTAGCACTGATGGCAAGGAGGTTTGAAAGACTTAATAGTCGATATGGAAAATACAAAAGCTATTACAGGAACCACAGGTACCAGAAGAGACCTGAGGACAAATCAACTGAGAAGAAGAAGGACCTGAAAGCTGAAGGGTCTTCATCCAGAAAGAAGGACTCCAAGTCCAAAGAAGAAAGTGATCAGGATGATGATGCCAACAGATGCTATAATTGCCAAAAGAAAGGTCACTTCCAGTATGATTGTCCAGATTTGAGTGCTAAGGAGAGAAGAGAAAGGCAAGCTAAAAGAGACAAGAAGTTCTCTAGCAAAAAGGCCATGGTTTCAGAAGAAGAACACTCTGAGGAGGGATCTAGCTCTTCAGATGAAATATTCTCAGACAGTGAAAGTGATGACATCTGTCTGATGGCCATTGAGGAGGTAAACTCTTCTTTCTCTGTTGTTGCTCCTACACTAGCACAAGAGTTTTCAAGTTCCACTGAAAACAGTCATTTTGACCTGATGGATTCTTTTGAGAATCTGATGAAGGACTATGCTGTTTTACAAGAACTGCTAAATAAAACTCAAGAGCAAAATAAGGAACTGAAAGCTGAAAATCTAAAATGGAAAGACTCTAGCAATACTGAAATCACTTCTCAATTAATGGGAGCTACTGATGAACTGGATGTTCTGAAAGTACAACTCTCAGAGAAAGAGAAGTTGATAATGACCCTAATCAAAAGCTAGAGAAATCCAATCAAGAGATTCAAATTGATCGTAACTAAGTTCAATGACCTCTCGAGAAGCATGAAACTCTACAGAATCGCGAGGATAGTGCATGTAAAGAAGTTAACTCTATTGAATAATGCATCTAATGTAATAGATGAAATTCAGAGTTACCAGAGATCTGTCACTATAAAATCTGGATTGGGATACATTCCAGGGGGAACCTCACAAGGTCATCTGAATGCTGCATCAAGTAGCAAGAAGACAATCTTTGTAAAACCCGTGGCACCCACACTCCAAACTAAAGAAATGCCCAAGGTTGTAGACAAGGGAAAAGGACCTATGGTCTCAAAGAAAACCGAATGATCGGTAGGAAAGCCCAAACCTCGTAAAAAGGCTAGAAAACCCGAGCACTCACTTGAAAGTTTCGAGCAAGTACTTCAAAGCCTCAGTTAAGAATGCAAACCCGAAAGGCTCCACATCAACCATCGAGGAATCCTCGACGAGAAACACTCAAAGCCAGAGACATTCTCAATCAAGAGACCAAGTCCTCAAGATAATGAAAGACCCAGATTCAAGATGCAGCAACCCGAACCCCACTTGCCTAAGGGTAAAGGTTACCTAAACCCCGAAATATCAAAGATTTAGACCGGTCAAGACTGAAAGCCAAAGCAAATGAAACAAGGCCCAACCAAAGAAAAAATTCAAAAGCCCATGTTCATGCTAAGGCTAGCACACATACACGTAAAAACTCGCTAAGGCACCAAGAGTAGTAAATGTGTATGTTGATGTTTATGGAAGACAAATTAGCCACTCTAAAAGTGATTAGAGTTATCGTGCAAATTTGGATTCCGAAAGGTACATCTAACCTTGTGACACCCTAAAAATTGGGTACCTAAGAATTGATCTGCTTTTTCGGGAGGAAAATAAGGGCACCGAAATGATTAAAGATCACATAAAGACTGATGAGCATAGATGAAAAGGCCCCTGATGTATGGTATCTTGACAGTGGATGTTCAAGACATATGACAGATTCAAGAAGATACTTAGTGACTATGTTGAACAAAAGAGGCCCACAGATCACTTTTGGAGATAACTCCAAGATTGACGATGAAGGATATGGAACTTTGGAAATCGACTCGATTCATATCCATGGTGTTTCATATGTATCTCGATTGAAGCATAATTTGCTTTCAATAAGCCAATTACGTGATAAGGGTTTTAATGTTGAGTTCTCTAAGAACTTATGTTATGTGAAAGATGATACAACACGTAAAAATATTACTTGACTAGTACTAGAAAAGGAAATGTGTATCTTCTTTGATTGGAGTTCAACTCCTAAAGATACATGTTTGGTTGCTAAAAAGTTCCACAGATACCCGATTGGTTATGGCATAAAAGAATGAATCACCCGAATTTCAAAACCCCGAATAAGCTTGCAAGATTAGCTCTCGTAAGAGGGTTGCCTAATGAAGTGTTCAAGAAGGAACATATTTGTGATGCGTGCAAAAAAGGAAAACAAATTAGAGCATCATTTAAAAAGCAAAGTAGATGTTTCTCTTGACGAGAATACTTCGATTCTTGATATGGATCTTTTTGGTCCTATAACACCAATGAGCACTAATGGCGGAAATACACATTGGTAGTAGTTGATGACTACTCAAGATATACTTGGGTCATATTCTTACTCAAGAAGAAAGAGACTCGAGATAAAAGTCGCGAGTTCATCAAAAGGCTCGAAGATTGAAAAAATCGAGTGTGGTGGTCAAATCGATCCGACAAAGGAACCGAATTTATAAATCATATCATATCGACTATTGTGCAAAGAAATGGAATTTCACATGAAACATCGGTTGCAAGGACCCTCAACAAAATGGTGTTCTTTGAAAGAAGAACGGGACTCTAAAAAGAAGTTCGCAAGGACAATGATAAATTTGAAGGCGATATTCCTAAAAGGTTTTGGGTTTGAAGTCATCAACACCGCATGCTACTCTCGAGCAGATCCATACTTGACCAAGAGTCAAGGCAAAACACCCTATGAGCTTTGGAATGAAAGGAAGCCTCTTATTTCTTTCTTTTCGTGTGTTTTGGTTGCAAGTGTTTCATACACAATAATGGTAAAGATCGGGTTGAAAACATTTGATAGTAAAAGTTTGATGAAGGAATATTCTTAGGATATTCTCAAGTCGATAAAGCTTTCGAGTTTACAACCTGTAGGACTCTTATTGTGGAGGAAACACCTCATGTTGTTTTTTGATGAATCTACTTGTGTTCGGAAGAAACATGAACATGATCTTGATGAACTCCCGACCAAGAGGATCACCAGATTAAACCCGAAAAAGAATGACAAATCATCCATCGAACTCGAAAAGAAGAAGTCACCACTATCTATGATTGGAGTGACTCGGACTCGAATAAAGAAGTTCATGATGGAATTCGGGATGGTGAGACTCAGAAAGCCAACACACCAAAGGTGATCAATCTCAACAAACACCGCCTCGGACTCGGTATGTGATGCCAATGAAGATGTGGTCACAAATGAGGCAAATTCTCAATCTATCAACCAAAGGGGAACAAATGTCTCTGACAATGTTCTGAATAGAATTTCCCCGAGGAAGATGATTCCCTTTCTCCTTTTCTCTCGTTGTTCCTCGAAGTTCTTGAATTAACCGAACCCTAACATTTCAAATGTTGAGGATATCTTCTTTGAAGGGGAACATCAAGAAGGAAATGGTTAGATAGTCATCCTACAAGTCAGATTGTGGGTGATCTAACCGAAGGTGTTAAAACAAGAAGGTTCCATGGTGAGAGTGCACTATTCTGCTGCTTCCTATCAGAGAAAGAACCTACTGAGATTGGTGAAGCTCTACAAGATTCTCATTGGATTAACTGCTATGCAAGATGCGCTGAACCAATTCTCAAGGAATGAAGTATGGGAGCTAGTAGATAGACCTGAAAGGCACAATGTCATTGGAACCAAGTGGGTTTTTAAGAATAAAAGAGATGAAAACAACAACATTGTAAGAAACAAGGCAAGGCTAGTTGCACAAGGTTATTCCCAAGAAGAAGGCTTGGATTATGATGAAACCTTTGCACCTGTTGCAAGACTAGAAGCCATCAGATTGTTTCTTGCATATGCTACCCACATGAAGTTCACAGTCTATCAAATGGATGTGAAAAGTGCATTTCTGAACGGTGTGCTTAAAGAAGAGGTTTATGTGGAACAACCTCCTGGTTTCAAACAGAATGACCAAGTTTACAGGCTCATAAAAGCTTTGTATGGTCTCAAGCAAGCACCCAGAGCATGGTATGATACTCTTTCTCAGTTTCTTACTGACCATGGTTTTGTCAAAGAGACTGTTGATAGAACTCTGTTCAGGATAGAAGATGAAGAAGATATCTTACTGGTTCAGATATATGTTGATGACATCATTTTTGGATCTCCAAACCATCGGCTGTGTGAAAAGTTTTCAACACTGATGAAAGGCAAGTTTGAGATGTCAATGATGGGAGGGATGAATTTCTTTCTAGGTCTTCAAGTGAAACAATCAAAGGAAGGAATCTTCATCAACCAGGCAAAGTACACCAGAGATCTGATTGCCAAATATGGTGTACAGAATTGCAATGCAGTTAGGATTCCTATGAATACTAACTACAAGATGGATCCTGATTTTGAAGGCAAATCAGTGAGTCATACTGATTATAGAGGAATCATTGGATCATTGCTCTATCTCACAACAAGTAGGCCGGATATAACATTCGCTGTTGGGATATGTGCAAGATACCAAGCTAATCCTAAGGCTAGTCACATGGAGGCTGCCAAAAAGATACTGAAGTATCTTAAGGGCACAATGAATAGAGGATTATGGTATCCAAATTGATGATAACCTTGAATTAACCGTTACTCGAGATCTTCGACATGGAGGTTGCAGAATTGACAGGAAGTCCACTACAGGAACTTGTCAATTTCTAGGAAGTAAGCTGATATCTTGGTTTTCGAAGAAACAGATCTTAGTAGCAACCAAGATTATCGGCCCGAATACATGGTCGCGGGGAAGTCTGCTTGGCTTTCGATTCTTCTTTGGCTTGCACAACAATTAAGGGATTATAAAGTTGTAGCCAATGAAGTACCAATATTTTGTGGCAATAATAGTGCCATTGCTATTTCACAAAATTCGGTATTGCACACCAGATGCAAGCATGTGGATATCAGACATCACTTCATCAGAGATCATGTCGAGAAAAAAGACATAAGGATGGAGAAAATTCATACTGATAAGCAGAGAGCTGATATCTTGACTAAACCTTTGGCTGAATCAAGATTTCAGGAACTTTCAGTTGAATTAGGGATGTTAGATCCAGGTGTATAGAGTAAAATCAAAAAATTGAAGGTTTTTCGGATGCATGAAGTTTTCTCGATTTCTCTTGAAAAAACGAGGATAAAATGGAAATCTTGAATCGAGTCTCGAAAACTCAAATTCTTCAAGGTCGAGATTTCGGTGTTATCTTGAACCCATTCAAGATTTTCGATTATTATCTTGACATTTCATCAAGGTCAGTACTCAGTAAGACTGATAGAGAGAAATTAGTCTGAAGAAGTAATGACTCATGCAACTCATTTATTTCTTAAGTGAAGCTCAGTAATCATTTGCAATAAATACAAAACACCTAAGGAATGTTTTTGGGCGGGATCTTTTGAAATTCCGAAGAAGTTCAAGAGTCATTTAATGCTCTGTAACATTAATGACCAATAAGGATAAATTGGCGGCTTACTTTTCGGAGATCGTCTCTTCGTATACCCGATTAATCAGCGATTAATCTTAACCGTTGCTTTTCACCTAACCAACGCGAATTCCCACGATCTCGAAACTATTTATACTCCAATAAGTTATTCAAGCCAAATTTTATCAAACCCTTCGTTCCCAAAATCCTCTGCAAGAAAATCCCATTTGCCCAGAAAATCCTAAACCCTAAATCTTCAATCTCTCAAATGGCTCCTACCATTTTTGACAAATTAGCTTGAAACCAACAAACCCCGTACGAGTTCGTTGTCTCGCCGATAGCACAACCAACTCCAAACCGTAAGAAGGCTCTCCATATGATCCGCTTTGGCCAAACTCACTCATCTCGTCAGCAAGTTCGAATTCCGGACCAAGAATACGCAAAAAGAGGTAATCGAGTTCATCTCAAATTTGAAGATAGATGAAGAGGATGGTATGCATTCGAGATTATCAGATCACATTTAGAGCATTCGTCCAAATACATCGATTTTGAAAGGAATTGTATATAATTCCGAAGAATTTAAATGATGTTTTTGAGCTTTGTGATAGAGGAGAGGATCATGCTGTGTATATGTTGGGTAGAGAGCAGAAGTATTTAGATAGGATTGCTGAGAATCCTGTAAAATTTGAGGCTACACTGCATAAGAGGCATTTGAAGCCATAATATAGAATTTTGTTGGATATTGTGAGCAAATGCATCATGAGCCTTGAGGGGAGTTTTGAGCCAATCAGTAACCTGAAGCTCCGATTGATGGCGGCGATCGAGGCCTCACCCACCACTGACTTCAACTGGCTCAAATTCTTGATTCAGATGGTGAGTGAACAAACAAAAGTCTTAAAGAAGGTTGACAGGGCTATCTCAATCAAAGGCAAGATCCACCATGCCACCAAAATAACATTTATTTTGGAGATGTGCAGAGAGGAGGAGGACATCTTCGCCAATTCAACCCCATTCCCCAAGTCCAAGGTGCTCTTCAAGCCCATTGCTGTGAAGAAACAGGCCATCAGAGGGAAGAAAGAAAAGAAAGCAGAATCACCTAGAGCTGCTGCTGCTGAAGAGACCCAACAAACCAGGGGGAAGGTTTTGTTGGAGGCCAAGATGGAGCAGGGTGAGAAGTTGAAGAAGCAGAAAACCCTTGCCCCCAAGCGCAGAAGATTGGTGGTTCTCACCGATGAAGATGGCAGTGATTCTGAAGAGATTCAACCTGAGGGCCAAACCGCTCAGAACTCGCCATTGCAAGTTTTGGCTCAGGTTATCTCTAAGGCACAAGATCAGACTGAGGAGCAGGTCTTCTCTGAGGTGCTTGAGATTTCGCTCAGTTCAAACAAAATTTCTCAGGAAATTTTTAAAGGAACCCAGGCCTCAGAGATTCCTACCAAAGATGTGCCGGCTCAGACAGAAGAGCTAACTCAGAGTCAATCGAGGGACGTGCCACCAGTGCCCCGTAACCTACTCAGATGCAAACTGAGGACCTGACTGCACAACCTTCGGATGCTGCTGAGACTCAGGAGCATCTTACTTTTGACGAGCTCCTAAGTGATCTACTTCTTGATCCTTCAGCTGATGCTTCGACTGAACCAGAAAGCCCAAGATGGAAGAACGGTGAAGCTGAAGAAACCGAGTGGAGGAGCAAGGGGGAACGGTTCATCCTTGACCGCTACCCTGATCTCAGCTCATTCCCTGATCTCCAAGATATCTTCTTCAGATTAAGGTCGACGGTTTTCATCCTCAATCAGACTCTTCCGGAGATGCTTGATATTGCTGCATTCAGAGGGGAAGACTGGTGGAATGAGGAGACAACATTCCTGACTGACTTCTCAGGATTCAGGAGGACAAAGCTCAGGATGAAAAATTCCGATTTTGATGAAATGGTTCGTAAGAAGATAGCCGAGAGAAAAGCTACCGGGTTGGTGCCCCTAGCAAAGAGAGACAAATTTCAAGATGGGGACCAACAGGGAGATCTTTGAGGATCGGTCCTCGATGGAGAAGGAAACTTCTTGTCGATCAACTCGAAATCATTCAACCTCGGATCGGTTAGCACTCTTGGTGTACTTTTGCACTATTAACAATTATGCCAAAGTTACCGAAAAGTTCTATCTTTAACTCAATTGTCGATGTACGACCGAGGCTCGATTAGAGACCGAGCTCGGGATGAAGCCAAGCTTCAGTCTGGAACCGACTCTCATGTTGTGTCTGAACCTCAGGATGATCAATCAGCACAGAAGGTGCAGAAGGTTCCTGAGATCGACCTCACTCCCTTGATGGAGAAGCTTGAGAAGGTTGAGCCAATGATGAACAAGATTGCTCAGATGGAAGAGACATTGGCCAGCCAAGCTCAGAAGATGGAGAATCTTAGTCACTCTTCAGAACTGGTGCAACTCCAAAACACTCTGACCTCAAAGATGACCTCCATGGAAGACAAGCTGAATGAAAAGCTGGAGGTAGTCAAGGCTGAGCTGAAAATGTAGAATCAAAATGTAAGCACCACCGAGAGAACTGAATTTCTAGAGGTGAAATTGGCAGAGAAGAATGAAGTACTGATCAAGTATGCTGTTTAGGAAATGAGCTCAATGCTCATGACCAAGATGACAGAGATGTTTAAAGATGCTCTCTCTGGCGAGTTTGCCCATCTCTCTGAGGAATTTTCTGTGGCTAAGAACCACATCAGGAGGCTAGAAGATGAACAAGATCAGTTAGCAGGAGAGGTGCGCTGTGTGAGCAAAGAGCAATATCACATGGACACAGCACTCTCCAGACTTCTTCCAAATTACGGTGCCAAGAAGAGGGAAAGACCAGATGAGGACCTCAGGAAGTTATTGGCACGTACTTTGGAGAAAAAGGCACAAAAAGAAGCTGAAATGAGTAGCCTATCCAAAGCCTTGAAGGAAGTAGAAGCTACTGACAAACTGAAGTTCGTTAAGGTGGAGAAGCCTATCTACACTCGAGTTTCTGAGGAAACCATGCTTGATGTTGCAAGAGAGAAACCGAAAAGCTAGAGCTAAGGTTGGAACAAGCCAGTTTCTTCTTGAATTGCTTATGAAGAGGAAAGCCTTGGGCATTGTTGAACCCGAGAGCAAAGCGTCTAAGGCTTCTAAGCCGCGAAAGGAAGCCGATTGGAGAATTGGAAGAGTCTCGCAGTCGGCCAGAAGAAGAAAGTCTTCAACACGAAGAATGCTCAAGACACTCTAGATAGAACAGCTAAGAAAGTCGCCGCCGCCTGGGCTCGAGCGTGCTCGTGATCGAAGAAGATCAAGAAGAGCCGGGCGGGAGTGGATTCAAAAAGTTTATGAGCAAAAGGAGAGAGACATCAAAAGCATCGAAGTGGCCACACGCTGACAAATGGATGCCTATCAAATTCAACGATGTGGGAAGAGGTCAAGAGAACATCCCGGTTCTACTATGATGTGCTCAGGAGTGGAGAGAGGAAAAGCTCGGATCAAAATGAAGCGCTCATTGAATATCTCCTAACCTTCTATCCAAAATATCTCCAAAGTTGGATGAACTTAGCAGATGAAGGAAAGGTACAGATAGTAGCCCCTGGTCCATATTCCTACCCTCCTCCAAGACTTGATAATGGCATGGTGAATGAGAAAACCATTATTCGAGAAATTGCTCAATATGCTGCTCAGTTGGGTTTGACAGGGAACAGTCCGGATATCATTAAGGAAATAGATGCTCTGAAGAAGAGGTATTTCGGAATGTTCAACCTGGAAGTGCCCGCTGATGAAGTTGAAGAAGATGCAAGCTGAAGAGCAGAAGACAGAAGAGCCAAATCTGATGACTGAAGACTGAAGACTCAGAAGATTCTTGTAATCTTTAAATTTTTGTCTTTTTGATTTTGTTGATAAGACTCATTGTAATCTGTAACAGTATACCAATCATCAATGAAAACTTATCATTTATGCTCAAAAGATAATATCTCATTATCTTATTTACATGTCTTTTATATTTGATATGCTGAATGATGTCTCTGAATTAATTGTTTATGAGGGAAAGTGTTTTAAGTATTTGGTAATGAATCCTTTGAGAGATTCATTACTGAAGAAATTGTTGAATGATTAATTGTTGGGAGATTCTCTGAATTAAAAAATTATTGGGAGACATAATCAATCTTGTAATAGAATAAACTGAAACCTGAGTATAGGTTATATGTTTGTAACAAGATAGGTTTTGGCATCATCAAAAAGGGGGAAATTGTTGGGAGATGAATTTAATAAAAGATATATGATTTTGATTAAGATCCCAAAACCCCGAGTATGATGACATGTTCGAATAATCTTGATAGTTGAGTCGATTCAGGTTTTAGAGTATTCGGGATATTATTTGCAAAATGTATAGTCAATGATATAGATCGATAGGTTCAAGACTCAAGAACTCAAGGTGTGTTTCAAGAAACCGGAAGTTTCGATGAAACCGAAGTTTCAAGACTCGATAAGGAAACCGAGAATCAAGACTCTCGATGAGAAATCGAGAATCAAGACTTCGGTGAGAAATCGAGAATCAAGACTCTCGATGAAACCGAGGAACCAAGACTCAAGATGAAGATTCAAAGATATCACCAAGATATCCAGAAGACTCGTAAGACTCAAGACTCAAGACTCGTAAGACGCCAAGACTCGTAAGACCTCAAGACTCGTAAGACTCAAGACACGTAAGATAGAAGACGTAAGAACAAGAATCAAGATCAAGAATAACTGAAGGCACAGTAATTACTGAAGACTCAGTAATATACTGAATGCTCAGTATAAACCTGAATGTTCCGAGGCACTGAGAATATCTATCCAAGGATGCACATCGGTAAGATCGCGATTCCTTAGAGAAATAGATATTTGCCAAGACATTCAAATGCGCATAAAAGGAACTAAGTCGAGTGTTGTTAAGGTTATATCAACTCGAGTTTGTAACCAAAAGAGCCGCTGAAGGTGTCTACCTTTAACCGAGACAAAAGTCAAAAAGAGGAAGACAACACTGCACTATACCGACAATCGACAAAGAATGTGTCGAAAAAAGATGTCAGAAGTACAAAGTTCCAGACTGCAAAAAGTGAAGACCGGCTACATGAAAGGCTATTGCCTAAAACGTGTTAGGGAGTTTTCAAACCCTAAATATAGCCGTTCCTCACACACCATAAGAGGAAACTCACGAAGTTATCTCTCCAACGGATAGTTTTCAAAGAGTGACCTTGGTGTATGCCTATAAATACTTGTGACCCTCTACATTGTAAGGTTACGGGAAATTTGTAAGCAACTCAAGAGCTCAAACGTATTATCAAGAGTTAAAGCACTCGAAAAACTTAGAATTTCCCAAGTGCTTTTATATTGAAGAGAGCTCACTAAACTAAGCCTAGCTTGATAAGACATATCCGAAGCTTAGTCGAGATATCCTAACCCTTTGCATTGTACTTCATTGTAAAGGATATCTCATCCTAGTTGGAAACCAACCGAGAAACTCCAAACCCTTGAGAAGGTAGTTGGAGTGTGTTTGTTGGTGAGAAGAGTTGTAAAGAGTTAGTAAACTACGCGGAGTAGTCAGAAAGCTCTAGAGGAGAAGTTAGTAAGCTACAAAGGTAGTCCGAAAGCTTGTTTGTGTTTGAGTAAAGTAAACTACAGAGGTAGTCGAAAAGCTCAAGGTCGGGTTGAGTAAGTAAACTACGTGGAGTAATGAAAGCTCGGGGCGAAGTTGAGTAAGTAAACTACGGAGGTAGTCGAAAAGCTCGTGAAGTGATTAATGAATTTCTCCGAGGATCGAGAGAGAGGGACGTGGAGCTTGAGTCTCTCGAACCACTATAAACCGTGTTGTTTATTGCTTTTTTATCTCGTGCTTAACTGCTGCATCACCGAGTTTGAAAGCATATTTTCACTGATATTTCACTGAATCAATCCACTAGAAGTTGCATGTAATTGAATCACAGCCTAATCACTATTCCATTAAAGGAAGGTTTTCAAAGAAAGCTTAAAAACGAGTATAAACTAAAGGGCCAACCATTCTCAAGACATCCGAGTAAATAGAAAATGATAGTTACCAAACTGAACTTACTCTTCTGAGGGTTCAGTAAGTTAGTTATCTGATCCAAGCAACTCAGGATCTCTGAAAACTTAGGACTCAGTCGGGATTATCTCGAGGTTTACGAAAGCAACTTCGGGATCATCGTCTCGATGAGACTTTGACTCAGAGTGATTTGTGCTTCTCAGGACCTAATCTTCAGGATTATCTGACCCAAGCTCACCTCAGTAAAAGAAAAGTTTTAAAAAAATACTGAACACGTGTATTCCCCCCATACACGTATAAGACTCGTTTTCACCGGGACCAACAAGTTGAATTAAGGATGTTGGATCCAGGTGTATAGAGTAAATCTGAAAAATTGAAGGTTTTCAGATGCATGAAGTTTTCTCAGAATTCTACTGAGAAACTCAAGATAAAATTGGAAATACTGAACTGAGTCTTGGGAAACTCGGTGTCTTGAAGGTCAAGATTTTAGTATTATAATTGAACTCGTTTCAAAGACTGCGATATCCAATCGACATTTTATCAAGATCAATACTCAGTAAGACTGATAGAGGGAAATTAGTATGAAGAAGTAATGACTCATGCAACTCATTTATTGCTTAACTGAATCTCAGTAATGATTTGCAATAAATAAACATAACACCTGAAGAGAATGTTTTGGGCGAGATCTTTGAAATGACGAAGAAGGTCAACAGTCATTAATTGCTCTGATTCAATTAATCACCAATAAGGTTAAAATGGCGACGTATCTTTAGTGAGATTGTCCTTTCACTTACCTGATTAGTTGGTGATCAATCTCAACCGTTGATTTTCATCAATCGATACGATTTCCCATGAATCCATTCTATATATTCATTTGAAATCCATTCAAGCCCCAATTACAAAAGCCTTCGTTCTCAAAATTCTCTGCAAACTCAAAAACCCATCTTTGCCCAGAGAAAACCTTCGTCATTTTCAAACCCTACACCTCAAAATTCCTTAAAAATGACTTTCTCCATATATGATAAACTGGCTATTTCCAACAAGCCATGGTACGAATATGTGGTTTCGCTCGAGAGTTCATCAAATGCTACCCACGAAGAAGAGGCGCTGCATATGATCCGAATCATGATTCTTAAAATCTTGTTGCGAAACCGGGAAGCCGAAATCTTGTTTAGAATCAATTAGATGATGAGGATGGTATAGTCCCAGAGGAGGTTTCCCATCTAGTTTATTTAAATCCGTTGATTTTTTATGATGAGGATGGTCCCTAAGAATTTAAATGATGTATTTGAGTTGTGTGATCTAGAACATATCTCTTGGGTACGTTGATTTTGATAGGATAAGGTCCTATATAATCCCTAAGAATTTAAATGATGTATTTGAGTTGTGTGATAGAGGTGAGGATCCCACGACGTATATGTTGGGTAGGGAACATGAATACCTTGATAGGATAACAGAGCATCCTATTAAGTTCGAGGCTACATTGAATAAACGACATTTAAAGCCGAAATACAGAGTTTTTTTAGATATTGTTAGTAAGTGCATAATGAGTCGATCAGGGAGTTTTGAGCAGATAAGCACTCCCAAGCTTAGATTGATGGCTGCTATCGAAGATTCACCCACCACAGATTTCAATTGGTTGAAGTATCTGATCAGAGTGGTGAGTGACCAGGCCAAGCAGATCAAGAAGGAGGATGGATCAGTGGTGATCAAAGGCAAAATTCTTCATGCAACCAAATAGCTTTTATTTTGGAGATGTGCAGAGAGGAAGAAGACATATTTGCCAACTCCCCACCCTTCCCAAAGTCTAAAGTCATGTTCAAACCTACAACAACAAGAAAGACTTTGAAAGGGAAGAAAGAGAAGAAAGTAGAATCAACTGTTGCTGCAGAAGGAGCTTCTGAAGAAGCCCATCAAGCCAGGGGGAAGACTTTGATGGAGGTGAAGAGGGAGAAGGGAGAAGCCATGAGGAAGAAAACCCTGGCTCCCAAGCGCAGAAGAATGTTGATTTCCACTGAGGAGGAGGTGAGCGAGCCTGAGGAGGTGCAACCTGAGGGCCAGAAAGCTCATAAATCGCCTTTACAAGTGTTGGCACAGGTTGTATCTACGGCACAGGAGCAAACTAAGGAGCAAGTATTCTCTGAGGTTCTTGAGACGTCGCTGAGCACAGATAAATTTTCTCAAGAAATCTTCAAAGGACCTCAGACCTCAGAACAAGCTCAGGTTCCTACTGAGGAATTGCCAGCTCAAACCTCAGAGTAAGCCCAGATTCCCACTGAGGTATTGCCTACTCAATCCTCAGATCAAGCTGAGCCTCAGGAGCTGTTGAATCTTGATGAGCTCCTGAGTGATCCATTCTTTGATCCCTCAGCAACTGAAGATCTTCCCACTGAACCTGAGAGCCCGAAGCTGAAGAAGGGTGAAGCCGAAGAAACTGAGTGGCGAAGCAAGGGTGAACGGTTCATATTGGACAGATACCCTGAGCTGAGCTCATATCCTGACCTTCAGGATCTCTTTTTCAGACTAAGGACAACAGCCTACATTCTCAACCAGACTCTACCTGAGATGCTCAATATTGCTACATTCAGAGGTGAAGACTGGTGGAATGAGAAGACAACAGTTTTGACTCAGTTCTCAGGATTTAGAAAAACCAAGCTCAGGATAAAAGTGTCAGATTTTGATGAGCTGGTCAGGAAGAAGCTTGCTGAGAGGACATAAGCTGATGTTGGTGCCCCGAGATCCAAAGATAAAAATCAAGATGGGGACCAACAAGGGAATGCTGAGAAACAATCTCAGATGGAGAAGGAAAGTACTGATGCTGGACAGCCTGATGTCACACATCCTCAGACTGAATTTAGTACTCTTCAGGTAACTTTTGGCACTACTAAACATTATGCCAAGGCTACTGAAGTTTCTATCTTTAATTCTGTAATGTCTGATATGCAGACTGAGGCTCAGGTGGAAACCGAAGCTCAGGTGGAAACCGAAGCTCAGGCTGATACTGAAGCTCAGGTGGAAACCGAAGCTCAAATAGAAACTGAGGCTCAGGCAGAGCAACCAGCTCAGGACAAGCCGCAAATTCTCTATGCTCCAGAGATTGATCTCACTCCCATTGTGGAGAAGCTGGACAAGGTTGTGCCAATCATGGACAAAGTGGCTCAGATTGAAGGGGCATTGGCCAACCAGTCCCAAAAGATGGAAAGTCTGAGTTCTACTTCAGACCTGATGCAGCTTCAGACTTCTCTGAATGATAAGATGATTGCCATGGAAGGAAAGATGGATGGAGTCAAGATTGAGCTGAGTGCAGAGCTGAAGCAGTTGTATCAGGAAAGAACTGCATTTCTAGAAGCCAAGCTGGTGGAGAAGAATGATCATCTGATCCAGAATGCTGTTGAGGAAATGGGCTCCATGCTCATGACCAAAATGACAGAAATGTTTAAAGATGCTCTCTCCAACCAGTTTGCACAAATGTCTGAAGAGTTCTCTGTGGCGAAGAACCACCTGATGAGGCTAGAAGAAGAGCAAGATCAGTTGGCGGGAGAGGTGCGAAGTGTCAGCAAAGAACAATACCATATGGACACTGCACTATCCCAACTTCTGCCAAGGTATGGTGCCAAGAAGGGGGAAAGACCCGGAGCTGACCTGAGGGTATTATTGGCACACACCTTGGAGAGAAAGGCAGACAAGGAGGCTGAAAAGAAGAACATTGCTGAAGCCTTGAAGGAAGTTGAAGCCACTCAGAAGCTCAAATCCAAGAAAGTGGAGAAGCCTGTCTACACTCATGTTTCTGAGGAAACAATGCAAGAAGTCATTGCTGAAAAACTGAGTGCTAGAAGAAAGGTAGAGACAAGCCAAGCCGGCGCTGAACAACCTATCAAGAGGAAGGCTGTGGCGTTTGTTGAACCTGAGGGAAAGAGAGCTAAGGCTTCTAAGCCAACTCAGAGAAAGCTGATAATGGACCTTGAAGAGTCTGAAGAGGTACCAGAGAAGGAAGTCTTCAACACTAGGAGAGCTTTGAGATCACTTCAGGTCGAACAAGCCAAGAAAACTGCTGCTTCAGTTTCAGGAGTTCCTTTGATAAGGAAAAAGAAAGAAGAAGAGCAGAAGCGAAGAAGTGGTTTCAAGAAGTTCCTGAGCAAAAGGAGGGGGACAACTAAAACTCAGAAGTGGCCGCACATTGATAAGTGGATGCCAATCCAATTCAATGATGCTTGGGAAGAGATAAAAAGAACCTTCTGGTTTTACTACGAAGTTCTGAGAGAATGGAGAGGGGAAAGCTCAGATTCAAATGAAGCCTTTATTGATTATCTGCTGACCTTCTATCTAAAGTACTTACAGAGCTGGATTAATCTTGCGGATGAAGGAAATGTTCAGATCACTGCCCCTGGTCCATACACATACCCTGCTCCTAGGCTAGAGAATGGCTTGGTAAATGAAACAGCCATATCTCAGGAAATTGCTCAATATGCCATCCAGTTAGGACTGACAGGTAACAACCCAGATATCATCAAGGAAAGAGATGAGCTGAAGAAGAGGTATTATGGGATGTTCAACCTAGAAGTGCCTGTGGATGAGGTTGAAGATGAGTGAAGAGCTAGAGCTGAAGATCGAAGAAGACTGAAGACCAAGACTGAAGACTCTTGTAATTCTTTTGTTTTTGTCTTTATTTCTGATAAGTTCATTGTAATCTGTAACTGATATCATACAATCAATGAAACTTTATCTTTATGCTCAAAGATAATATCTCATTATCTTTCTACATATCTTTATATTTGATATGCCTTATGATGTGTTGTGAAATTGTTGGGAGAATTATTGTGAAATTGTTGAGATTTGCCATTCTTGTATTGTAATTGGAAAAACTGAAACCTGAGTATAGGTTAAGTGTTTTTGTAACAAGATGGTTTTGACATCATCAAAAAGGGGGAAATTGTTGGGAGATGAATTTAATAAAGAAGATTTTGATTAGATCCCAAAACCCCTGAGTATGACATGTTCAGGATAATCTTGATAGTTGAGTCAGGATTCAGTTTTAGAGTGTTCAGGATGTTATCTGCACAATGTATAGTCAGCAGATATAGATCAAGTTAGATTCTGAAGATTCTGAAGACTCAGTAAGTTTCTGAAGTTTCAATATGAAATTGAGAAACCGGGTTTCAAAGATGAAATCGAGAAATCAAGTTTCAAAGATGAAATCGAGAAATCAAGACCCAAGATGAAATCGAGAAATCAAGTTTCAAAGATAAGACCGAGAAATCAAGACTCAAAGATGAGATCGAGAAATCAAGACTCAATATGAAGACTCAAGATATCACCAAGATATCTGTGAAGACTCAAGACATCAAGATTCAAGACATCAAGACATCAAGACCAAAGACCAAGATTCAAGATCAAGACAAAGGATATCAAGACACAAAGAATTATCAAGACTCAAGAATGTAATCAATGCTCAAATATAAACCTGAATGTTCCGAGGCACTGAATAAAGGATACAAAACTGAGAAAAACGCGAATACACAGAAAAATAGATATTGCCCAAGACATTCATATGCAGACAAAATGAACTAAAACAAAGTGTTGTTAAGGTTATATCACCATAGATATTGACCAAAAAAGAGCCGCTTTGTGTTTGTCTACATTAATCAAGACAAGAGCCAATCGTAGAAGACAACATCGTATTTCATCGACAATCGAAAAGCGGCAGTCAATGAAGCATGTCAAGAGTACTATGTTCCGCACTACAAAAAAGTGGTGATCGGGTCGCATAAAGACATATTGCCTAAAAACATGCTAGGGAGTTTCAAACCCTAAATATAGCCTTTTCATCACACAATTATAAGAGGAAACTCATGGAGCTATCTCTTCCAACGGATAGTTTTTCAAGAGTGACCTTGGTGTCTGCCTATAAATACTTGTGACCCTCTACATTGACGGTTATGGGAAATTTGTAAGCAACTCAAGAGCTCAAACTTATTATTGCAAGTTGAAGCACTCGAAAACCCAAGAATTTTCCAAGTGCTTTACATTGAAGAGAGCTCATTCACTAAGCCTAGATTTGATAAGATATATCCAAAGCTTAGTAGAAATATCCTAGCCATTGCATTGTACTTAATTGTAAAGGATATCTCATCCTAGTAGGAAACCAACCAAGAAACCCCAAACCCTTTGTAAGGTAGTTTGAGTGTGATTGTTGGTGAGTTGGAGTTGTAAAGAGTTAGTAAACTACAGAGGTAGTCAGAAAGCTCTAAAGAAAAAGTGAGTAAACTATCTTGGATAGCCAGAAAGCTTGTGTGTGTTTTGAGTAAGTAAACTACAGAGGTAGTCAGAAAGCTCAAAATAGAAAGGTTAGTAAACTACAGAGGTAGTCAGAAAACCTTAGGAAGTGGTTAAGGAATTTCTCTGAAGAGTCAGAGAGAGTGGACGTAGGAGCTTGAGTCTCTGAACCACTATAACTTGCTGTGTTATTTGCTTTCTGTTTTGCATTTATTATCTGTTGCATATCTTTAACTGAAAACATATTTTCACTGATATTCAGTTGGACTCAATCCACTGAAGTTGCATCTAACTGAATCACAGCCTTAATCACTATTCCATTAAAAGGAAGGTTTTCAGGAAAGCATAAAACGAGTATAAACTTAGGGCCAACCATTCCGCACATCTGAGTAGCTATTCAAGCAACTCAGGATCTCTGAAAAACTCAGGCTCAGTTGGGATTATCTGAGGCTACTGAAAGCAGCTCAGGATCACTGTCTCAGGTAGACTTTGACTCAGGGCGATCTGTGCTTCTCAGGGCCAAATCATCAGAACAACCTGACCCATCTGACCTCAGTGAAGAAAAGTTTTAAAATCACTGAACACGTGTATTCCCCCCCCATACACGTGTAAGACTCGTTTGCACCGGGACCAATAGATATATTCAAGATTTCTTGGAGATCAAGAAAAGATTTTCCCACATTGGTTTTTCCCCAAAATTTCGACCACTACCCCATCTATAAATAGGGGATGATTCTTTCATTCCCATGTACAATTTCATGTGCTGGAAAAATTAGTAAATCCACAAAAGTGGTGCAACAAAGTTTATTTTTCCTTTTGTTAATTGTTCGCGAGTATCCTTCCACCGGATTGTCGAGCAAGGACTAGGGAATACTTGGGAAGGTCTTTTGGTGTGTTTTCATCAAGGGAGACCATTGCCATTCCAAGAGGTACGTTCACGTGAACTCTTAGTAATTCCGCATGCGTAGGATTTACGTGAACTGTTTATATGCATGATTTGTTATTGAAATTATTATTTGAATTAATTTAGGATTAAATCATGCTAGTAATAATTGTTAGAATTAAATTTGTATTTAAATATTCATCCCGAATAGATCCGGGCAATTAATTCCCCAACAGTACCGTCCTGAAATATAAAACCCTTTGTATGCTTTCAGTGAAAACACTGCAGTATGATATGCAGCACAGAAAGCAACAACACAACAGTTTATAGTGGTTTAGAGACTCAAGCTCCTATATCAACTTTCCTTGATTCGGCAGGAGAATTCCTTCAACTCTGGAATTCCTTGTTTTGGAGAACTAAGGTGTATTGAACAAATCAATCTATCTCTTAGGTGATCTGCTCCCAAGGAACTACTACCTACGTCATAGTACTAAGAATCTACAACAACAAGAAGTTTTCAGACTGACTACAATCAACTTACTAACTTTCAACCTCTCAAACTCGAACTGCTCAACAACTCCTAACACTTAGGGTTTGGTTTGGTTTGTGGTTCCAACTAGGGTTGAGATATCCTTCACAATAAGATCAAATGAAGGCTAGGATATCTCAGACTAAGCTTTGGATGTATGCAGTATGCTTTGCATAGTGAATACAGAAGAGCTCTCTTCAATGAAGAAACACTTGGAAATTTTGAGGGTTCGAGTGTTTCAAAGATAAACTTGAATATGCTTGAGCTCTAGAATTGCTTGATTTCACGTAACCTTGTTTGGGTCCAAGGCCTTCTGTATTTATAGGCAATTCAAACAAAATTATCCGTTGGAGAGATAACTACTTTGAATTTCCTTTATTAGTGGTGTAAAATGGCCATTTCTGATCCTTCTTCAAGCCCTTCCATGCTTTGGGTAACATGCATTTAATTAGCCTTACACCAGATCTGCAAACTGCTCCATTTTGCAGGTTTTGACTTTTTCAAAGTCCTGTCACTTTCAGTGTCAATGGCTGTACGTTCCTGGCGGCCTCTGATTGGCTCTGATCTTCAGTTGTGCAGAGACAAACAAAACGGCTCTTTTTGGGCAACTCCACTGATGAAGAGACAACCTTAATAGGAACAAATGATATACTTAAAGTCCACATTCTCTTTGTCTACATGATTCCCAAATAACATTTATTTCCCTAATAAATGTTCAGGACTACTGATTATTAGTCCTTAGGGTCTTCACATCTTCAGGATTACTGTCTTCAATGATCTAATCCTCAGACCTCTGGTTCTTCAGGTCTTCAGGCTTCTGGACCATGTCTTATACAATATTGAGTTCCCCCTCAATATGTGCTTTCTTTAGATGACTTGTCCATGCCTTAGCTAAAACCTAATCAAGAAAATTAACCCGATCTAAGTATGCTGACTATGCATTGTGAAGACTATCCTAAAACACTTAACTTGACAGATCATCCTGAATAATTCTATCAAGATGTTCTGATACACATTTATTATGGAGTTTTGGAAAAAAAATCAAAATTCTTCTATTTAAATTCATCTCCCAACATTAATCAATTGCATCGAAATTTCTTGGAGTGAGGGAGTGAGGAAGAAATAAAGAATCATTGGGTAAGCTGGATTGATGTTTGTAAAGATAAGGGTAAAGGGAGGTTGGAGGTATAAGGGATTTGGGGGTCTTTAATTTAGTTTTATTGAGGAAATGAGTTTGATGGTTTTTAAATGAGTGTGATAGATTGTGTTATAAGGTTGTGAGGTCGAATTACGGGGGTTTCGAGTCTTTAACAGGTGATTATTTGAGAAAAAAATTTCAAAGAGTTGTTTAGAAGGAGACACATGAGTGATATGGGATTTCTAGGTGAGAGTGGGTGGAGATGAGATTTGAAGTGGAGTTGTGAGTTAAGAGAGAGAAATCTGACATTACTAACGTGACGCCCCGAAAAAGACACCACCTTAATTAGGGAAAAATCATTTGTGGTTGAAAGAATTTTATATTTTATACTTAAAGTGATTAAAGCGGAAAACCACATCATATAAACATGAGCCATTTTTTTTTCTTTCTTTATTTTTAAGTGTCCAATCATGTTTTGCCTAACTCGTGTCTTACCCACATTTCTAAGCCAAACACTTACTTAAATAAGACAATTCCAATAGTAAATTAACATGCACATAAATATTTCATAACTAACTTAATATAATAAGAGATGTCATTTTAGACAAATCAATCATGCATGAAATTTTAACATTGATAAGGTCGATACATTATCCTAGGGTTTTTTGAAGAAAGGCTTGATTACTTGAACTAGCAATGTTCATATGATTATGAAATCAAACATTAGAAACAACATTTTAACATTTCAAAAGACCAAAAAGTAGTTTGCAAAAGATTCAAGCACTTGTTGGGATAACATATGCCAGGATCTATCGGGATGACCTCATAAACACAAATTTAAATTAACAATTATTACTAGCATGAATTTACCTAAGTGAATTCAAATAATAATTAATCCAACAACAACATGCAAATAATATTTCACATAAAAGATCTTAGCATGCGAAATTTCTAGGAGTTTACGTAAACATACCCTTTGGAGAGACGATATGAGACAGACAAGATCAAGTATCTAGATACCCACCAAAAGTCATTCTCAAGTATTCCCAAGTCCTCGTCCAATAACCCCGGTGGAAGGTTCTCCGATGAATGATTTATAAAACAAAGGAAAATAAAAAATTGTTGCACCACCTTTGTGGATTTCTAATATTTCCAACACATGGAACTCTAGTTGGAGATGAAAAATTCATCCCCTATTTATAAGTGAGGGAGGGACGAAAATTTCAAGGCAAATTAGGGCTAGGAAAGATCTTTTCTTGACCTCCAAGAAATCTTGAATATATCCAATATATTCTTCTTTCCATGTGTATTTTTCCACAAAAATCTCACACCCTTATTTAGCCTGAATTTTCAAAAATTACAAGTAGATTTGAAAGATTGGGTCTTTCTTGAATTTATGAGATATTCTTGTATTCCAAGAATACATATATTTCTCCATAAAATCTTTCCAAGAAAATCAAGAAAATCTTTCTTCCCTTTCGTTTATGCTATTTTCGAAAATTCCTATTAAAGAAGCCAAGTGGGAGATTTCTTGAATTTATGGGATAATCTTGTATTCCAAGAATGCATTATCTCCTTTCCATAAAATCTTTTCAAGAAAATCCTTCTCCCACTTTTCTTTAATATTTTCGAAAAAATAAGGAAATATTATGCAACAATAATTTATTTTATTTTAAGCACCTTTTATTTATTGGACTTTAATTGGGCTACTTGAGGGGCCTTTAGGAGAATTAAGATTGACCTTCCAATGGGCTTCTGAATTCCAATATTGAACCACAATATAATTCAGCCCATTAATATTAATTAATGCCACTATATAATTAATATTGCACTATCCAACTTAACCCATATTACGGTAATATGGCTCCCGGTTATTATTTCTCGTGTTTTAGACTATTTAGTCCGTTAGTTAATTAAGTCACTTAAAAGCTTTATATTAATTAATATCTTTATCCTTGGAGTAAGGACAACCCAACTTTATTATCCATACCGGAAAATTAATTCCACTTGCAAGATTTGGTATGATAAAGGTTTCGGGCCCACCAAGGGGACCAATCAAGCAAGATATTGCAAGCACATGATTCTCTGTATTAATTTAGCAACTGTCGTGCAATTAATATTATTGCCCAAGATATAGGGTATCGAAGTCGCAATGATTCTCTTCTCATTTATAAGTCAAAACAATAACTACTAATCACACACAATCCTTATTAAGTGACAGAGATTAAAAAATCAACAACCACTGAGGTCTAACTCTTCATCCCTTAAGTCAGTGCGAATGAGTTTATCCTCTCTGCAGGTCCGCTTCAGCGCATCGAATTCACTAGTGTAATCTCTTGGTCAAGACAAGCCAATCTGAGCCTTACACATCAACTTCTACCAATAGATTGTTCGGATCTATCTAAGTTGTGAAACACACACTCGTTTACAAGGCACTGTTAACGTGATCTTCTGTGATCTGGTATCACCACGTTAACTACAATGTAACGCGTGCTTTGAACGGTTTGCAATAAATATATATAACATTCAATCATATTTAAAGAAACAGTGATAAATAATTTATTTCAGTAAATAAGTGTTTAATACATAGGTTATACAAAGTAAAAACATACTTTCACGTATAACCCCAACAGCACTTACCCAAAAAATTCATACATAACTCAACACTATAATTTAAGACCAATTAATACTTAATCCACTTCTTACACAAGTTTTAAAACAAACTAAGATTTAATGAAGTCTCCCCAGTCAATTACACGTCCGCCTCGTCATCAACAAAACTTGAAAAAGTTAAAGTAGCATCATGAGTCTTCTTCCGGAGGAGAAGCCCAGTTTGATAACATTTTAAGTACAATTATATTCAAAAGACTAATTGGCACATAATAAGAGTACACATCAAAATCCGTAAACCTAACTCATTTCACACAGAGATACTAGCTTCATTTGACACATATCGACTTACTTATTGCACACAGCTTTGTATAACCCGTAGGCTTGCCTTATTTATAGCTTCATTTCACACACATCAACTTACTCATTGCACATAGCTTAGTATAACCCGTAGACTTGCTTTATTTGTAGCTTCATTTGACACATATCAACTTACTCATTTTAACAAACAAATTATTCCAAATAATGAAAAAGTAAGTAAACATTACCCACTTTCTTGACGTTGGATGTGGTGGGATAGCTTCTTTAGAGTCTGATTATCTCGCGCTGCACTAGACACATTCATCCATCTTTTAGTCTTTTAAATCTTTAAAAAGTTTCAATGCACACATATTGTTTTCACTATTTCTAGTATCTAACTAAACACATATATATCTTATTACTAGGTGTTATTCATAAAGGTATAATTATTTCTATTAACTTATCATACTTCAAGGAAATTCTAGTTACAGAAACTAGAAAAATTCTCATGGAAGGGCATGTTGAGTCATAATATTTAAGTAAAATTTTCACATATCTAAATTGAATCATAATAGTGTTTTAACATGCTCATAACAAGCCCAATTTGTTCATTCTGGAGTGCTTATATTTTTTAGTTAACTAAGTGATTAAATAAAATAATCTACCAACTTACTTTTATATGTCAAACTTTCCTAAAAGACAGGTTGTAGTAGATAATTTATAGACATATATAAACGCATCAGAATATTATGAAACTTATACAGTAGGTTAATAACACATATAACTACATATCTTAAAATTTTCAATTCAAAATGACATGTAGATATAATCTTGTGATTTTCACAAGTGGACTGAAAAACAAGTTATGAATAAGGCCTACGTCAAGTTATTTTCTAAAATTTGGTAAAGGTTGTGTATTTCTTATAAAAATGTAAGACAAAATCCTACATGACCTTAAGAGTCAGTAGTAACATATTCCAAAAGTTCATATTTTAATTTCACCTATTTCAATTTGTGCATATATTCTAATAGAGTAAAACTTTTCGATTTCACTGGAAAAATGCTATCTGTGAGAAAAATCACTAAAAATAGGATATTGCTTAAAAAGTGGCTAGATAAATTTTCTAAGACAGATAAGAGGTACTAAAACAACATACTAAAAATCCTCTTATAAATTCGAAGAGATCTGACTATGGAGAATTTTACAAACACGACCTTAAACAAAACGTTTTTACCTCTGTACAGCAGTTTGGAAAATAAATCATATAAAATCGGGAAAAACTCTAAAATATATTATATTTTAAATACATATCCTAGACTTCCAATACTTCATTTTGGTAAAAGGATTTAAGTTAATTTGTTCTTTAAGGTCCATAAAAAGTCTTCGAAAAATTGTGCAGTGACATTTAAGTTATTTCATGTAAAAGCACAAATAGGACATTTAAGTTATTTTAGACACTAAATTGCCACCATATAAATCATCTTAAGGTAATATATAAGGGGGTCTGTAGGATATCAAGCCTAAAAGTCACATGTAATGGCCTAAATAATATGCAATCCATCAACAAGCACCAAATAACCACATAACTCGCAAATCCAACAAGAAAAATTAGAAAATCCAACAAAATACCCAAACTCTATGACCAAAAACGGTTTTAGGCTTAAAATACAAAATTAAACACCAAAACTGCAGAAATCATAGGAAAAAGATTGGGAAAAAGCTAAAATACATTGTTAGGAAAAAGGGCGGATTTTTTTTTGAAAACTAGTCTGGAGAAAAAGTTTCTTAGGGGGCTCTTGAATCTTCTCTTTCCTTGGGAGGCTCTTGAATCTTCAAATCTCTTGAAAAATTACAGCGATTGATGGTTGATTTTTAGGAAAATTTTAGAGAGAGAGAGAGATAAAGAGAGACCAGAGCAGAGATGTCGAGAGAAAAAGGGAAAAAACAGAACGACTCTTGTGTTGCGTAACGTGAATTTTTTTTCTTTTTCTTTTTTTTGTATGCGTCATTTTTTTTATTATTATGATTGAGTTTTTTGTTTTTGTTTTTGTTTTATCCTTAAAATTGTCCAAAGTCTTTTTTTTGCAATAATTTCATAGTTTGGTACATGTCCTGCAAAAGATAAAAGTTCGGTCCTTAAAGTGCAATAAGTGGTAAAGTTAAGTCATTTTTTTTGCAATTTGTCCTATTATTATTATGCAGCATTCTTGATTTAATTAATATTTTATATAAAAGATTTACACGTATATGCATAAAGATACAATAATTATCTAGATATGGAAATAATCTAATTAAATCTCATGATTATAGGAATTTCCATGACTAAATCATCTGTGTAAAATCTTAATTGATATGTTGTCTTTTATTAAATATTATAATTTTTTATTATTATTAAATGTATTATCATTATTATCCAATTAATTCTACCATAATTCGTTTCAAAATTAACTTATTTCTTTTCATTAGTTAATTGTGTCAAGTGAGTGGCAATCAACTTCGGTCTCCTCAGTAAGCTACCATGCAAAAATTCTTTAAAATCTCCGTTGAAAATGTTAGCTCTTAAAATTCATAAATTTTAAGCTTGCAAGAGCTCGATATAATTTACAACTTTGATACTAAAATAAATAATTAAATTTATTTTTTTAAACGTGAAATGCAAGTTTTCTAAAAACGGAGTGTTACAATTCTCCCCACCTTTTAAAAATTTGATCCTCGAAATTGGACTTACTTCACAAAAAGCTCAGAGTATTTGCTCAGAATATTTCCCTCGCACTCCTATGTTGCCTCTTTTCTCTATGTATATTCCACAGCTCTAGGTGTAAAGGTATGTCTCTATCCTCAAGGTTGTTGTATCACTATTAATTCGGCCCAAGCCCTTTAATAGTTCACTTAGTAAGAATGAAGCCCAATGACTATGGAACATTTAGGCCCAACCTGGTGGGCCCATCTACTCCCTATGAGTTTGCTCCTTTATTAGAGCTCGCTATGGAAGGGTCGAGATCGCCAAGTTGATGGACCAAGCTCTCCCATGTCGAAGGAAAAACTCCCCTAGTAGCTCGTCGGTAGCTCTTCCAGTCCCGATAGCTTGCCCAGTAGCTCATCGGTAGCTCGCTAGTAGCTCTCCCAATAGCTCACCACTAGCTCGCCCAGTAGCTCATCGGTAGCTCTCCCAGTAGCTAATTGGTAGCTAGCCCAGTAGCTCACCGGTGGCTCGCCCAGTAGCTTGCCCCTAGTTCGCCCAGCACACCTATCACCATACTTGTGCTATTTCATGGTCCATACACATAGATAGCAAGCAAGGGTGACCTTGGAGAATAAGTAAAGGTTTTCCAGATGTCAAGGTCCAATTTTGTCCAACTAAATACACCAACAGCCAAAGTCAGGAAATCGTTCCCAACATGGCAAAAATCCTCTGAAGTAGGTGCTGGTTCTACCATTAGAGACTCGAAAAGGAAAGCTTAGGTGCAAATCTCAATGGATCACCTGCAACCATAGCTTCAGAGGAAGGAATCGGGTTGAGATTAAGTTAAGTAGGTTTTTTATAGTCAAATCTAGCTGATCACAATTAATGCATTGTTGAGCTCTCATCGAGATATGAGCGAGGCAAGCTGAATGATAACTTTGTACTATAAATATGAGCATTTATGCCTCATAAAACGGTATGAAAATATTGAATACAAAGGTTATAACTACCAAAGCAAAAGAGGTTCAATTAGCCCAATTCCTCTTGTTCTTGCATTTTATTCTGTTTATCAACGTTTGGTGAAGAACAATCATCTGTTCTTCATTAAATCCTCCTTCCAGTATTTATTTATCATCATTATCTCATTATTATTGTTTGGTTAGCTAAAATTCTCAAGCCATATTTAATATAATCAACCCAAATATTTTAACATCCAACAAAGGTCTTAATTGTTTTTTATATTCTTGTTTATTTCCACTACTCTAGAACTAAATATACGTCTCTATCCTCAAGATCCTAATTTTTTTTAATGCTTATGGGCCGCTCTTCATATGTAAGATCCTTGTTGGCTTCCAAAATTTCGAGGTTTTTACGGTGACTGGGATCTAAGACGTATCGTAGAAGCATGGATACATGGAAAACATCATGTATTGCAGACAACTTTGAGGTCAGGCAAGTCGATATGTTATGTCTCCTATTTGTTCCAAGATTTTAAATGGTCCCACGTATCTTAGTCTCAACTTCGCCCTTTTTTTTCAGGTCGGACTATCCAATCAATGGGCAAGACATTCAGAAATACCTTTTCACCTTTTTCGAATTGTAAATCCTTTCTCCTTGAACATGAGTAAGACTTTTGACGATCTTGGGAAATCTTAGTTCTCTCTCCAATTTTGCTGATTGCTTCCATATATTTTTCTACTAACTCTAGCCCTAATATTTTTTCACTCCAGCTTCATCCCAATGGATGGGTGTTCTGCATCTTCGCCCGTAGAGTGCTTCATGTATCCCAATAGTGGTTTGATAGTTGTTATTGTAAGAAAATTCTACTAAGGACAAGTAAATCTTCTCAACTTCCTCCAAAGTTCATAATACATATCCTCAATAGATATTCTAGGATTCGATTTATTCTCTCTGACCGTTCAACCGTCTTTGGATGAAAAGTAGTGCTGAAATTCAATTTTGTGCGTAAGGCTAACTGCAAACTCCTCCAAAATTTTGAAGTAAATCATGGATCACGGTCAGATACAATTGATACTAGCACTCCATGTAATCGTATTACCTCATCAATGTAATTTAGCCAATCTATCCATTGAATAATTGTTGGGATATTTTAGTTTTGATGAATTATGCCAAAACATTATCAACTTGTGTTATTCAAGCTAAATTACAGATAACAAGTTGAGGGGGAACGAAAGAACAAGTTGAGGGGGAACTCACGAAATCAGAAGTAGATGATCGAGATCGACGAGGTCACAGACGAGATCGACGAGATCGATGAGATCGATGAGTAAGATGAGTTTTGAAAGTTAACTCGATGAGCCGCGGCAAAATCGTAAGAGAAGAAAATCTAAGCCACCGGACATCGAAGACGTATTTACCGTAAATCAGACGAGCCGATCCGTGATCGTAAAAGGCATAAGCCGATCGGGGAAAGAAACCGACCGTAAGATCAAGAGAAGGTTGCGATCGGCGAGAGCGGATGAGACCGACGAGATCGACGTGATCGAGATCGAGCAAGATAAACTCGATATGCTAACCTCGATGTAATCGACCTCGACACTATCCCCAGATGCTGATCCGAAGATGGTTGATCCGATCACGAAACGATCGATCGTGCAAGAAGAAATCGATAGCTCGAAGCCAAGTGACCTCGAGGGTCAAGAGTAAAAAGTGACCTCGAGGGTCAAGATGTTCCAAGTCAAGAAGCCGAACTCGGTCGGTCGAGTGTCGAGATACTGATCGAGACAAAGTCCGGCCAAGAGAAGTCTGCTGAATCAAGAAACCTGAAGACTCAGAGAAACCTGAAGACTCAGAGAAACCTGAAGACTCGCAGAAATCTCAAGACTCGGTGGTGCAAGAAAGAATATAGCCGTTAGATTCAAATTGACGTGGACCAACGAGAGGAAGACAACCAAATTGAAGAAGAAGTGCGAGAACTTCATGAATAGTATGGATTTGAATGTGATTCTCTTCAACGGTAACAGTCAAATCCACACTATAAATACAAGGTCTTTCATCATTCTAAAGTGTGGAGAGTGTGGAGAATGTGGAAAAATGCTACAGAGCCAAGAGTCATATACTTAAAGCATTTCCACCATAGAACACAAGTCTGTAGATATACAAATATATCCATGAGTGTTCTAAAACCCAATCTAAGCAACCCAAGATATATCCTAAGCTTAGAGAGATTTTCCCAACCTTAGCATTGAGGCTAAACAAATGTAAGGGAAAATCTCAACCTAGTTGGAGACACCAACCAAACCCAAACCCTATTGTTAGGTAGTTTGTGTGGAGTTGTAAAGAGTTAGTAAGCTGCAGTGAGTCAGCCAGAAAACTCAAGGTAGAAGAAGTGAGTAAGCTACAGTGAGTTAGCCTGAAAGCTTGTAGGTGATCCCGTGAAGGGTGATAAGTCCCGAGGCGAGCCCGAGAGGGTGATAAGTCCAGTTTGAAGGAATTTCCCTAGAAAAGGGAGAGTGGATGTAGGAGCTTGAGTCTCCGAACCACTATACTTTGTTGTGTTCTTTATTGCTTTATGTTTATTCTTGTCATATGCATTTGGTTATAAGCAAAACACAACACATGGACTTAAAAAGCAAAAATCTGAAATCACTCTTCCCTCACCCCTGTTTTATATGCATTTCATGATTTTTTTCCGCATTTCATGGGTTTTTCACCGGGACAAACAATAGTTCATCTTGACTTATATGAATCGAGCAACTTTATTCAGTCTGTTGATCATATCCCATACAACTTTGTGTTGCTTCGAGCTTCTAGGTAGTGCCATCACAAAATTCATTGTCACATGTTCCCACTTCATTTTGAAATGTCCAACGATTTCCACAATCCAGCTGGTTGTTGATGCTCAGACTTGATCATTTGTCAAGTAAGACATATCTTAACAAACTGTGCAATCGACTGTTTCATACCCCTCCACCAGAAGCTACTCTTGAGATGTCTATACATCTTCGTTTCACCTGGATGTGCGGTATACAGTGTGTTATGAGCTTCCCTCTTTATACCATCTCAAAATTTATCCTTCTTAGCCACAAAAATTCTACCTCTAATACTAAAACTCCATCTTGGGCTATAGTAAAGTCTTTAATCAGGTTCTTTTTTTTTTTACCATGTTACTCATCAGTTGGAGAAATCGATCACTCTTATGTGCTTCCATTATCCGTTCTCTCAAGGTCAGTTGAACTAGCATTGTGGCTAGTATTGAGGTTGACTGATTTCGTTTGACAATTGCCAACTTCATACTGCTAAATTCCTCAATCAGCCACTCTTGATTGGTGAGTTGCGACACTAATTGGCCTTCTTTTTTCTTGCTGAGTGCATCTGCTACCACATTTGCCTTGTTTGGGTGGTAAAGAATTACACAATCATAATTCATCAATTCTATTCAACTTTCAGACTCTTATGCTCTGTGTATATTCCACACTTCCCACCATCAGATAATGTCACCGAATTTTTAACGTGTGTATGATTGCGGCTAACTCTAAGTCATGCGTAGGATAATTCAGCTGGTGTACCTTCAATTGTCGTGATGCATAAGCTACCATCTTCTCATGTTGCATTAAAATGCATCCTATTCCCGACTTAGAGGCATCTTTGTAGATCACAAACCCTTATGATCCGTCAGGTACAATCAAGACCGGTTTGGTACTCAGCTTTTACTTTAACCCTTGGAAACTGGCTTCACATTCGGAAAAGTTTTGTATAAAACTTCGATAATAACTTGTCATGTCAAGAACTGTAAACTTCATTTGCATCTAATTCAAAACTGTTTCGACTTTAGTGCGATCAACTTCTATCCAATAGCTCCTCTAATTGTCCCTTTAGTTCCTGTAAATTCTTTTCGTGACATATTATAAGAGCGTTCTATACGGGTGCAACTCTAAGGATTAGGTTGATAATAGGGATGACAACGGGCGGGTTTGGGGCGGGTTTGGCCAAACCCGTAACCCGCCCCGCCCCGCCGGGTTTTTTGGACCCGCTCTACCCTCCTCGCCCCATGAACCCGGCGGGTTTAACCCGCCCCGCATATTTAATTTCGTTTTCCCTTTATTTTTTAATTCTTACTCCTAATTTCATACATATCATTTTTAAATACATATTGTTCCTAAAAAATAAAACATAAACTAGAATCATCAAATTAAAACAAACAAAAAATACATAATATCATAATCAATCCCACATTAAAGAGAGCACAAAAGGGACTACAGTTACTCATTATTCATTAATCAAACATACATCATCAAAATAGACATCTTATTATAAGTTTATTATAGTATTGTTATCTTATTAAACTACTATTGCATTATTACTTAATACATTTAATATATATATATCAACACATGCCCAAGTTTCGGTTTTTTTGGTTTAATACCATGACCCGCCTCGATCCCATTTTTTCGTTTAACTGGTTTTAACCCGCCAAAACCCTGCTTTGATCAGTGTTTAACCCTGGATTCCGGGCGGATTCATGCCGGGTTTGGGTTAAAACCCGCCCCATTGCCATCCCTAGTTGATAATGAACTCTATGGACCGATCGGGTGGGATTCCGAATAGATCTTCTAGATGCACATCAGGGTAATCCTTCACTATCAACACATCTGCCTGTGTCAACTCCGCTTTCCCAATATTCACAATATTTACCAGGTATGACCAACACCCTTTCTTTTTCAACAATTTAATTGTCTACATTGCAGATATAACAGGTGCGTGTCTGCATGTATTTGTCTTGAAAAAAATAAGATGTTGGTTGTTTAATGTTTCCAGGTCTACTTTCCGTTCTACACATTGGATCACAACTTTGTGTTTGCTCAGCCAGTCCATCGCCAATATGATATCAAAACCCTTCATTCAATTATGTGAAAATCGGTAGTTAGGTCGCATCCACCGATATTTAACTTAATCCTCTTAGCTAAACTCTTAATTCTAATGTTTTCTCCTGATGGCACTCTAATTTCTAGATTTACATTTTTTTTAAATGGAGTCTAACCTAAGTTCGTCCTTAAAGGTATCATATATGAAAGACTGCGACGCTCTGATATCAAATAAGGCATGTGCAAACATGCTTTAAATGAGTATCGTACTTCTACAATTTTTTTTTGCCCCGTCACTTTCCTCTGGCTGTTCCTCTTCCAAGTGCTCTTCTTCCTTAGCGCACTCAACATTGGGCATTACATTAGCTTGGCCTTATCGTTCTGGATCACACCTCAAGGGTTTAACATCTTTAGCAGTCGTAGTCCAACATTCTTACTCACATTTGAGTACCCACTGCGTTTGGGTACACATTTATCTTTCGCCTTGGTTGTCGACTGTTGGGAAATTTATAGTTTTGATGGAAGTTCCAAAACAGATGTAATAGGACTAGTCAGACCTGTTAGTTGACTGATGAATTAGATATCAGAATAGGATGACCAACTGAAATGCATAGACAACTGATGTAATAGATAGGTCATATATTGAGGGGGAACTCAATATGTATAGGTTTAGTCTTGAAGAAGATCAGAAGAAGTTAGTCGGATGATCGGTGAGACATCAAAAGCGAAGACTTCGGAGCCTTGAAGATCGGGAAGACTAAACTGCGCACAAGACCGTAAGACCTACATCAGAAGAACATCAGAAGAGTCATTAAGTTGTGCTAAGACAACTTACATCAGAAGACTCAATCGGAAGATCGATTCGAACCGAATCGATTCGATTCAAATCGTAAACAACCAAGTAGTTACCTAAGACATACAAAGTGATCTGTAACGCCCTGAAATTTAGAACGTTGACCTCCGAGGTCATGACGCCCTAAACCAGAGTCATCCCTTAGTGAACCGTAAAACTGAGCCATAAAATTTCTTTTAAAAGGGTAGGACAAACAAAATTTAGTTGCAGCGGAATAAAACTTAACACAAGTTTAAAACAGTAGTGTAGATAAAATCAATACTTAGCATAGAAACATCATTAGTACAAGATTCACAGAGTATTAATTAGACATATTATTCGAATTTAGAAAACAGTTTGTTTATTGGATAGATAGTGGGGAAAGCGGGTCGTCTACTGCAGCTCTCGGCCCTCAGCATCATAACCTGAAAAGGGGGTTTAAGGGGCGTGAGATAAAAATCTCGATGGGCAACACAGAAGTCATTATACGATTGATGGAATCCAATATGGTAGAAGTTTTTACTCATTCTCTTTATAACACAAAAATTTACTCACGATTTCCTGTTAATAGTTCATACAGTATCCAACATTTATAACGTCAATCATATCATTCAACAATCACACATATGGGTGGCATTGGTAGAGTCTACCACGTCCAATCCCGCAACATTCACACAAAATGGGGTGGCACCGGTAGGCGCCCTATTGCGTCCAACCCCCGATAGCTTCCTTATATCCCCTTGTTTCCTTATATCATCACTTCCTTATCTCCCCGCAAAACCACCAATTCCTCCACACGGGACTCATCCCCATAATCATGGGCACGAGGCCCAACCGATAAACGGCACATACAGTTCATGTTCCAATATTCACAAAACTCATATTCGTACTTACATGATTTTCAGTGCATTGTTTACAAAACTACAAGTTTCGAAAACATATATATATATTTAATTTTTAACAGTACTTATTTAGTTTGCTTTGAAAACTATCAACAGTCCATATAACATTATCTAGCTATACAGATAGTGTCACCCACCTGACAACTTTTCAAGTAAAAGTTTTAACTTCTTGAAAGCTTTTGAACATGGCACGACTTCCAAGCTTCCGAGCTAACCCCGAGGACCTAGCACAGTCCGTTCGTTTAGTCATTGATCATCCTTTTATTTAATGAACGATTTTGCATCGAATTAAGGGATCTTCGATAAAAAGGCACTTAGTAGTTAAAAGTTATAAGAGTTCATTTCGAGTTCGACGTGGGCGTCAAAACTCGATTATTGGATCGGTACGATTTCTCTATTTTATGAAAATGGTTCACAGATCGGGGTCGGGTCTAATTGAAAACTTAATAATACAAGTAAAACATCCAAACATATATTAACAAAAGAAAACATGAAACATTCAACAACCTAAAACATGCTTGGTTCTAAAAGTATTACCATTCCTTCTTCCTAGTATTACTCATTCGGCATAAAAACATGTAATCATGCATAAATGGAAAAGAGTACTTAGACTTACTGGAAAAATATAAAGTTTTAGTATGTTATACATATTTTGAAAAGGAACAGAGTTCATCCAGGGAAAAAATTCATTTGAGCTAAGGAAACAAGGTACAATTACTATTTAAGGCAGAGTATTGATAGGTTCATCAAAACAGTGCACACTTTAAACTAAAAATCATAACTCACTGGAAAAACTTCTAAAACTTACGAGATTAAAACATGTTATACAAAACTTAAAAATAAGCAACTTGCATTTAGAAACCTAAGGCATTTGAGCTAACGGTCAGTACCAGGTTTTTGACTAAAAATGGGTTCGTAACAGGGTACGTCATACAGTACATGCTTCATATAAAAATTCGTAACCCACTGGAAACTTAACAAAAATTTACCAAACTTTAATATGATATTTTGGACTCATGTAAGAGAACATAAATTTTTTCCCATGATTTTTATGCTACAGAAACAAGGATAAATAAATTGTTGAACTTACAGTTTCAACTTTCATCAATCATTTGTCACCTAAATTTTAAATAGTCATATCTCATGATCCTCTAAACAAAACACTATGATTTTTGGATATAATTTAAATAACATCAGGAGAAACATCCCAAAATGTTTCTAAAATTTTATCATCTTTGTAAATAAGTAAAAAAATACAAAAGATTCACTGCTCCCAGTTTCACATAGTCTCAGACACATAAATTTCAACGAATTTATTTTCCTTGGAAACAGATCAGATGAACACCAATTTTTAGTATTTCGTTCTATTCTTCACATTATACATCTAGGAATTTTTCCACGATTTTAAAACATCATTAAAGCATCGAAATAGGTTTTCCAAAAATTGAGGCAGTAGCATTTCCGAAGTTTCATACACATTTTTGAACTTTCACATATATGACTAAACATGCTCAAATGCACAAGATATCACCAATAAAAACTTCATACATGATTTTCACAGATTAAACAAGCTTAGGGAAGGTTCTTAGCATGCCATTTCTAAGGGTTTTCATGCTCAAACAAATTATGATCATAACATCAAGATTAAAGGTCTCATTGGTGCTCACCCTTGTAGTTTCCTTCTTTGGGAGGAGGTTTGAGGGCTCTTGATGGAAACTCCTACTTCTAACACCTTTTTATCTTCAAGATGGTGGAGGAAAGACTCCTCCTTGGGGTGGTGATGATTGGCCAAGAGCAAGAAAAGAGGGGAAAGCTCCTTCTGCCTTCAAACTCTCAAACTCTCTCAACTCTATCAATTTTCCTCTCAAAGTTTTCTCTTGTGGAACAAAATGCCAAGACCAACTTGGAGTGGGGAGAAGGGGTATATATAGGGAGAAAATAGGAGGGTGGGAGGCCAAGGGGTGACCAAGAGAGGGGAGGGATGTAATGATGGGGGTTAGTAGTAAGTCATGATTCAAATAGTAATCACCTTTTTGGTTAAAACCACATCATGGTCTTGGATGATTATTTCTCAGATTTTGGACGAAAATGGGGGATTTCCTGCAGCTTGTGGGCTGCCAAATATGGTAGCCCTGATCCTAGATGCGATTTCGGCTCCGACGGTGTATTTTTTATATTTTTCGGTTCGGTTTTTGGTTCCGAAAATTATTTTAAACGTACCGTTAAACTCGCATGATTTTTAGGATTTCATTTGAGGTTCTCCTTTCTCATTTTAAATTCTTTAAAATTTTGACATTATTAACGGGTCTGTTTTACGGATAAAAACCCGAAAAGTGCTAGTAGGGTTTTTCGGCTCGAAAAGCTCGGCTGTCACCTGAAAAATTTAGAAACTTGTACACATATTTTTTAAAACAAGTATAACATTTAAACACATTAGGAAAAAAAATAAACAAATAAGTCCTAAAACGGATTCGGGTTGTTACATGATCAGACAAGAAAAATGTCAACCTAAGTTGGTGAATCAAGCGCCGAATAAGTGTACTTGACAACCAATGAGAGCGAGACACGTACGTATGGAACTGACAATGCAAGACAAAAGTGGTTCAGAGTCTAACGACTATAAAGGACGACGAAGCACACATTTAGTCATACCGTCTTTGAACATGTCAATTCAATCCTGTAAGCCTACCTTAAATAGACCGAAATTAAAATTGCTCTCCAACGGCTAGTTCGATTTCGTGCCTATAAATATGGGATCATAACTTCAGAGTAAGGTTACAGAAATTATACACAAGCTCAAGCTACAAGCAAATTTCCGCAAGAACACCAAGAACTCAAGCAAATATTCTAAGTGTTCATCCCATAGTTTAGCAAGAAATCTCATCCTTTAGCTTTAGGCTACTCAAATTCTAAGACAGATTTCCAGTTGGTAACCATACAAATCTTTACCCAAACCGAGCGATAGGTTAAGTTTGTGAGCAAGATTTCAAGCTAGGGTTTCTATGTTGGAATTTAGAGGCAAGTAAACACGTAATACATGCGCAGCGGAATTAAACAGTTCACCGACAACGAACATATAATTGCATAATTAAATACGTGTAAACATAAAGAGAAACCTTACAGTAAATCGTATGCATATTTCTCTACTATGGTATCCACGTAATCCCCGTTCACGGACTTGCACAGATTTGCCAGCGTTGAATCCCGAGATGAATTTGCTAGGAAAATTCTAACTCTAGATTTTATGGAGAGAATTTGAACAACTGTTTTATGAATTCCCAAGAGCTCATATATATAAGAGAGGCCCAACTTAAATCTTAAGCTAACCTAATTAGGAAATAAAATCCATAATCTTTATTTAAATAAATCTCTTAGATTTATTTCCCACATATAAAATCTCTACGGATTTAAATTCCATATATGCCAAATCTCTACGATTTGTTTCCGTATATATTAAATCCTACAATAATATTCCATATATTATTATTAGGAATTCTTATTTAATTAAATCAAATTTAATTAAACATTAATAATAATTAATTCCAAATTAATCCATTATTAATTAATTCTCCATAAATTAAATATTAAATCCAATTTAACATTTAATCAGCCAACTATAATCCGTAAAAGGGAACTACTTGTTGTGTGACCCATAGGCCCTCATATATCGAGCGATTAGTCAAACTAACGGTCTTAATTGAACCCTAGACAATAAATCAAACATTCTCAATATATGAGGTACGTTGCGAGAAACGTGCAACTACCTATAACTGAAACATGGACTATTACGATTTCCTCCTTTCATTCACGAATACTCGATTAAGTCTTGAACATGATGAAGTGTCTATTCAAATAACTTAATCATATTATCTCTAATCACTAATTGATCATGTATGTCACACTTAGCCACAAAGTCTAAGTTGATGTGCATCAACCGATGACTTTGATCCAATTATGATGAGAAGATGAGTTTTCTCTCTAAATCCACATTGAGGAATGAATCATATTCTTGGCTCAACTACCACGCACATGCACTTCGTGATGAACCCAATCCAAGCCGTATCTACCCATGGAAGGGTGCTAGCGTTGGTCATGGTCAAAGTTCATCACTCCACACATGTCGTGCGTATTGACCTCAAGCCAAAGGAGTATCGCATCGCTCCCACTAACCGAGACACCCGTAGACACATATAGTGGAAATACATCAAACGGTTTCTCGGATGGGTATACCAATACCCTCTAAGGTATTTGTGCATCCATCATTAAATACCTAGTATCTCGTAGTAAGTGAGATCTTACTACACTCTCTAAGAGTATGATGCAGATCGCACACCAATCTCTATTGCATCACCAATATCCCATTCTTGATGATCCTTGATCGGGGCTATTTGAGAATCATGCTTAAGTCATTTGAGTTCTCACAACCTCAATGACAACAATGACTCATGGGAACACTTGTATGAATAAATGCAAACAATCAAACATAATATTCAAACAAGTGTATTGACATACATTAATATTAAGTGAACTTATAATATTAAATCAAACTGAATATCATCAAGTATTATGTACTTACAATAGATTGTCTCTATGACATTAACACAAACAATCTCCCACTTGGACTAGAGTCAATCACCTACATGTCTAACCTCTAGACCATCAAATGTCTAGTGTGTACATGAACACTCAGTGTTTTGGTGAAATGATCTTCTAAATTAAATATGTGGGAATACATTTTAATTATATTTCTCCTATCGTTATGATCTCTCAGATCAAATGATAAGTTTGGGTACATGCTTGCTTCTATTTATTGATCTCGGTTCCTTTGCTTGTGCAATCGCACCAGCGTTGTCTCAATACAACTTTATTAGACAACTGGCACTTGGAACTACCCCTAGTTCTCTTAAGAACTGTAAAATCCAGACAGCCTCCTTGAGGCCTCTGATCCAGCAATGTACTCAACTTCGGTTGTTGAATCTGTGGTTGACTTACTTGGAACTATTCCAACTGACAGCCTCATCATTGAGAGTGAAAGCGAACTTTGACCGTGATTTTTAATCATCACGAATCGGATTGAAAACTTGTGTCACAACCAAATACTACTAGTTACATTGGCCCACCATGACAAAGAAACATTCTTTAGTTAAATCTAAGATACTTCAATGATCCTAACACAATCGAAATGAGACTCACCCGAATTCTGTTGGTATCTACCAGTGATGTTGATAGCGTAGGCCACGTTTGGCCTAGTGCAAGACATGGCGTACATGATTGACCCAATTGCATATGCATATGGGAAATCCTTCATGTGCTTGATATCGCCTTTCAAGGAAGGACAATCCTTCTTTGTGACTTTTTATCCCATAATTTACCGGTAGAGACCCTCTCTTAGAGGTCTCTATCGCAAAAAGCTTCAACACATTGTCTACATAGGTGGACTGTGACAGCCTAAACATCCTCTTAGATCTATCCTTGTGGATCTTGATCCCTAGGATTTAGCAGGCTTTACCAAGACCCTTCACCATGAAGGTCTTTAACAATAAATCTTTAATCGGATTTGCATTATCGGGATATTGTTTCCCAAAAATCACTATGTCATCGACATACACCATTATGAAAAACAATATTCTTCCCCACGTTAAATAAACCCAAGGATCTTTCAATTTCGAAAGTCAAAGGGACTTTATAACTTCATCAAATCGGATATTCCAACTCCTAGAAGCTTGCTTCAATCCATAAATGGATATCTTTAGTTTGCATACTAGATTAGAATTTGACTTAGATATAAAACCTTCCGGTTGAGTCATAAACACTTCCTTATCAATGTCTCCATTGAGGAAAGTTGTTTTGACGTCCATCTGTCAAATCTCACAATCACAGTGTGCTGCTATCGCAAGTAAAATTCGAATGGACTTGATCTTTGCAACTGGTGAGAAGGTTTCATCATAGTCAATGCCTTCGCGTTGACTATAACCCTTCACTACCAACCTAGCTTTGTAGGTTTGTACTTTGCCATTTGCATTGGTCTTACACTTGAGAACCCATTTGCAAAATATGGGTCTAACCCCTTTAGGCAACTCAACCAAGTCCCAGACTTGATTGGTGTACATCGAGTCCATCTCGAATTTCATGGCTTCATGTAATTTCCCTGAATCAATATCTGATATTGCTTCAGAGTAAGTATTAGGATCGTCCTTATCCGGTATGTCCATATTATCGAGTTCCTCCAAGAGGTAACCGTATCTAACGGGTGGATTACGATTCCTAATTGACTTACGGAGCTATGGTTGTGCAGACTATACATTCTGATCGTGAAAATTTTGTGGTGCATTGATTTCATCAATGTCCGGAGAGTCCTCAAGAGATACACTTTCAGATGCCTCTTAGGCGGGAGTTTGAACTATGTTGTTCTCATTCAGCCCACTTAGAGGTTCTTGAACTGGCAAGCATACTCCAATTACGCTCCCACTGGCTGAAAGACGATCACCTAGTGAAAGACTCCCACCGTGAAAGTTGCTGAATGCTCCCACTGATTCCTTGTCATGTTGCTTTGACAAGATATAAGTCTCTTTGTTAATTTGTGGTTCTTGAATTTCTTTAAGTTCTATCACCTTACGACCTTGTTCCTTAAAGACATAGTCTTCTTTGAGGAACTTGGTCTGCCTAGAAACAATCACTGATTGTTTCTCAGGTAGATAGAAGTAATATCCTTTAGTTTCCTTAAGATATCCCACAAAGTAACCCTTTTCACCTTTGGATTCCAACTTGTCGGTAAGCATCTTTTTTTTCACAATCATGGGGCAACCCCGTGTTTGATATGTGTAAAGTTGGCTTCTTGCCACACCACAGTTCATATGGTGTATGCTCAACCGATCTTGATGTTTGTAAATTGAGGTTTGTAACGCGTATCCCCATGAGAATGTCGGAAGAGAGGAGAAGCTCATCATGGACCTCACCATGTCTAACAGGGTTCGGTTTCTCCTCTCAGACACATCGTTTATCTGAGGTGTTCCGGGAGGAGTCCATTGTGACTGGATTCCATGTAACTTCAAGTAATCAGTGAATTCATGGCTAAGGTATTCATCTCCTCGATCTGATTGAAGAGTACTGATACTCTTACCAAGTTGCTTCTCTACTTCAGCCTTAAACTCTTTGAATTTCTCAAAAGATTCGAATTTATGTTTCATAAGATACACGTATCCGCATCTTGAGAAATCATCAGTAAAAGTGATGAAGTATCTGAAGTGACCCCTAGCTAGAGTGGGCAATGGTACACAAACATCATTGTAGATCAACTCTAGAACTTCTTTGGCATGCACTCATTTCCCAGAAAAGGGTCTGTCGATCATCTTGCCCATGAGATAAGATTCACAGTCTCCATAAGACTCACAGTCGAATGGGGTTAAGTAGTCTAACTTTCTTAACCTTGCAATTCCTTTTCATTTACATGATCAAGTTCTACAATGCCATAAGTAAGTCGGGTTTTCATGATTACTAAGTTTGAGTCTTTTATTTTGTATATTAAGAACATCATATCCATAATGTAACAAATACATGTTACTAGTAATAGAAAGAACCAGATGACAATCATTAAGTTCTAATCTAAAACCAAGGGGTAAGTCTAACACATAAGTCCCCACACGTTAAGTTAGCAACTCTTACTTCGTTTCAACGTGTAAGACGACTTCATCCGCCCTAACTGCTCTAAGATGCATGAGCCCCTTCACATTCGTACAAATGTGAGAGCCACATCTGGTATCTAATATCAAGTAGTTAGCACTATTAATGAACATGTTTATCTTAATAACAAACATACATGTTCTAGTGCCAGAAGCACCCAGTGCCTTGCTTTTGGCAACCAGAACCTTATAGTCCTTCTTCCAGTGCCCTCTTCTACTTATAGTAGAGGCACACATCCTTGTCTACCCGCTCCTTATTTTGAACACCATCTTAGTGATAGTGAACTCAAAAGTCTTGAGCACGTTGTGAAGTTCAGGCATGGTCGCATCCGTCTTATTCATATTGTAGTTCACAATGAAGCTAAAATATGAATCCGAGAGCGACTGGAGGATATCATAAATGAAAACGTTGGTCTCTTAGCTCAAAGCCTAAATTACCAAGTTTATCAATTAGGCCTATCGTCTTAAGCACATGAGGTGAAATTTTCTCCCCTTTAGCTAATCGACATCTGAACAGATCTCTCATCACTTCATAAATCTCAGAATGAGATTCAGAATCAAAGAGATCCTTCAGATGCTTGAGCATTTAGAAGAGACTCATTTTCTCATGTTGCCTTAAAGCGATTAAAGTCATCTTGAGCAAACATCACACACTGAGTCTGGGAAGCATCCTTTTGATGCTTATTCTGAGCTGCTACGTCAAGTCTAGCTGTCTCAAGAAACTAGCTATAGGGGTAACAGGGATTGACGTGTTCAACACATACTCAATCTTTTCTTGCCTTAGCACCAAACACACGTTTAGGTGCCAGTCCAGAAAATTTGGCCTAGCCAATTCGTTTGTTTCCAAAACACATCTCAATAACAGTTATACATTTCAACTAACCAAGAGAAATAAAATAAAACGAGAATTAAAACACATAATTCTTATGATCAATATTCAACAATCAAAATAAACATGACCTTTCTTTAGTGTTTATTTTGTCTCCATTATTTTCACATACTTAACGACCTCATCGGAAAAGTACGAATTTATATCAAATATAAATTGTAATGGACTAGGATCCACATTACTACCATCATAATCCCAATGAGAGCTGATCATTACAATAACATAACTGGTAGGTTTCCAAACTAATTGCAAAACTGCAATTCCTAGTTTGTCGAACCTAGTTCGACTGATGTCCCTTACCCTTTGTTCCCCGCGAGGGCTAGCGAAACAAAGTTAAGTTGGTTTACAACCATCAATCGTCGAAATTACATGTCCCTATAAAAGTCCCATTAAATGTAGATCCGAGCAAAAGACGAGGATCTTTAAGTACTCATTGGAACGAAATCTCCGATTTACTTTTAATTTTGATGGAAGACATCTTATCAAATTAATGAGAAAACCATATTTTAGTGAGGAAGGTTTGAAAGGCGGGTGTATTAATTGCTTGATCGAGATCCAACATGTTAATCTACATCATATTTGAGCAATTATTGGGCGTCGCCTACCCAAACATGATTTCATACGGACTAACACTTTTATGGGCGCCGTCTACCCAAACAATAATACGGTCCGACAAATATTGGGCGTCGCCTACCCAAACAATTATAATGTGTACGTAAAATGCATTAAAAAAATATAAAACACGTTAACCAAGTGGAAATTAATAACTCGTTTAATTCTTTAAACCATAATTTTAAAATCCAATTTTAAAAATAAGTTTAATAATTAAATTCATTATTAATATTAACTTTTAATTAATCCAATTAATTAAGTCCGTCATTACTTCAACTAATACGTTTTATTAAAATAATTAACCAAGTGAGATTTAATAATTCTTTTAAAATGAATTTTAAAATCTAATTTTAAATTCAATTTTAAAATTATTAAACTTTAGTAAATTAATTACAAATAAAAGTCCAACTCTTATTACAGATTCTTAAAAAATAATCTTATTAACTTAAAAAATCAGATTTTATTTATTGGTTTGCCAAGGGCTCAAGTGCAATTTCCAAAATTTACACGGAGGGGCCTGTTTGAAATCCAATTTGCAAAACAGTCAAGTGCAATTTCCAAAATTTGCACGGAGGGGCCTGTTTGAAATCCAATTTGCAAAAAAGCCCCTCCCTCATCACGGCCCGGACACCGCCTTCTTATCGGGACAACCGAAAACCCACAATTTCAACCATTCATCAGAATTAATCCAATTAATCACAAGAATAGCCAATTTGGAATCGATTCAATCAATTTGCTCAAAATAGTCTAACCAAAATGGACAAACCGACCCAAAATCAAAACGCATACGATCTGCATAATTTTTACAAAAGACAAACGCCAGGCGTTAGTGTTGCTGCGGCATCTCCTCGAAGCGCTCGGACGCCGATGCTGGCCTGACCTCGATGCCGTGAACCCCATAATCGTAGACCCAAACCCTCATCAAAAGTCAAACTAGAGACAAAGGAAATGAGTTCGGCGTAGGAGGCAGCGTCATGGCGTAGAGGGGGGAGACACGCAGACGGCTAACGCAAATGATGTTCTGCCCTTGGCTTGTCGAACAGCGAGCATGGTCATCGAAAATGATGACCCTCAGCGGAGATTTATGAATTGAGACTCACGCCGTTCTGAATCGCGTTGAATCGCGTCAATCAACAGCGGGTCTAACCCAATGCAATTCGTTCTATCGCAAAGACACCCAGCGAGACGCGAGGTGCGGCCCATAACGCCAATTTACTCAAGTGACCCCCACAATTCTTTAGGCCTACAAGGAGAGGAGGAGGTCGAGGCGGATGGAGGGCGGCCTGATTTCACAAGAAAACCCAACCCGAGAGAAGAAGACGAAGTGAATGAGCAAAAAAGGGAAGAGAATTTGTTTAATCAAACAAAACAAAATTATAGAACCCCATATAATTAGACGATGCATCCAACACACCAAACCAATACAGCCGTGCGGTCAATCAAATTGACCGTGCAATTTGATTTATAAAAAAAAAATTTACAAATCAATCAATTAGCAATTATTCAAGAGCCTGAAACTCTGATACCACTATTGGAATTTAGAGGCACGTAAACACGTAATACATGTGCAACTGAATTAAACAATTCACCAACAACGAACATATAATTGCATAATTAAATACGTGTAAACATAAAGAGAAACCTTATAGTAAATCGTATGCATATTTCTCTACTATGGTATCCACGTAATCCCCATTCATGGACTTACTTAAGAGTTGCGGTGTTGAATCCAGAGATGAATT